>CM077080.1:122164874-122697012 GCA_039513925.1 Platanthera zijinensis
TTCTTTCAAGGCAGTTCAAGAAGTTCTTGAACAAGAAGAATAGTGGAGAGACAAAGATGCCTCATCCAACAGATCACGTCATGGATGTTGTATCGTCACAAGAAAGGCTCAGTAGCCAAGACAGGTATTCACTCAAAACGAACAACATATTTCTTCTGTCATTGTTTGTTATTATTGCAATAAGCCAGACACGTCATAGCTGTTGCCCTCACAAAAAGAAGGAGGTGGAAGAAGAGAGGAGAAGAAATCTTCTTATATAAGCGTAAAACGTGAAAGTGTCTTGGGAGACCAAAATCCAGACCCTCAACAACATAGACTCATTTGAGTCTAGTGATGATGAGGAATCCTACTTTGGGCTCACGACACATACAGTTGAAGAAGAAGAACCCCAGTTCATTAGGAAGGTAAACTCTCACACCACTCTCTCGGAATCAGATGCTTCTGACCATGATCATGAGGACTATTTATCTGATGATGAATCTAAACTCATGACTCAATATAAAGAGCTAATCAAGGCTTACGACAATGTCAAAGAGTCGCAAGAACTCAAGCTAAGGATATTAAATATCTTATGGCTGAGGAGAGCACTTTGAAGGATGAAGTCATAATAATGGGCTCACGCAGAAAGGAATTTCACGATGCGATGGAAGAATATAATAAAGCTCTCGAGCACCTGAACCTGAAGGAGAAAATCATTCAAAAGTTTGAAGAAAAACTTGCTGCTAAAAAGAAACTAGTTGAAAGTTTCTCCAAGCCCAAGACAGTCCTTCCACTTGTGGCTTAATTCTCTGCTCAGAGGTAAAGGAGCTGGCTTAGGCCATGTTACTTCCCCTAGTAAATATTCTAAGAGAAATAAAGCCCAAAGAAGGAATAAGGCTGCCAAGAAAGCTCTAGCCAATGAGAAGGGGAAAGTTCCTCAAGACCAATCTTCATTTAGAAAGGTTATCTTTCCAACAAACGAGTTTGATCTTGATTCATCCTACTGTCACTTTGCTAGGTCTACTTATGTAGGGCCCAAGTATCGGTACCAAGGATGGACCCATCCCCGGAACTTTGGTGAAAGTGTCTTCAAGGCACCTTATGAGGATATCACTCTTCAGAGCTACGACCCTAATAGTCATGGTCATAACAATAATAAACTCAAAAAGTTAAACTCATTGTGGAAAAGTCTCTTAAGGAGAAGAAGTCATGTGAGTGCCATCACCACAATGCTTCTACTCCAAGTTTGTTTCCCCTGCTAGACCACACTCTCAAAAGGTCAAGCAGGACAACGTTAGGCAAAGATACAACATGTTTGATTGTTCGTGTTGCGGCAAAGTTGGTCACTTTGATATAGATTGCTGGTTTAACTCTAGATATTATGTAACTCCTCAAGTTAATAATGTTAGAAAGACCACTCACAATGTTAACACATGTAGGTAGAGTATGCTAACTAGAGACCAAGGACCCAAACAGGTTTTGGGTTCCTTAGGCAAATTGATTCTACTTTTGCAGGAATGTCCAAAGGCCACCAAAAATCCTATCTTGTATTTGGATAGTGGATGCTCTCGGTATATGACCAGGACTAGAAGCCTACTCCAAAATTATTCTCCAGTCATGAACGGGCCAAAGGACATCTTTTGAGGTTTTGACAAAGGTATTACAAAAGGCTACGGTATGATTACTAATTGTAGTGTATCCTTCTCAGATGTGGCTTATGTTGAAGGATTGGAACACAATCTTATAAACATAAGCCAGCTCTGTGATAAAGGATACATTGTAGAATTTTATGCAGACAAGTGTTTGATAAAATTGCTCGATAACTTAGAAATGATTCTATCAGGAACTCGTAGTAGGAATATATTTTGTTTAAATTTTATTTGCATAGACTCTTCTACGCCAGTGTGCTTTTTGTTAAAAGATAGTGTGTCTGTTGGTGACCAATAGCACATGAGATTAGCACAAATAAATTACAAAACTATTAATAAATTATTTTCTCTTAATTTAGTACGTGATGCACCAAACGTTAAGTGCATTAAAGATAGACCTTATCACGCATGTGTAAAAGGCAAGCAAATAAGGGCTACATTTTAAATCATTAGTGGCAAAGACTCTAATAGTGTTTTACACCTACTTCAATGGACTTATTCGGTCCACTGCAAATTAGAAGTTTGGGATGTAAGGATTATATATTTTTATTGTTGATGATTACTCTCGCTTTGTGTGGGTGTTCTTTCTAAAACACAAGTCAGATACTTTTTATATCTTACTAATTTTTCAGGCAAGTTCAGAATGAATACAGCTGCTCTGTTGTCAAAATCAGAAGTGACAATGGAATAGAGTTAAAGTCTGGGGCCATGACAAAATTCTGTGGAAGTCTTGGTATCTTTCATTCGTTTTCGTCTCCCCATACTTCTCAACAGAATGGAGTTGCTGAGAGAAGGAATATAACACTCATTGAGGCTCGCAAAACCATGTTGAGTGATGCGTCACTACCAGAATATTTCTTGGCTGAAGCCGTCAACACTGCATGCCACGTGGAAAATCGAGCACTCATAAACAAGAACCATAATAAGACACCTTATGAACTACTAAAGGGCAGGAAACCGACTATTTCATATTTTAGAATCTTTGGTAGTAAATGTTTTGTCCTTAACAATGGGAAGTATCACACAACTAAATTTAGTGAAAAGAGCTTTGAAGGTATTTCCATAGGTTATAGTAGCCATAGTAAGGCACATCAGATTTTTAATAAGAAAACCCTTTTTGTAGAAGAATCTATTAATGTTGTTGAAAGATAGGGTAAGCTCTGAAAACTCATGAGGGGGGTTGTGAATAGTGTTATTGAAACCTTTTTAAATTTTTTGTTGTATTGAAGAATCTTTAATAAAATAGGTTACTATATTATAAGTGTATGAGTGTACAGGTGCAGCAGATAAACTAGAGATATATATCTAATCTACACAACACATAAGTATCACAGCACAAGCACAAAGAAAAATCACAACAATACAGACAACACAAGAATTTTATAGTGGTTCCCCAACTTGGGTATATCCACTCTTCTACCACCCTAGGTAGAATCCACTAGGTTTTGATCAGGTGACTGCCACAATTGAGCTTTTGACCAGTGCTCAAAAACAAAACTCTCAAGTCTTTTAGAAGGAGACTTGCAACCAGAATAATTTTGAAGGGAATTAAAACCCTGTATAGAGGTGGGGATGAGAGTTTGATGAAAGTCTTCTTTTCTCAAAACAAAATGAGAAGACTATGTGGATTTGTTGTTGTTGATGAACAAAGCTCCCCCTGAGATTTGAATGGTTCAGGAGTGGAAGCTTTGTAGAAGGGTGAGTAGGCCTTGACTGATTTGAATGTTGATGTCACTTGTGAGATCCCTGAAAGCAAAGAAGGAGAGGAAGAAAGACTCTTGATGGTGATGGTTGTTGTTTCTTCTTCTCTTGAGAGCAGTCAAAATACTGAGAGATCTTTTTACTACACTATTGTATGTTTTCTTTTCTGTAACTCAGTTGATGATGGATTGCCGTTTTTTTGTATGTATGTATTCTCTCACTAGTTTTTTTTCTTGTCAGGAAGATGTGTATCAGATATCTGCAACTTGGTCGAATTTCAAAAATAAACTATGCAATAAATGTGCAGCCAAAATCTTGGGAACGAAAAAACGGCAAGAATGCTGTCAATTATTCTATTTATGTATGTCCTAAGATATAAGCAATTAATTCCATGGAGGATATTAGAAATCAATGCTGCCAGTATGGCTCTATTCAGAGAATATAAGTGCATTGATTTACAAGGGAATTAATAGCCTTTAATAGATAAAAAGTAATGAGACAGAAAGAGAAAGAATAAATAACAAAATGTCTTACAGTTTTCGTCGACTTGAGATCAGCTTTCGTCAACCTTGATTAGCTTTTGTCGACCTGTAATTTTGTCGACCTGTTGTTTTGTCGACCTGAGCTCTGCAAACAAGTGCACTGCATAAACTGAATGATTCTGTGCTCTGAGTTCGTTGACCTGAGATCAGCTTTGGCTTTGAGTGAATTATGTCGCTGAGTCCATTATGGCGCTGAGTCCATTATGGCGCGTGAGTGAATATGATGCTGAGAGATGAAGTATTAGTCGACCTGAGAACAGAGATCGTCGAACTCTATTCAGAGAATTTTATCTCTGAGTTCGTTGAGCTTAGTACGACTATCTTCGACCTGAGAGATGAACGAACGTAGTATCACTTTTCTAATTCTTGATTTCTCTAAGTCTTGAGTCTCTGACAGTGATGGAGGCTAGTCCTTTGTACTATTGACTCTAAGGACATGGCCTAAACTCTAGAAATACACAAAATTTGACCCTTCTATACAACATGGGTCACAACTAAGAAGAGAACCTAGCCCAAATCACCTAGGGGTTCCAACAATTTCCCTATTTGGGTGAGGTTACTTCAAAAAAAAAAAAAAGATCACAAGACAAAATGAAGTAAACATAGCATGAATACTGAGATAACTGATAGAATAAATAAGCTATCAGTACCTTTATAAAGCTATGTACCCAGATTGTTCACAGAAAACACAAAAATTAAACAATCTAAATGTTCTTGTGAGAATCAAAAGACTTAGCAAATATGATTGTCCTATTTGGATCTTGAGCTTGCTTCATAGTCATGGTCATATCAGCATCCCCAAGAGTCTTTTGAGAGGTGGTTCTTGGAACAACAACTTCAGGATGCAGACTCATGTATTCATCAGCATTGAACAGTTTCCTAAATTGATATCTTTCAAACTCTTTTTTTCTGTAGCTTGACATGGTAGAGAACTGAGAAGGATCTTGGGCTTTTTTATCAGGCTTGCCTGATTTGAGAAAGAGCCACAAATTCCTTGAATCTAGCATTCTTTATAGTTAGACTAGCTTCAGGATCATAAGCTAGAATTGGTGTTTTTCAGGGTTTTTGCCTTTCCAGGAGATGGAGGAGAGGAAAATGTTGGCTGGGGAGTAGACTGCTGAGCACTGTAAGAACTTCTAGAGGACATCTGATGTCTATGTTGATGTTGAATACCTATAGAAGATTGAAATGGTCTTCCTTTCCTTTGATATGTTTTAGTAAGAGTAGGCTTGGAGAATGCTTCTGAACTTTGAGATAAGGTTTCTTCGGCTCCTACAACTGGAGGAGAAGGAGGAGGAGGAGGGTCCCTTTTGAATTACTTAGATGGAGGAGTGTATCTTCTGCTTTTCTTTCTTCGTTTTTGTTCATTCTTGGATAGCCACATCCTGGCTGGCATACCCTTATAAGGAGTTTTGTTTTGTAGAATGTAGTATGGAGTATCATTTGAAGAGTTAGGTTTTAGAGCAGGAGGAGGAGGTGCTTTCCTTTTCTTGGAGATTTGCTTTCTCTTTGGAGCATCA
Source organism: Platanthera zijinensis (assembly GCA_039513925.1). Taxonomy (NCBI): domain Eukaryota; kingdom Viridiplantae; phylum Streptophyta; class Magnoliopsida; order Asparagales; family Orchidaceae; genus Platanthera; species Platanthera zijinensis. The sequence continues at coordinate 122,170,266 of CM077080.1, forward strand.
TAAGAATAATCATCATCATCATTCTCATCATCAGAAGACAAAAGATTGTAATACATAGCATCAATCTGACTTAATACATCTTGGGAAATCTCTTTACTAGCTGGAGTGGGAACACCTTCAGCTTCAACTGCTTTAGCTTCCATAGCCATATCCTGTTTTATCAGATCATCATGATTAGGAATGGGGCTGTCATCCATGATATAAATTGGTACAGGAGGGCTAGATCTTTGTTCATATAATACTACTGGAGGAGCTATCAGACTTTTATTTATAATATCTAATACTTCTGAACTTACAGGGGAGGTGTATGTCACAACCCGCATTTTCTCCAAAATAATAAGTATCAGAGTATAAGAAAACACACGTCGTGATGCCACGTCGAGCAGGGGATAAATGCCGACGCTCCGGCAAACTAACAACTATAATTTATAAAAAATTCATAAGTTTAATGATTAGAAAGTTAGTTTTATTTTTAGGGCCGTATCCCTCGGCTCAGTGGTTAATTTAGCCCACTTAGAAGAAAACATTGTTTACGGTGCGGAAAATACCTTAATTAACTTTACTTGACATCCTACATGAGTGTAAGCATCCCCGAAGGACTACTCATAGTATGCAAGACTCTAGATTTAGTATAAGTAGAAAGGTACCTTTTACGATAGTTGTAAAGTACTTCTTTTAAGTTTTAAAGACATGAGATGTATGTTATACTATTCGTAAGGTTTAATACTCAAAATAATTAACACGCATCCTAACATAAAACATCCCAAAGAGACAAGTAACAACCCCCAAATTGGGTAACTAACAACATAAGAAGAGTATACAGCAGTCTAAGAGAAAACCACCGATGGGCGTCAACAACCTGACACGAACCCCTCGGTGAGCAAGAATGTCTGAGTCAACAAAGCTACAATGAATCTCACCTAAAGTGAGAGAAACACGTCTGCAATGCAGCAAACCAAAAACGCAGCTCCAACTAGCCGCTCAGACGGCTGCAACCTGGACCTGAGGCATTCAAAGACAGAATACCTCAGAACAAATTTAAATAATGCAAGTGGAAAAGAGAGATATAAGCTCAAAGCTAAGAAAAGATCAACCAACAGGGGAGAATTAACCCCCACCAAACAAGCTGTCAAACTCTGCAACAAGTCGGACAAATGAGCAAGAGTATAGAAAATACAACATTAGTAAAAGCTGAAGGAATTGCACAAAGTGAACCAGGAAAAGCAACCCGCTTTGGCACAAACCTGCTGAAGCAAAACAAGAAACGGCTAAACCAGCCAACATCCAAAATAAGAGTAGGAATAATAGTCCAAAATCATGACAGGAAAATCATTAACACTTTGTGATCCTCATCTCGGAGGCAGTGGGTGACCCTTACCTCAAAGGAATTTTATCTACTTGTAACGACCTGGCCCGCTAAGGAGCACAGCGTCGCCCGGCCCACTAGTAACCCATAAAGGACCCATGGCGCTCCAGTGGTATAGCCAGGAATCTATAAGGCCTGCCACGGGGTCCAACACCCAAAAATAAACACCTCGCAGAGACCTCGACATCACCGCATGCTATCAATGTGATACTATCTAGCAGTCTTATCCACGCTAAACTCCTATCAACATCTCCTAGTCATGCTCTCCAATGATTGGGGTCAAACATCCCGAACCAGGTCCCCAAGGACTTCACTCAGCGAAAATGACGAAAAAACAGACAAGTCCCACGAAATTCGTCGGGTATCATCATTGATACCCTGCGAATCCGTCGAGAATCGCCGATGAAAGCCGGCGAATTCGTCGAGTATCGCTATGAGACTCGACGATTTTTGCCTTAATTCGTCGGGTATCGCTACGATACTCGACGAATCTGCCACTAATTCTCGACGACTAAGCCTATGAAACTCGACGATTCTGCCTTAGCGCTCGACGATTCTACCTGAGATTCTCGATGAACCCAACTTGATTCTCGACGATTATACCTTAATACTCTAAAACGGCCTGGTCACGGGTATCAACGATACTCGATGATTCCGAAAGTTCCTAAGTCCTGTTTTCCCATCTTAGCCTAGATTTCTCCTAGAAATCTTGCGCTATAATTTACATCTAGTCAAACTAAGAAGAGAAATAGGAAGATAATAGGAAAGAAACAGAGCAAGCAAGGGAAGAAAATCCACTTGCCTCAAAACTAACGGAGAAGACGCCACCCGCCCTGGCCGCTTAAAGATCCGGTCACCAGGAGCACCGAGCAACGTTTCCTGAAACTTTAGGGGACAAAATCAAGCCAAAACCCCTAACCCTAACCTCCAAAAGTTAAGGAAACGAACGAATCTTACCTCTACTACGAAGCCCTCGCCGAGAGCAGCCCGAAAATCCACTCGGACGAGAAAAACGAGCACTTTTTCTCCGCACACCGCCAACCGAAGTCCCGCCGAGTCAGCCGCTCCCAGATCTTCGCGAAAACAAAAACGTCATCGGGTGTGGGAAGAAGAAGATGCGGACCGGCCAGACCCTAGCTTATCCTTTATATACCCTATTTATCATAATATAATATATAATATATATATATAAACACAATCCTAATAAAACGTCCAACACAACAATCTCGGAAACGCGCGAAACTCGCGTCGTAGCCAAAAACCAACGCTACGAACGCAACGGCAAGGTCGGTAATCAAAATCCGATGGGCCAAACTCATGCAAACATCTCCCGAAGCGAAAACACAAGCATCCCCAAAGAGGCTCCACCGAGTCACCAAAACAGATTCGGCTTGCTAGGGAATCTTGCCGACAGGCTATAATACAGCCCCACAGAAAACGCAAAGAGCCAAATCATACTCTAACAATGACACATGACAAACACATGCTAAAGTAACGCTCTGACGTCAAAATCAGGACAACAAAAGAAAATCGGAAAAAATCAGGGGCGTTACAGTCACACCCCCTAAAAAGAAGTTTCGTCCCAAAACTTGGAACACGAAACGAACAAGAGGACAGAAGAAAAGACACAACAGGAGAATTCTTAAACGATAATACTAACCGGAGGGGACTAAGAGAACAGCTGAGGATGCGATTTTCTCATCGCGGATTCCAATTCCCACGTTGCACCTCTAACATCATGGTTTTGCCAGAGAACCTTAACCATCGGAATTGTCTTCTTCCTTAGCACACGATCTTGCGTCTCCAGAATACGGGCAGGTTCTTCGACATACGAGAGATTAGGCTGCAACTGGGGCACTGAGTCAAGGACATGTCGATCGCTACGAACACACTTTCGCAAGTGGCTCACGTGAAACACGTCGTGAACGCCAGGGAAAGAATCGGGCAATTCCAGTCTATAGGCAGAAACCCCGATGCGCTCCAGAATCTGAAAAGGTCCTACATACCTGGGATCCAACTTATGGTTCCTTCCAAACCTCTTAACACCTGACATCGGAGAGACCTTCAGAAAAACAATGTCCCCAACTACAAATTCCAGATCAACTCTGCGCTGATAGGCATACTTCTCATACCACTCCTGAGCCAACCTTAGCTTTTCACAAATATGTGTCACTGAAACGCTCATATCCTCTAACGCTTCTGGACCGAGCAAGGGTCTTTCACCAACTTCTGCCCAAAATAGGGGGGTTCGGCAACGCCTTCCATATAATGCTTCAAAGGGTGCCATCTGAAAGCTCTCCTGATAGCTATTATTATACGCAAATTCCATCAATCCGAGGCGTTTATACCATGCTCCACCATGGTCCAGGATATAGAATTGAATCATATCCTCCAAGATCTGGTTTACTCTCTCTGTCTGACCATTCGTCTGAGGATGATAGGGAGCAAATTCCAGGTCGTGTGTAGTGTAATTCCTTTCATGCACCTTCAATTGTCTCGATCCATACGCAATCACTTTACCGTCTTGCATCAATACGCAAACGAGTCCAACTCGCGAGGCGTCTACATAAACAGCATACTCTACTCCTTGCACCGGCAATGCCAATACTGGAGTAGAACACAATCTTCTCTTAAGCTCTTGAAAAGCCTCCTCACAGGCATCACTCCAAACAAAGGCCACGCTCTTTTGCGTAAGCCTGGTCAACGGCGCATAGAGCACAGAGAATCCTTCAACAAATCTTTTGTAGTATCCTGCCAACCCTAAGAAGCTCCTTATCTCCTTAGGCGATGTAAATCTCTTCCAATCCAAGACTGCAGCTATCTTCGCAGGATCCACTGAGATACCTTCCTTACTTACAATGTGTCCTAGGAATGAACCTGAGACAACCAGAACTCGCACTTGCTAAGCTTCGCATACAGCTTGTGCTCCCTCAAAGTAGACAAGACTAAGCGCAAGTGCAAGGCGTGCTCATCTGAATTTCTGGAATATACCAGGACATCGTCAATGAATACCACCACAAATTTATCCAGAAAATCCTTGAAAACTCTGTTCATTCATATCCATAAAAGTTGATGGTGCTTTCTTCAATCCAAATGACATTACCAGAAATTCAAAGTGTCCATAACGAGAGCGAAAATCAGTTCGCGGGATGTCAAACTCCCGGATTCTTAACTGATGGAAACCTGAACGGAGGTCAATCTTCGAGAATACGGAACTACCTCGTAACTGATCGAACAAGTCATCGATCCTGGGTATCAGATATCTGTTTTTAATGGTAACCTTGTTTAGCTCACGATAGTCGATGCATAACCTCATTGTTCCATCCTTTTTCTTCACGAAGAGCACTGGTGCACCCCAGGGTGAAGAACTGGGTCTAATAAAGTCGCACTGCAATAACTCATCTAGCTGAGTACGCATCTCCTCTAACTCAAGCGGCGCCATGCGGTATGGTGCCTTAATAATAGGGCGAGTGCTTGGCTCGAGGTCTATAACAAACTCCACTTCTCTTTCTGGTGGAAGTCCGGGAAGACTAACAGGAAAGACATCCGGAAACTCACGCACCACAAAAACGTCCTCAACCCGAGGCTCAACCGGTGTAGCTCCCAAAGCAGAAACGGAGATAAGAAAAGAATCACAGCCAAACTCTAGAAATTTCCGAGCACATACCGCAGAAATGATCGAAGATTCCTGATGTGGCGAACCATACACACTCATGGGCTGGCCATTGTCACCTTTAAAATCCATGCGCTTGTGCTTGCACTGAATGACGGCATCATAGCTTGAAAGCCAGTCCATGCCCAAAATCACGTCAAAGTCTACCAAATCTAGCACCTTCAGATACGCAAAGGCTATAGAACCACTTTGGAAGATGGGGCATTTTTGGATACCCTGACATGACCTCACCAACTCTCCTGAAGGAAATTTGACGCTTAAGGAGGTGTCTAACGGGTTGAGAATCCAACAGTGACTGTCTACGAAACTCCTTGCCATAAAGGAGTGAGTATCCCCCAATCGAACAAAACACACGCCCACTTACCCTTCACCTTAAATTCACCTAAACACATAGCGCGCGTAACTAAAATACGGAAACTATAAATCTACTAAAAGAGATTACTAACTAAGTCAGAGACTAACCTGAAATCACTTGAGTCAAAGATTTGGCTTCCTCCTTGGTAAGCACATTCAACTTTCCTTTTCCCTTATCCACGAGAGGTACGGACGGAGGTAGAGTCTGCAACTGAACTGCATTCAGCGCAAGCTGGCTCTGCGGGCAATTAGCTCTCTTGTGCCCCTTCTGTCCGCAGAGAAAACAAACTCCAGCCTTCTTACGACAGTGGGCCATGTCATGCCCACTCCTCTGGCAATAAGTATAGACATGACTTCCCTTTTGAGCATCCTGGATCGCATGTACCTGAGACAACTTCTGCGCATCCAGCCTCTTAAAGCACTTCTCAAAAGGGTGTCCTGGCTTACCACAAAAGCTACAAGCTTCCCCTCTATCCTTCTTCGCTGCAGTGCCAGATGTCCTAGCACTTCCTCCTTCATCAGATTTCCTCTTGTCCTTCTTTGCATGTACTCCCCTATTCTTTGTATTCTCTATCGCCTTAACATTCAAGGCAGCTTCAACTACTTCTGCAAAGGTCTCAGACTTGTATGCGCTAGCCAACTGCTGCATGTCATACCTTAGACCACCTAGGAAACATTTTACTCTGCCTTCATCGGACGCTACCAGAGCTGGGGCAAAACGACTGAGCTTGCTAAACTCGACTTCGTACTCACCAACAGTGAGTTGCCTCTGCTTCAGGTGCAAAAAGTTGTTCATCAGACTGTCTCGCTCGACTGATGGTAAAAACTTCTTTAGTAACATATTTTGAATACTTCCCACGAGCAACCATCAATAAGGTTCTCTTTCTCTCTAATCAACCAACTCTTCGCAAGACCCTTGAGCTGATACGCCGCAAACATAACCTTATGATCGGCGGAGATGCCAGAATAAGAAAACATTTCTTCAATGACGATGATCCAATCATCCAACGCCGTGAAGTATGCCCTACCATCATACGAAGGAGGTCCTAGTCGCTGGAAGTGAGAAATAAAATTCATCTCCGGCTACAGTGCAACTGGGGGAACTAGAGCAGTAGTGGGAGTAGGAATAGCTTGGTCCACAGCAGGGTCCTGGGCTCTAGTCTGCTGCCCGGCGACGACAGCCAACAATGATTGTATCTGAGTTTGCATGTCCACCATTTGCCATGTCAGGGCCTCATTACTTTGTCGCAACGCTTCAATCACAGCTTCACTCTGGGCACCAAAAGAATCCCCCTCTGACTGGGGGTTCAACCTCGTCGCAACGCGTTTAGGCGGCATCCTACAGAACAAACGGTTTTCTATTCAAACTTTGCCTAAGGCATCGTAAACTTGGAGAAATTCCACTCACAAACTGCTTTGGGTTAAAATCTTACCGACACGAATAAATAACTTAATAAGGACCTAGCTTATGACACCGAATCTAGAAAACTCAATACTCAGATTCAGATGGGAACAAGAACGAACAATCGGCACTGCAAATGTAACGGCCCGACCCGTAAGCTCAAGGGCTGCCGCACCCGCTATGGGCCACACAGCATGGCCATAGACCAGCACTGCTACAGGACTGCAACCCAAAACACCCTTGATCAAAGTTAGAAGAGGACAGATACTTACTCTTGCTGTTACCTTGCTCTGGGAGATCATAAAATGATGCTATGCTTCAAACTTGTGCCTATGATATGAATGAATGAATGTTTAAATTTCGTTTCAAATCACGGGTGTACATATGTCATCATGTAGATCTTTAACTTGGCACGTGTGCTCATGCAATGATATGTTATGTATGTTGTGTTATGCTTTCTAGAAAGGCTTTAGTGCATGTTATGAGCGGCGTACACATACAATGTTATGCATCCCATACTACATAATATTGTATGTAACGAAGAAAATTAAACGTGCTAATGTGCATCCATGTGATGGTGGTTATGCATCCCATACTACAAAACCGTCACATGTTGCCACTTATGGTGGATCCATATACAAACACATATTATGCATCCCATACTACATAATATGCCCCGTATACTTCTTTTCATGCTATGAGTGTAGTGTCATGCTTCCATCAAGATCTACTGATTACATATCGGTGTGTGTATGCAATGGAATGCTACGACTAGAGTTTTACTCAGGGTAAAGTTGTTCGACTGGCCTGCCAAACCAACCGACCCTTTGCAAAACCTCCCTCTGATACCAACTATCACAACCCGCATTTTCTCCAAAATAACAAGTATCAGAGTATGAGAAAACACACGTCGTGATGCCACGTCCGATCAGGGGATAACTGTCCGACGCTCAGGCAAACTAACAACTATAATTTATAAAAAATTCATAAGTTTAATGATTAGAAAGTTAGTTATATTTTTAGGGTCATATCCCTCGGCTCAGTGGTTCATTTAGCCCACTTAGAAGAAAACATAGTTTACGCTGCGGAAAATACCTTAATTAACTTTACTTGACATCCTACATGAGTGTAAGCGTCGCTGAAGGACTACTCATAGTATGCAAGACTCTAGATTTAGTATAAGTAGAAAGGTACCTTTTACGATAGTTATAAAGTACTTCTTTTAAGTTTTAAAGACATGAGATGTATGATATACTATTAGTAAGGTTTAATACTCAAAATAACTAACAAGCATCCTAACATAAAACATCCCAAAGAGACAAGTAACAACCCCCAAATTGGGTAACTAACAACATAAGAAGAGTATACAGCAGTCTAAGAGAAAACCACCGATGGGCGTCAACAACCTGACACGAACCCCTCGGTGAGCAAGAATGTCTGAGTCAACAAAGCTACAATGAATCCACCTAAAGTGAGAGAAACACCTCTGCAATGCAGCAAACCAAAAACGCAGCTCCAACTAGCCGCTCAGACGGCTGCAACCTGGACCTGAGGCATTAAAAGACAGATTACCTCAGAACAAATTTAAACAATGCAAGTGGAAAAGAGAGATATAAGCTCAAAGCTAAGAAAAGATCAACCAATAGGGGAGAATCAACCCCCACCAAACAAGCTGTCAAACTCTGCAACAAGTCGGCAAATGAGCAAGAGTATAGAAAATACAACATCAGTAAAAGCTGAAGGAATTGCACAAAGTGCAACAGGAAAAACAACCCGCTTTGGCACAAACCTGCTGAAGCAAAACAAGAAACAGCTAAACCAGCCAACATCCAAAATAAGAGTAGGAACAATAGTCCAAAATCATGACAGGAAAATCATTAACACTTTGTGATCCTCATCTCGGAGGTAGTGGGTGACCCTTACCTCAAAGGCATTTTATCTACTTGTAACGACCTGGCCCGCTAAGGAGCACAGCGTCGCCCGGCCCACTAGCAGCCCATAGAGGACCCATGGTGCTCCAGTGGTATAGCCGGAATCTACAAGGCCTGCCACGGGGTCCAACACCCAAAAATAAACACCTCGCAGAGACCTCGGCATCACCGCATGCTATCAATGCGATACTATCAAGATGTCTTATCCACGCTAACTCTTATCAACATCTCCTAGTCACACTCTCTAATGATTGGGGTCAAAAATGCCGAACCAGCTCCCCAAGGACTTCACTCAGCGAAAACGATGAAAAAACGGACAGGTCCCACGAAATTCGTCGGGTATCATCATTGATACCCGACGAATACGTCGAGAATCGCCGACGAAAGCCGGCGAATTCGTCGAGTATCACTACGAGACTCGATGATTTTTGCCTTAATTCGTCGGGTATCGCTACGATACTCGACGAATCTGCCACTGATTCTCGATGACTAAGCCTATGAAACTCGACGATTCTGCCTTAGCGCTCGACGATTCTACCTGAGATTCTCGACGAACCCAACTTGATTCTCGACGATTATACCTTAATACTCTAAGACGATCTGGTCACGGGTATCAACGATACTCGACGTTTCCGAAAGTTCCTATGTCCTATTTTCCCATCTTAGCCTAGATTTCTCCTAGATATCTTGCCCTATAACTTACATCTAGTCAAAACAAGAAGAGAAATAGGAAGATAATAGGAAAGAAACGGAGCAAGCAAGGGAAGAAAATCCACTTGCCTCAAAACCAACGGAGAAGACGCCGCCCGCCCTGGCCGTTTAAAGATCCGGTCACCAGGAGCACGAGCAACGTTTCCTGAAACTTTGGGGGACAAAAACAAGCCAAACCCGTAACCCTAACCTCCAAAAGTTAAGGAAACAAACAAATCTTACCTCTACTACGAAGCCCTCGCCGAGAGCAGCCCAAATCCACTCGGACGAGAAAAATGAGCCCTCCTGCTCCGCACACCGCCGACCGAAGTCCCGCCGAGTCCACCTCTCCCAGATCTTCGCAAAAACAAAACGTCATCGGGTGCGGGAAAGAAGAAGATGCGGACCGGCCGAACCCTAGCTTATCCTTTATATACCCTATTTATCATAATATAATATATAATATATATATATAAAGCACAATCCTAATAAAACGTCCAACACAACGATCTCGGAAAAGCGCGAAAACTCGCACCGTAGCCAAAAACCAACGCTACGAACGCAACGGCAAGGTCGGAATCAAAATCCGATGGGCCAATCTCATGCAAACACCTCCCGAAGCCAAAACACAAGCATCCCCAAAGAGGCTCCGCCGAGTCACCAAAACAGACCCGGCTTGCTAAGGAATCTTGCCGACAGGCTATAATACAGCACCACAGAAAACTCATAGTGCCAAAATCTTACTCTAACAACGGCACATGACAAACACGTGCTAAAGTAACGCTCTGACGTCAAAATCAAGACAACAAAAGAAAATTGGAAAAAATCAGGGGCGTTATAGTGTAGCACACAATTGCTCTTGATGATTGAGTTGGAAAGGATAGGCAAAAATGAATATAAGATCAAAAATTTTCAGCATAGTATGTAGATTTACTTTTGATTTAATAAAGTAGACCCTTCCAGGCAGAACTTCTAGCAAGCTGTTCTCTTGAGCAATGGATACTACAATATTTGTACATTGATTATCTACATCTGCTACTAAGTCAGTTATCTCTATATCATCTGATTCCATATCAGTATCAAGAAAATTTTTAAAATCTTTTTCCATATCAACATTTGTTCCTGCTGCTGCTGCTTGTTCTGCTGCTACTGCTGGTTCTGCTGTTGCTGCTGGTTCTGCTATTACTGCTTCATCATTAAGTATCTCCCCCTGCCTGGTTTCAGTAGGGACTGAAGCCAGGCCCCCAGATGAAGAGAGGGTAGAGGCTAAGGTAGAGATTTGAGCAGAGAGAGATGAGATGGATATAGCCAGAGGGGAAATAGCCTCTACAATGTTGGTTTGAAGGATAGGCTTGAGGAGCTCAAGAAGTGGCTAGATGATGGATGGATTGAAAGATGTAGAGGTAGATGTTTGGGCAGGAGGTTGTTGAGAAGGGATAGAGGTAGTGATGATAGTTGCTGGTGGAGATTGTTCAGGAGAAGGAGTGTTCAGAGGAGATGAAAGTAAATTGAAGGATGAGATTGAAGAGAGTGTGGAGAGGGGGATATCGGCAAGATGAGATGGAAAAGGAGATTGGGGAGGAGTAGGGATGGATGTATCAGGCCTAGGAGAGGGAGGATTGGATGGAATATGTGTAGGGGAAGAAGGAATTGGAGATGTTGGTGGATTGGGGGTATGTATTAGAATAGAAGTGGAAGAGTGGGTTTGTTGAACTTGAGGCTGAGATGGAATTTGAGAATCAGGAGGAGGTGGAGAGGTGGATGGAAGCTCTTGAGAGGGATTAGGAGTGGATGATGCAGCCCTTGTACTTTCAGAAGATTTAGAGGAAGAGGACTTGCCCTTTGATGGCTTTATAATAGTCCTCTACCATCTGCCAAAGAGGGCAGATGTGAGCTTCTTAGATGCATTAATGCATGTTGTCTGAGATAGCAGTAGTTCATTGGCCTTGGATTTCAGAAACAAGCACAGGATTCTTCCATAACAAACCTCCTTTTTGCTATTCTTTTTCCTGATTAGATCAAAGAAGATCTGCGGCCAGGTCACATTCTTCTTATTGACCAATGCTGTCATAACCAGGAACTGTTGCCTGGAAATATAGTCATGTGTTGTATGCTTAGGAAACATCACCTTCCCAACGACATCTGCAAGAAATTTATATACCGGGGATAAATTTTTCTTAAACAGTTTGTTAGGGTTTTCCCGAAGTGACCCATAACAGTCAGCATATCCTCATATTCATTATCGTCCATTTCTAGATCATCTTCTCAGGTTTTCAAGTTGAAAAGTTCAGAGAGAACGGAGTGAAAGTCACTCTAGTGTCAAATACCTTCACCTAGGGGGGGGGTAGGTGATTTGCAGTCGTTTTGTGGAATTAAAAATTTACCTGCACAATAAAACAAAACAAGCACAACACAGAAACACACAGGTAGTTATAGTGTTTCCCTGATTTGGGTACATCCACTTTCCCCCTTCGACCTATCTCCCAACAAGGGACGACTCGGTCACTTCACTAACCGGATTGAAATCCAATCCTCGCACTATGGAAGAAACCCTTCCACCCGAAGGGGTCACTACTCCTCCACCACGGGTTGTACCCAACCCTTACAATGAGGAACCAAAGTTCCGTTACAACAAAAGTAAAAATAGAATGTACAAAATACAAACTACATTTGGAGCGCTCGATGTCCCTCTTCGTTCGATGAAGTGTTCTTGAAGAAGATGAAGAGTCCACTACCAAAGCATTCTCTTGGAGAGGATCTCCCCGAGATCGACGGCAGCAAGGATTGCAGAGGCGATGCTTTCGAGATCCAAACTTCATAACAAAGTTAGCAAAGTATACCAACGATCTTACTTGGATCAATCATCTCAATCGATTCGAAAGGGGAAAGTATTCCGTTCAACAAACGAAGAGACAAAGGAACTCAAGAAAGAAACGTGAGACGCGTTGCTTGGCTAAGTTTTTGTCGCCGGGAGATCAAGAAGAATCCAAGACAACCGACGGCGACAACCTCTCGAGCGGCGACGGCGGCAGAAGAGATTGCGCGATTAGCTAGTCACGCGAGGCGGCCGACTTGTTCGTTTTCTTTGCTCCTTCTTACGTTCAAAATAGGAGAGTATTTATACAGTAGAATACTCCTTTATGACCGTTGTGGGCCCCACAAGACGAAACCCTAATTCCGGTTCAAACAGCGCCTGAGTACATGGTCCGGTCCAGCGAGTCGACGGAAAATGCCTAAGGAAAATTTAGCGGGAATCATTGGTGATTCTCGACGATTCGGCGAGAATTCACTTATGATTCCCGTTGAATTCTACTTAGAAGAATTCCTGCTAAAAAGCTTTCCATCCGGAGAGAATCGGCGAGAATCACAACTATTCTCAACGAATCGGCGAGAATGCAAAGCCATTCGCGACGATTTGGCAAGAATCAGTGACGATTCTCGTCGATTCTGCCTTAGCAGAAATCTTGAAGGCGTTGAGTCAGCCGGATGCTGTCGGCGAGAATCAGCGAGTGATTCTCGACGATTCGGCGAGAATCACTAGTGATTCCCGTCGAATCGGCGGAATCACTGAGTGATTCTCGTCGACTTTAACTTAGACGATTCTTTGTCTTTTTGCCCATGAGTTGGTATTTGACCCATCCTTGCTCCTCTTCTGCTCTTGATCTATCTCAGCCCTGTACTTGAAAGTAAGTACACTCCAATAAAGAGAGTACACGTAAGCCAACACACTGATCTGCTCAATGAGAGATTACGTTGCGCAGACCCGTGTATATTGACCTACTGTACCCTGACATTGGTGTGTACTTAGCGTGGAATTACTGCAAGCACAACTTGAAGACAGAGCATCAAACACATTGTGAATTCATCTTAGCTTGACAGGAGGCTTCCTCAAATCCAGGTAATTGTGGATACAATACCCAACAATCTCCTCCTATTTGAAGAAGCAAAAATCCTACTAGCTAAGATGAATTACACCAACCAGAGTAATATACAAGGCAAATTAAGAAAGACAAGACACAGAGAAATAAAGGAAAACAGAATAATATTTGTGTCAATCATGAAATCATATATATATATATATATATCCATAAGAATTGTTCATACAACAACATGAAGATAAAAACATGCATTGAGGAAATGACAAGCTATAATCCTAAGCTTATTTTTCCTTAGCTAAATCATCCTTTAGTTGTTGAGCCAAGAATTTCTTGCTTTGTCTCTCAAAATACTCCTTTGGCTTTGGATAATATCCGGGGGGAGGAGCTTTATTTTCCACGGTGTTGGACCTGAAAAAGATATTCAATTTAGCTTCATATTCTTTATGCAGCTCCCACTCATACTGATTGTATACATCATTCCGATTTATTTCTCTCCTCTGCTATAGCATAAAAGTATCCAAAATAATGCTCCTTGAAACAGGACTCCATCTTTCATTTCTCACTTCATCCTCCTTCAATCTTACTTTCTTTTGGTTGGAGTTTCTTTGGACGTCCCTTCTTGGAGTTTCCTTTTTCCTCTTGTTATGGCTTCCTGGTCAAACATGGCCCTGAGAGTAGCTTTTTTAGTAGCCCTGGCAGCCTTCTTGGCATCAGCTTCGCTTAGCGGAACCTCCTCAACACTTGCAATCTCATCAGCAGCAGTGGTAACCTCATCTGGAGAAGGAACTGGAATTGGAATTTGAATACCTGATGCCTGCTGAACGAGCCAGTGACAGCTATCAAAAACATACTTATTTGACTGTTCGAAGTTGTCGATGATAATCTGTTGTAGCCCTGCCATCTTAGCTTTATATTCTTCCTCCCCCTTTTTTTGCTTCGAGGGCAATTGAGTTTGCATAAGTGTGCAGTGACCCATCGATGTGCTGCACAGTCTTTGTAAACTCAGTCAGCAGGGTATTTTGATTTGTATTTAGAATCACCATGTTGGCATCGAATTTCTGGATGTTGTCGGCCACAACATGAGCATTCTTATTTACTACTGCCAGATCGGTCGTATTTTTCTGAAGCCCTTGCATGAGAAGTGTGATAGAAGTGCCGGCCTCTGTGTACTTAGCATTAAACTTTTGTTCCATCAGATCCATCTTGTGATTGATTTCCACAACATTTTTCAGCATTAGCTCCTCAGATTTCTTAATTCTTTTTAATACCTTGTTGTGTGATTTCTCAAAAGAATCTTTGAGTTCATCCACTATCCCTTGAATGATGTTCACGGTGTGATTTGCTAGATTTGGTCGTAGTGGATAACCCTGAGGCATTCCTTGGACTTGCTCTTCAGTGGATTCACTGGACGAGCTTGACACTTGCACCGTTTCCAATGGGGGGATAGTGGAAGCCTCTGTAGATTTCTCAGGAATGCTTACCAGCCCCTGCTGAGAGGACTCCCCCTTCATTGTTGCACCAGATTTCTCAGGAGCTACCATTGGAGCTCGTTCCTCAGATGGAACTTCAACATCACCCTATAGTTCCACCATCTCCACCCTCTCCCTCAAGGGTGTTTCATCTTCAACCACATCATCCACTTCGTCAGCACCCTCATCTTCTACATCATCGTTGTCAATTGCATCACTGTCCAAGGCTTCCTCATCTTCCTCTTCATCCCCAGATCAGTGGCCAGGGTATCAACTACATCTTTGGCAATCTTAGAGATATCAGAAACAGCATCAGCAGGAGCAGGTACTGAGAGATCTGTCCTGTGAGTTCCAGTCGCAAGGGGTAGAGACTCCCCCTCGGTTCCTGCAGGCAGCAGATCAAGAACTTCACTGGGTTCAGCCACGGGATCTTCTAGAGTTCTATTGTCCTCATCCCCATGGGACTCAGCCAGGGATTCATCATGTTCTTCAGCAACGGCTGCTTGACAAATTCTTCTTTCCCATCTATCAAAAACACTTGAATCCATTTTCTTCAGGTAGTGTAGAGGAACTCCCTTACTCATATCGAACCTGTCTTCATCCAACTGGCTGAGAAACAGGCTGATGATTCTTCCAAAACTTGGGGTTCACAGAGTATCTTTTATTTTCTCAAACAAGATAGCTCCACAGTTGTATCTCTTTCGACAGACTATAGCCACTAAGATCTTGAACATATCTCCCGAGATATGATCGTGGGAGCCTGGTTTGCAGATCAGGACTTTCCCAACAATATCCGACAGCAGCTTCCCTTCCTCATTCATTTCCTTTCTCTTTATCGATTTGGTTCCTCGAGCTAGTCCACAGAATAGAAGAGTTCTTGCTCGATTCTCTTCCTCCAAATAATCTTCTTGATCAGAACTGGAGAGCTGCAAATATTGTGTCAGTTTTCCTGCTGTCATCTTGATCCGTACACCGGCAATCTTACTCTTGATCACTGTATCTTCGTGTCGTAGCCTTGCCGTTGTAAAGAACTCCAGCACCTCCTTATCCAGAATTTTGCAAGGATGCTCCAGGATGAATGTAAGCCTGGCCTCTTCAAGCATGAGGATAATATTCCTGAACTCATCGAAGGCATGAGAGAAGCCTGTCCGAACCGGTTCACTTCCAGTGAGGAGTCCTGCAGTGGTTCTAGGAGACATTGCAAGCCTAAAAAGGACATGTTAAAGTGTCTAACCCTATCAGTACTTCTACAATAGGAGCTACACTTTTAGATACGAAACTTCAAGGAAGAGGGAAACTTACCCTAGCGCGAGCGGTTTGGCAGGATGACGGCGACTGGAAGGCACGGAACCGACGGGATCGCGACAAGATCCTTGCGTCCTTAGGATAACGGAAGCAAGGAGAAGTGATGGAGAGCACCGGGCGATCGAAGCACGGGGAGCTTTCGTACGATCGACGGGAAAATGTGAGGAGTCTGGGAAGTCGATGGGACGCTCTAGGGGATTCGTCGGGATTTCAGTGATTTCGAAAGGTGAAGAGTCTTTCGGAATTTTCTATTTATTTCTTCCGAACTAGGGAAGACGACCGGATTTTCCATACAACTCCAAGTGGCATGTTAATTATATTACACCCAAGTTAATAACCGTGGCATGTTAATTTCAAGCCTTTGCCCCCAAGTTATTTCTTGATCATGAAACCTCGATCGAGTTGAACAATATATAAGCCCTATACGTAATTCCAGAGTAATTCTAGGTGAAAGATTGTAATATTTTGTTACACCCACTGGCATACGTTCTTTAATTTCAAATGGGCTGAATTATACCTATTGAGATTCATTTTCAACTCTAAATATGTAACTACACGGAATTCTTAAGATTGTAATAATTTTGTCCTTTCATCAGGCGTGTGAACGTATATGTGTATATATATATATAAACATTTACTTTTAGAGTATGAATTGACAAATTCGTGTGGATATATGAGTATATATATATATATATATATATATATATATATATATATATAAACATCAATATAATATGAATCAAGTATTGAAACTGAACGTGTGTACCTGGGATCATAAAATTTATCATTCAGATCTTTTACTTGAGGTACACCAGGTGTCCAATTTGAGTAGGCCATTGTTGTTAGCACTGCTCTTATCCCAAATACTTGTTCCATGTCATTCTTGGAATATCTCATGTCTAGTTCCCGTTATATCTACGGGAACCTAGACTATCCTGCAACAAAGAAATATTATCCTACCTTTGGAACCCAATAAGTATTGGGTCCTAGGTTCTTGTCAGCATAAAATCACGAATGCCTTCCTACAGGAATCCTGTCAGGAAGGCTAACTCTACCCAGAGGAAGTGGACATACCCTTGCCCTTGGCACAGAGGGATTGTGCCAACAATCTACAACAAAGTGACCCACCTTGCCACAGCACCAACAATCATGAATGTTGTATCGCCATTTCTGACCTGATCTACTGACTGAGGTGGTCATGATCTTGGGTCTAAACGGGACCGGGCAGGTTCTGCTCACAAATTTTCCATTTCCACCGAGACACGAGGAAGGGTGGATAGAGAGCATGTGGTGAGTGTCATGAGGCCTGGAAGGTGGTGCCTTCCTTTCAGTCAACACACATCCAGGGGCCCCATGGGTACTTACTACATGTTTCCCAACCCCCTTTTCCTGTGTCTTGGGGTGGCAAGAGATGAAGTGAGAGCTGGTTCCTACAGATTCATGATGAGTTAGGGCTGAGGCCGAGAATACAAAGGGTTCAGGATGAGCCTTGAGTATTCTCTTATGGGTAGCCATGACAGCTCTTGCACTTTGGGTATTTCCACCTGAGGGCCGATCACTCTTGTAGTGACCAAGGTTGTTCCTGTGGTCATACCTGAAAGCATGATGTGTTCCCTTCCTACTCGGGGTGGGGGGTCTAAACACAGTTTCCCAATTTCTCCATGAATTAATGATTTGGGAGATCCACCCATTTTCTGCTTTTCTTTTGATAGCATCTATCTTTGAAAAGTTAGAAACTATCCACTTCTCGGTTTCTAGACGACTCTCTAGATCTGAGATCATTGAGTCCTTTACCTTGATGGATTCCAATTGGAGATTCATCAAGGTCCTTAGCTGAGCAATCTCCTTAGCTTGTTCCTCAACAAGTAAGTTTCTCTTCTGAAGGGCACTCTAAAGGGAATCAAGATTTTCCATCCTTTGATTGAAGCTATCCATTTCCCTTTCATCACTAGATGGACAACCCTCTGAACTGTTCCTGTCTTCAGGAAATTCAAGGGGAGAGGAGCATGATGAAGAAGTTACCTGATCCTAACTTTCATGTTCCGGGTCAGCGTTAAGATTGGCAGAGACTGTTGTGTCAGCTTCATCAGAACTGTGTTCTTCAACCTCTTATTCAGTCTCAGACAAGGACACAGGAGCCCTGATACTGAGAGATTGGTCTTGACCTTCATCTTTAGAAATGAGGACCCCCACATAGGCTGCATCCTCTAGATGGCACCTGGTCCCAGCTGTCTTCGATCCCTCTATGAGGTCTGAGATGGTTTCCCACATGGACTTGGCAGTCCTACACTTGTCCACTCTTGAACGAGATATACCAGGCCAGACTTCAGTGATGATCTGACGAACCAACTTGTCCATGTTGAACAGTGAGAGCTCGGTCTCAAACATCTCTTCAGGACTCTTAGAGAATTGGAGATCCTTTCCTGAGCCGGAAGCCTTCATGGGAATGAAGGGACCCTCTTCCAAGATGAGTGATGCTCGAGGGTCGATGGCCTCCAGATGAAACAACACTCTCATCTTCTAGATGGTATAATACTCCTTTGTGCATGCGGGGAGTCTCAGAGGAGAGACATCAGAATATAGCTCCATGCTTGAGTCTGGTTTTCTTCTTGACACTAGAGGCAGGATCTTACTCAAGGTGTTAACCTAGTTGACGAGTAACCTCCCTCTGATACCACTTAAAAGTCACTCTAGTGTCAACTACCTTCACCTAGGGGGGTAGGTGATTTGCAGTCGTTTTGCGGAATTAAAAATTTACCTGCATAATAAAATAAAATAAGCACAGCACAAAAAAACACAGGCAGTTATAATGGTTCCCCGATTTAGGTACATCCACTTTCCCCCTTCGACCTATCTCCCAACAAGGGACGACTCGGTCACTTCACTAACCGGATTGAAATCCAATCCTCACACTATGGAAGAAACCCTTCCACCCGAAGGAGTCACTACTCCTCCACCACGGGTTGCACCCAACCCTTACAATGAGGAACTAAAGTTTCGTTACAACAAAAGTAAAAATAGAATGTACAAAATACAAACTACGTTTGGAGCGCTCGGTGTCCCTCTTCATTCTATGAAGCGTTCTTGAAGAAGACGAAGAGTCTACGACCTAAGCACTCTCTTGAGAGGATCTCCCCGAGATCGGCGGTGGCAAGGATTGCGGCGGCGATGCTTTCGAGATCCAAACTTCGTAACAAAGCTAGCAAGGTCTACCAACGATCTTACTTGGATCGATCGTCTCAATCAATTCGGAAGGGGAAAGTATTCCCGTTCAACAAACCAAGAGACAAAGGATCTCATGAAAGAAACGTGAGACGTGTTGCTTGACTAAGTTTCTGTTGCCGGGAGATCAAGAAGAATCCAAGACCAACGGCGGCGACAACCTCTCAGCAGCGACGGCGGCGGAAGAGATTCCGCGATTAGCTAGGTCACGCGAGGCAGCCGACTTGTTTGTTTTCTTCGCTCCTTCTTACATTCAAAATATGAGAGTATTTATACTGTAGAATACTCCTTTATGACCGTTGTGGGCAGACCCGTGTATATTGACCTACTGTACCCTAACATTCGTATGTACTTAGCGTGGAATAACTGCAAGCACAACTTGAAGACAGAGCATCAAACACATTGTGAATTCATCTTAGCTAGACAGGAGGCTTCCTAAAATCCAGGTAATTATGGATACAATACCCAACACGGAGGGAGAAAGAATCACCTGATTACCACTGATAGTCCATGTCATTTCAGTCTCTGTTGAAGAAGAAGAGCCAACCCATTCCTTGATTTCCATCATAGGAATCCTGATTCTTTCAGATAAAAACTGCTTCATATTTTGTTCCTCAAATAGCTGTAGAATATCTATGAAAATTTGATCTGACTGTTGGAAAGAGTCAAAATCAATATTGAAACCATGATCGAACTTTATGCTTGTTGATCCAATAGAGGCCATTTGCGACATTTAGATCGAATGAGGGAGAGAAAGAGCACACCTACAAGAGAAAACACAAGATTAGGTACAGGAGGGGAATTCTGAAAGCGCGGGATTGAGGTCGAAGAAGAAAGCCTTAATAAAGGTTTTCGGAATATGAATCGCCAATCTCAATCCGAAAAACACACAAGATTCTTCGATCTCAAGCCGACGAAAAATTTCATTCAGGAGAAATTCGTCGATCTGAGAATGAAGAGAGGGAAAGTTTTTGTCGTTCGTAGAAAACTTTCAGAGACAGAATTCGTCATCCTATGGTCGAAGAATGCGCTCAACTAAGAGATTTCGTCGATCTAAGGTCGACGAAAAGTCTTCAAGAACATTTATCAGTTCGTCGATCTTAGGTCGACGAACAGAAGCAATTCTTTGACCACAGACAGAGCATTAGATTAAGTCTTGACCATTTATCATACCAAGCTGATTGACAAAGAATAGATGCTTGGATGAGTCCAATGGCTTAGTTAATATATATGCTCTTTGCAAGTCAGTAGAGATAAATTCAAGTTTAATCTTTTGTTTGTCAACATAATCTCTAATGAAATGATGTCTAATGTCTATATGCTTGGTTCTAGAATGCAATACTAGATTTTGTGCAATTGAGATAGCACTTGTATTATCACAAAGAATAGTTGAATTATTTAAGTTGACACTATAATCCAGTAATTGGTTTTGTATCCACAAGATCTGTGAACAGCAACTGCCTGCAGCCATATTCTCAGCTTCAACAGTGAAGGTTAAAAAAGATATTTGCTTTCTACAAAACCAAGATACATGTCTGTCACCAAGGAACTGACAAGTTCCTGAGGTGCTTTTCCTGTCTACTCTGCATCCAGCATAATCAGCATCAGAAAATCCAGTTAACACAAATGCTGATTCTGTTGAATACCAGAGGCCTAGATCTGGACAACCTTTTATATATCTTAAAATCCTATTTAAGAAAATAAGGTGAGATTCTTTATGGTTAACCTGGAACCTAGCACAAAGACATGTGGCAAACATAATGTCTGGTCTGCTTGCTATTAGATACAGTAGGGATCCAACAATGGCCCTATATTATGGCGAGGATGCCCCGCCATTTGCTCGTGCCGACATGGACCTCTCTTTTGATCGCCACCGCTACATGTTCATGGATATTGATGGCCGTTGCCGCAACCGTCGTCGCCTCCACCACATGGAGCTCTCTTTTGATCGCCACCGCTACATGTTCGTGGTCATTGACGGTCGTTGCCACAACCATCGTCTCCTCCGCCACCGCCGCAGCCGGAATTTCGTCACGTCATTATGATTATAATGATTATTTCATTTTGAAATAATATTATAATCCTCCTATCTTTATTTTTATAAGTTATTTTCATAAGTCTCTTTATTATGATGTTTTTATTTCCTTTTTTTGATTAAAACATTATTAGTGGCTAGGATTCAATTTAGTGTGATGAAGGGTTGGATGGAGAGGTGTAATAATATATATATGTATGTGGAGTGGGAGAAGGAATGAATTGAAGAAGAAAAAAAGAAACCCCCTCAACCTAATCTCATGATTTCCTCCAGCCGCTCTTTCTCAGCCAGGCCTAATCCCGTCCCCGACCTCCTGGACTCGTTGAACAAGCTGTCATCGCCGACCTCTTGGTGGTGTTCTCCTGCTGCTCCGGCGACCTCCTACCTCCTCCGGTGTGACTCCGAAGAAGGCGGCTCGGTTCTTCCTCATCCGGTGTGATTCCGGTGAACTCGTGGAAGTGCGACTCTTCCATTATTCTCTTGCTCCTCCTCCTCTCCTCCTCTCTCATTTCAGATTGTTGGGTAACAATTTTCTTCCCCTAAACTTGTGTGATCCTCTTCTTGAATTTGTGAGTTAGTGGAGACTTGTAATTTCATATTTTATCCTAATTACTGATTCACATTTTCACTTATAAAATCTGAAATTTGTATTGTGTTCATCCGAATTTTCCGCGAAGATTTTGCAAGGGTAGGTCCCCTTGGACGTTTGCAAACCGGGGTTTTTGTAGCCTTTGGTTTCGAATGGATCAAGAGGATTTGGTATATCCTCGTATGGTTTTGTTTTGAGGGTTGTATTTGGACTATTTTCTGAATCCAAGCTTTAGTCCGGATCACTCTCCATGTGGATGGAAATGATATGATGCGATGTTAGATGTATGGTTTGGTTATGATATTAGTATATGTATATGTTCGTACAGGTTTGGGTGGGAATTTTGTTGGAGTTACCATGGTGATATAGAAGTATTCAAACATGTAATCTCACTGCCAATGCGATATGAGCCTGCAGGGTCGCACATAAGAGCATGTGGATAAATTGGAAGATTGACTGTGTTGGTAAGGGTTACCAATCACCATACAGTATGGGGGAGTCAGGCAAATGTTGCTAAGGCAAATTCATCGAGAATCGTCGAGTATGACTCGAGGACACTCGACGAGTTCGTCGAGAATGATTCGTCGAGAATCATCGAGTATGACTCGACGACTCTCGACGAATTCGTCGAGAATCATTCATCGCGAATGATTCGTCGAGAATGGTCGAGTATGACTCGACGACTCTCGACGAATTTGTCGAGTATCACCAATCGCCAGGAATCAAACACTTTTGATTATCGACGAATTCGTCGAGAGTCGTCGAGTATCACTCAACGATTCTCGACGAATTCGTCGAGAGTCGTCGAGTCAAACTCGACTATTCTCGACGAATCATTCTCGACGAACTCGTCGAGAGACGTCGAGTCATACTCGACGATTCTCGACAAATTTGCCTTAGCAACATTTGCCTGACTTCCCCATACTGTATGGTGATTGGTAACCCTTTCCAACACATTCAATCTTCCAATTTCTCCACATGCTCGTATGTGCGACCCTGCAGGCTCATATCGCGTTGGCAGTGAGATTACATGTTTGACCACTTCTAGATCACCATGGTAACTCCAACAGTCTCCCACTTGATCTTGAAAGTATTAAACCAAAAACCTCACAAACAATGAGCGGCATCTAGCAATGCATCATTGCTCTCCAAGCAATAAGAGTTCATAACTCATAAGCTTTTATGAACAATGTCCCAGCGTTGTCTTTGTCCCTTTGTCCCTTACATCTGGAAAGAACTAGAGGCATGGACCGTGTCACCCTCATAATAGCTCAATCCAAGTTTCTTGATCTAGAACGAACTTCCAGAGAATGGTGAGTCCAATATCACATATTGACTCAACCAAGCATAGCCATGCATTTCTCAGTCCAGTTCCATCAAGGGGCCCATGGACGTAACTCCTTTCATATAGGAGGACAAATCCCATATATGCTCACACACAAACACCCAAATGATTCGTAACGTGCCCAACAACCACCCTTGTCATCAACCTTTCTCAAGGAAGACTTTAGATGGCATCAAAGCACGCTCTTCCTTACTTGATGAATGCTGTGACTTTAGGTCAAAGGACCACAAGACCATTGTCAATTAAGACCTACTCGTGACACGATTAGATAAAAATCCACAGAGTAGTCTCAGGTTGGGTCTGTCTAGTACAACTTATTCATTAACAAGTACCCACGTGATGACTTGATATCACAATATCATGACTTGTGAGAACTGGTAATCAGTCAACGCACGTGCTAGTCTTAAGGAATCATCATCACCCTAAGCTTCTATGATGATACAACGACCAGGGACCTTTTAAGAATGAAGCTTCAAATATATCATAGGCTCTCACATTCAAGTCACGTACTTAATGTCCTATAGATGCAAACATTCTAAGGGTATTTATTATGATAACATTTAACTACCGCATAGAGAAAACATAATAAAAGAACATGCCATTAATAGTAAAAGAAAAACATTGGTACATAATTCATCATATGAATAAACAATCAACAACCAACAGAATATATGTTTACATGAAACCCACAAGGTTCTCACTAGAGTTGATCATTTAGGTATCGCATACCCATTGATCTAGTATGACCATCATGCTTTCTCTGCGCGAGAGGCTTTGTTAGTGGATCCGCAATATTCTCCTCAGTCAACACTCTACAAATGTTCACATCTCCTCGTTCGACAATCTCACGAATAAGATGGAATCGCCGAAGTATGTGCTTAGAGCGCTGATGGGATCTAGGTTCCTTAGATTGTGCAATTGCACCATTGTTATCACAGTAGAGAACTATGGGACCAACAATGCTAGGAACTACATCAAGCTCGCCGATGGATTTCCTAATCCATACAGCCTCCTTCGTTATGTTAGCTGCAGCGATATACTTGGCCTCTATTGTAGAATCAGTAACTGTCTCTTGCTTGGAACTCTTCTAGCTCACAGCTCCTCCATTAAGGCAAAAAACAAAACCTGACTGAGATTTTGAGACATCCCTATCAGTTTGGAAGCTAGTATCCGTGTAACCACTTACAACGAGCTCTTTCTCTCCACCATACACCAAGAACACATCCTTTGTCCTTCTTAAGTACTTCAGGATATTCTTGACTGCAATCCAGTGACACTCACCGGGGTCTGACTGATACCTGCTAGTCATGCTCAAAGATAAGGAGACATCGGGTCGAGTACACAAAATTGCATACATGATTGATCCAATTGCCGAAGCATATGGAATCAACTTCATGCGGTCCTTATCTTCACAAGATTTTTGACACTGGTCCTTAGAGAGATTCACACCATGACACATGGGTAAAAATCCTTTCTTGGACTCAAGCATGTTGAACTGCTTCAACACCTTCTCAATGTATGTACTCTGGGTCAAACCCAGCAACTTCTTCGATCTATCTCTATAGATCTTAATACCGAGTATATAAGTCACTTCACCCAAATCTTTCATAGAAAAGCAGTTCCCTAGGTTGTTCTTAACAACTTTCAGGGAAGGAATGTCATTCCCAATCAATAGTATGTCATCTATATACAATATCAGGAAGACAATAATGTTCCCACTGATTCACTTGTAAACACAAGGCTCATCTTCATTCTTCATGAAACCAAACTCTTTTATTTTCTCATCAAAACGAAGATTCCAACTTCGAGAGGCCTGCTTCAGTCCATAAATGGACCTGTTCAGCTTGCATATTTTAGTGGCTTCAGTTGGGGATACGAAACCCTTGGGTTGTGTCATGTACACTTCCTCAAGGAGGTTTCCATTAAGGAAAGCTGTTTTGACATCCATCTGCCAAATCTCGTAGTCATAATACGCAGCAATAGCAAGCAATATCCTTATGGACTTTACCATGACAATAGGGGAAAAGGTCCCATCATAGTCAATACCATGAATTTGCTGGAAACCCTTAGCCACCAGTCGCCCTTCGAATGTTTGTAAATTCCCATCCATGTCGGTCTTCTTCTTAAAGACCCACTTGCACCCTATGGGTCGTACCCCTTCAGATGGTTCCACCAAGTTCCAAACTTGGTTTGCATACATGGAGTCCATTTCGGATTTCATAGCCTCAAGCCATTTGTTAGAGTCCTGTCCATTAATAGCCTCTTGGTAGGTTGCTGGTTCATCATCTTGATCCATAAGCAACACATTACCTATTTGAGACATGAGAAATCCATATCTCTCAGGCTCAAACCTCGGTCTACCAGATCTACGTAGGACTTGTGTTTCTAGAGCAGGTTCTCTAGCTACAACATCTTGTAGTCCTGTCTTAGAATCCAGTTCTGGTTCATTCACTACTTGTGGTTCTTGAACTTCTTCAAGTTCTACCTTTTCAGTCTTTCTTGAAAAGAACTCTTTCTCCAAGAAGACGTCCGTCCTTGCGACAAACACTTTGCCCTCGGACGGTATGTAAAAGTAATACCCTTTTGTTTCCTTAGGATATCCCACGAGATAACATTTATCTGATTTGGGTTCCAGCTTGTCAGGCATTTGACGTCGCACGTATGTCTCACAGCCCCAAATTTTAATGAACGACATACTAGGATGCTTCCCAGTCCATATCTCATATGGTATCTTTAGAACTGTTTTCGTTGGAGCGCGATTCAGTGTCATAGCAGCAGTCTCTAAAGCAAAACCCCAAAAGGAAACAGGCAAGTCTGCATGAATCATCATCGAACGTACCATGTCTAACAAAGTACGATTTCTCCTCTCAGACACATCACTATGCCGTGGTGTTCTAGGTGGAGTGAGCTGTGATACAATACCACACTCTTTTAGATGATCACGGAACTCATGACTCAAGTATTCGCCACCTCGATCAGATCAGAGTGCTTTAACCCTTTTACCCAACTGGTTTTCTACTTCATTCTTGAACTCTTTGAACTTTTCAAAGGTCTCGGATTTGCACTTCATAAGATACACATATCCGTATCTACTGAAATCGTCAGTAAATGTAACGAAGTAAGAAATACCCACCTCTAGCCATGGAGCTCATGGGTCCGCATACATCACTACGTACAACACCCAAGAGATCCTCAGCCCTCTCAGTATAACCAGTGGAAGGGGCTTTTATCATTTTGCCTAACAAACAAGATTCGCATCGCTCAAATGATTCATAATCAAATGAGTCCAAAAGTCCATCTTTATGGAGCTTGGATATGCGCTTCTCGTTTATATGGCCCAAACAACAATGCCAGAGATATGTAGGATTTGATTCATTTGTTCTTAGTCTTTTGTTATTTTCTAGATTATAGATCTGATGGTCCAAGTTCAAAATATAAAGACCATTAAACAATTGGGCTACAGCATAACAAACATCATTCTTAAATATAGAACAACAGTTGTTCTTAATTATAAAAGAAAATCCAATCATGTCCAAGCATGAAATGGATATAATGTTTCTAGTTATAGCCGGAACAAAATAACAGTTATCTAGTTCTATTACAAGCCCACTGGGCAAAGAAAGACGGTAAACCCCTATGGCCATAGAAGCAACTCTTGCTCCATTGCAGACACGCAGGTCCACCTCCCCTTCACTCAGCAATCTTCTCCTTCCCAGTTCCTGCACATTTGTACAAATGTGTGAACCACTTGCCATGGAATTCTATAAGAATTCATGCAGAATAATATCAGTACCAAAATTTCAAATACAATTTATTTTAATTTAGACTTCAATTAAAACTCCCACTATTTTATTCAAAATAATAGCCCTCACTATCAATTCGGAGAGTTCATGCGAGCTACTCTCTTAGTGGACAAGATCCGTATTTCACCAACACAATGAGTCAGCTTTGGCTTTCCTCTTACAATGTTGTTATTTAGGTAGGCCGCGCTTGCCAATTGCATCCTCATGCAATTCTTGTATGGTTGGTGAATAACTCCTTATTCACATCCATCATATGGTACATGCCAACCCTATGCCTCTAGGCACTCAACCTTTGAGGTCATCTAGTTAAGTTATACCCGATGTCGGCAGTGGGATATCAGAATTATCCTCTCATACCCTTACCAAGATAGATTAATGCACCTTGCTTTGGCAAGCCCACATTTCATCGATCAAGGCAAGAAGAGTGTCATCCATCAGAAGGCATCCGAATATTTAATATTAGAGGAAGGGATTTTGATTATGGGTAAATAATTAACCATGATCAACATTTGATCAATGTGCACATCCACAGAAAAACAATTTCTAAAATCCACATGCATCCCTTATGTGCACAACCTAACACTATCAACATTTGATAGAAAGCAAGGGCTAAATCTGAACATCCGGACTCTTCCAAATCTTCAAATTTACATGCATTGGACAAAAACAAAGACAACTCAACTTAAAGAAGTGGACAAGCTCGTCTCTTATTGTTGGATTCAAAATCCAAAACAATACACTGGTTCACTAACCATTCGAGGGACGGTTACTGCTAAGGAGACAACAATTTCTAACAATTAGAAATTACCACGAAATCCCAGACGTTCCTGGCGGGGTCCTAAGGGGCAGAGCCCCTAACCTGTGGGTTATGGGCCCACCGATTTCCCTTTGAAAAACCATCAACAATTGATGTACCAGGAATAAATCTAGACATTTAGAATACTTCTAAATCCTAAGTTTACACGCACTAGAATAACCTAACTTCAAAAACAACAATCATGGCCGCAACCTCCCTCTGATACCACTCTTGGGTTTCTCTATGAGGATGGCACAATGCTTGTGCACGCAGCGGAAGGAATAAAACATCAAGACAACCTGTTGGGATTTGTCTCCACAATACCTCAGATTTGTAGGAGGTCAGACCTTGAACTAAGATGAATTAAAGTGTATTTGATGCTGTGTTTAAGTTGTATGTGTGCAGGTCCTTAATGCCAAGTGTAGACCAATGTCAGTCTATAATGGGTCACCAAACACAGGACCATACAATGTAATCCCTTATTGTGTGATCCAAAGTGTTGGCCCATGTATAGCCTCTCTATTGGGATACACTTCCTACATGCACTTGGAATGGTGGACTCAAGTATTGAAGGATGTCTTTTAGAAGAAATTTTTCTAAGTCCACATACTCGAGTAGTACCCTTCATATACTCGAGTAAGTGACTTAGTTCTCGAGTAGATCCTTAGATATACTCGTGTAGATAAGTTTATACTCGAGTAGATAGTCAGTCACTCGAGTAGATCATTTCTTATACTCGAGTAAATCCTTCTGTTCTTAATCCAGAAATTTTCTAAGTCCACATACTCAAGTACTTCTCTAGTATACTCGAGTAAGTGGGTCTGTACTCGAGTAAGTTGGTTTACATACTCGAGTAGGCTGTATTCACTCGAGTAAGTGATAACTTGTACTCGAGTGGTTGGTTAGTTACTCGAGTAAGTGCTTTGTCTATACTCGAGTAGTTCTGTTCTTCCCATTTCAGAAATATTCTAAGTCCACATACTCGAGTAGTTCCCTATATACTCGAGTAAGTGACTATGTACTCGAGTAGTTATTTTTCATACTCGAGTAAGTCAATGTTTACTCGAGTAGTTGTTCTAAGATACTTGAGTAGTTCATTTTCCCCTCACTCGAGTAGTTCTCCTAATATACTCGAGTAGTTATTTTTCTCTCACTCGAGTATCTGCAACTCTTGTACTCGAGTATTTATTCACACTTTATCTGAAATTTTTCTAAGTGTTCTCACTCGAGTATCTGCAACTCTTGTACTCGAGTATATAACTTCTCTTACTCGAGTATGCCAATTCTTGTCCACTCGAGTATATACCATCTGATACTCGAGTATGTATCTTCTATGACTCGAGTATGTCTGTTCAAATCTTTCCTGAAATTCTCTAAGTCAATGTCACTGTACATTTCGATTTGATCCTTTCTGATAAGTCCACGTGTCATCATTAATGATTCTTATGACCGTTGGAGTCTACCTATAAATAGGTCACTTCAGATTTGACTATTATCAATTCCTTCAGAGATTATTATTTTAAGAAAGGGAAAGAGAACAATCCCGTGAACCCTAATTCTTCAAGTCGCCGCCGCCGCCATTAACGTTCACGGAAGAAGCTCTGGATCGACGATCTCTGATCTCTGTTTGCAACCCTAATTCTTCAGCGATCCAGACGCAAGTCAATCACTCGATCTCGCCGCGCTTTAAAGATTCCAGATCTACTCTCTCGATCGAGGTGATTCAGTTTTTCAGATTTGTGGATCTCTCTCAAGTCGTCTTCAACTTCTCTGATCAAGCCAAAGCTCTTAAGGAAGAAGACTGTCAAGATCTAGATCTGAGATTATTGTTTGTATTTTTTAAACAAATTATTGTGTAGGAGTTTTTCTCCGAGATTCGTAGAAGGCTTTTGCTTCCGAGTTTTGTAGATCCAGTTGGATCGAGTTGTTTTTTGTAGGAACGTTGTTCCGAGGTATAGGATCGTTTTGATCCGAGATAGTGGAGTAGCCAAGTCTAGTGGTTTACTAGATTGGTGAGGAAAGTGGACGTACCCAAGGTTGGGGAACCACTATAAATCTTTTGTCGTCTGTGATTGCTTGGTATTGAGCTGTGCTGGTTCCTTAATTTTTTATTCCGTAAATAGACGCACATCTCACCTATTCACCCCCCCCCCTCTAGGTGATTTAGGTAGACAACTTCCTCTCTCAATTGGTATCAGAGGGAGAGTTGATCGTTAAGAGGTTAACACCTTGATCTGATCCTACCCGAGTTGTCTTTTGAGAAATAGCAAGCATGAGTAAGACTAAAGATTTTGCCAAGCTTCCCATTTGCACCAAGAATAATTTGCCTATGTGGAAGGAAAGAGTTAGGTTCTTCATGGAAGCTGTGGATCCTCGGATCTTCATGATTGTTGAAGAAGGTCCGCATGTTCCTATGGTTGCCTCTACTATAGACTCATCCAAACAAGTTCCTAAGAAGCTGATAGACTTGGATAAAGACGAGATTGCACTTGTCTCCCTCGATAAGAAAGCCAAAAATATAATAGCAAGTGCAGTCGATGACTCAATGCTGCAAAATCTCATCCATTGCAAATCTGCCAAGGAGATGTGGCAATCCCTGGTGACTCTGATGGAAGACACTGAAGAAGTGAGGGATGATCGGAGATCCCTTCTGAATCAAAAGTATGAAGCCTTCCGGCAAGGTCACAAGGAAGCCATAGCTGACACGTTCGAGAACTTTTTCAAGATAGTGAACGACCTAAGAGTTTATGGCCGATTCTTCACCAACGGAGAACTGAATGACAAATTCCTAAGATCCCTAACCAAAGAATGGGATAACAAGGTATGCGCCATTCGGGAGTTCGGAAGGTTAGCCGAGACGGACCCGCAAAATTTGTTCGGAAAGCTAATGTCCTATGAGCTTCAAATCAATTCTAGAAAAGCTGAAGAAGAGAAGAGCAGGTCCGAATCCAAAGAGAAGTCTGTTGCTCTGAAGGCAGACAACTCAAGGAAGATTAAGGCTAGCTCTCCTGCCCCAGCTCCTGAAGCTGATGATGAAGATTCGTCTGAACCAAGCTCTTTTGGCTCGGAGCTATCTGAAGGAGAGTTTTCTCTACTATCAAGGCAGTTCAAGAAATTCTTGAACAAAAAGAAGCAATGGAAAGGCAAGGATGCCTCATATAGAAGATCACGCAATGATGGTGATCGTCAGAAAAAGAGCTCAAGCAGCCACGACAGGTATGGCTCGAAACCGAATAAACATTATTCCACTGATATTGTTTGTTATTGCTGCAACAAACCAGGTCACGTCATTGCGGATTGCCCCCATAAGAAGAAAGAGGGCGGTAAGAAAGAAGACAAGAAGTCCTACAACAGGAAGAGGACAGAAAAGAGTTTGTTAGCTAAGAAGAGCAAAACTCTCAGTGACTCCGACTCATCCGAGTCAAGTGCAGAAGAGGAAGAAGCTTACTTTGGGCTAATGGCTTGAACAGACGATGAGCAAGTCCCCCAGTTCACTGTGGAGGTAAAATCTTACACCCCTCTTTCGGACTCTGATGATGACAATGAACCAGAGGGCTATCCCTCTGAGGATGAATCAGAACTCATGATACAATATCAGGAGTTACTCAAGGCTTACAACAAATGTCGCCAAGTCATGAAAACTCAAGCTAGGGAGATAAAATCTCTAAAAGCGTCAGAGAGCAACCTTAGAGAAGAAGTCTCTAAGACTGACTCTCTCAAGGAAGACTTCGATAAATCTATCGAAGAATACAACAAGGCTCTCGGGCACCTTGACCTTAAAGAGAAAATCATCAAGGAGTTGGAAGAACAACTCTTGGCTGAGAAAAAGCTTGTAGAAAGCTTCTCGAAGCCTAAGACTGTGCTTCCTATGATTGCTGAATTCTCAGCTAAGGCAAGTGGTGCCGGTGTAGGCCACAAAGGAGCTCCTAGTAAATCTTCTGGGAGAAACAAGGCCAAGAGGAGAAATAAGGCGGCCAAGAAGGCCTCTGCCGAAGAGAAAGGGAAAGCTCCCTTGGAGCCAGTCGCGTTCAAGAAAGTCATCTTTCCTACGAACGATCTTGACTACGAATCCATCTATGGTCACTTTAGCAGGCCTATCCTTGAGAAGCCTAAGACAAGATACCAAGGGTGGACTCGCCCTCGCAACTTTGGTGAGAGCGTTTTCAAGGAACCTTATGAGGAGATTCAACTTCAGAGCTATGGACCTTATGTTCATGGTCATAATATTAAGAAGGCACCCAAAGTGAAAGTTGTTGTAGAAAAGTCGAAGATGGAAAAGACTTCATGCACGTGCCATCATCATGAAGCCTCCACATCTAAAAATGCTGCCCCTGTTGGACCTCCTCTCGAGGTAGTCAAGCAGGAGAAGATGAGGCAAAGATACAACAAATTTGACTGTTGGTGCTGTGGTAGAGTTGGTCACTTTGCCATCGATTGCTGGTTTAATCCCAAATATGCTGCAACTCCTCAAGTTAGCAACATGAGAATGACCACTCATGAGGCTAATCCTCGTAGGGGGAGTATTCTAACTCGAGACCAAGGACCCAAACTCGTTTGGGTTCCTAAGGCTAAGTGATTATGATTGCAGGTATGTCCAAAGACCGCTAAAATGCCAATCTGGTACTTGGACAGTGGATGCTCTCGGTATATGACCGGGACTAGAAGCCTACTTCAAAACTACTCACCAGTATTGAACGGACCAAAGGTCATCTTTGGAGGTTCAGACCGTGGAATCACTAAAGGCTACGGTATGATTACTAACGGTAATGTATCCTTTTCGGATGTAGCTTATGTTGAAGGATTGGAACACAATCTCATAAGTATAAGCCAACTATGCGACAAAGGATACATAGTAGAATTCCATGCTGATAAGTGCCTGATAAAATCCCTTACCAATATGGAAACGATTTAATCAGGTACTCGAAGCAGAAACATATTTTGCTTAAATTTCATTTGTATCGATTCATCTACACCAGTATGCTTCTTGGCAAAAGATAGTGCACCTCTTGGTGACCAATGACACAAGAGATTAGCACATATTAATTTCAAAACTATCAATAAATTATTCTCTAAAAACCTAGTACGTGATGCCCCGAATGTCAAGTGCATTAAGGAAAGACCTTGTCCTGCATGCGTAAAAGGCAAGCAAACAAGGAGTAATTTTAAAAGCATTATAGCAAAGATTCTAATAGATGTTTACATCTACTGCACATGGACTTGTTCGGTCCACTGCAAGTTAGAAGTTTGGGAGGTAAGGATTATACGTTGGTTATTGTTGATGATTACTCACGGTTTGCATGGGTATTCTTTCTGAAACACAAGTCAGATACCTTCGATATCTTTACTAATTTTGTTAAGCAAATCCAGAATGAATATAACTGTTCAGTAGTCAAAATCAGAAGTGACAATGGAACAGAATTCAAATCTGGGGCCATGACAGAATTTTGTGAAAGCTTAGGTATCTTTCATGAGTTTTCCTCTCCTCGCACTCCACAGCAAAATGGAGTGGCTGAGAGAAGGAACAGAACCCTCATAGAGGCCTGCAGAACCATGTTAAGTGATGCCTCACTTCCGGAATACTTCTGGGCTGAAGCCGTTAACACTGCATGCCAGGTGCAAAATAGAGCGCTCATAAACAAAGACCACGATAAGACACCGTACGAACTTTTAAAAGGCAGGAAACCGACCATTTCCTATTTTAGAATCTTTGGCTGTAAGTGCTTCGTGCTTAACAACAGCAAGTATCACACTACCAAGTTTAGTGAGAAAAGCTTTGAAGGTATTTTTGTAGGGTATAGTAGCCATAGTAAGGCATATAGAATATTTAATAGAAAAACTCTAGTTGTAGAAGAATCTATACATGTTGTATTTGATGAGACGAGCTTGCTGCAAAGCAACTCCTCTAGTGTGTTCATTGAAGCTGCAGGTATAAAGTTAAAAGAGATAAGCTTGGATGAACCTATTGAAGATGGAGGTGATAAATTCATAAATATCACCACCCCAATCCCTATTGGAGAGGTAGATGATCCAGATGATGAAATCACTCCAAATGGTGAAATCACTCCAGTGATTGAAGACAATCCAGATGCAAGAACTCTAGAGCTCAGACATCTGAAGGATCACCCAGTGGACCAAATCATAGGAGATCCCCGGGATGGTGTCAGAACTCGGAGAGGTACAACTAATGAGAATTTACACTTGAGCTTTCTCTCACAGGTTGAACCAAAGAAGTTCGAGGAAGCCAACTCGGATGCATCCTGGATTCTAGCCATGGAAGAAGAATTGAATCAGTTCAAACGCTGCAATATTTGGACACTTGTTCCCAGACCCAAGAGCAAAAATGTCATTGGGACAAAATGGGTCTATCGGAATAAGATGGATGAAGATGGAACAATCATAAAGAACAAAGCCATACTCGTTGCAAAGGGCTACCGTCAAGAAGAGGGAATCGACTTCGATCAGACATATGCTCCAGTAGCAAGACTGGAGGCTATCAGGTTATTCCTTGCGTATGCTGCACTTAAGGGCTTTACCGTCTATCAGATGGACGTCAAGTCCGCCTTCCTCAATGGTGACATAAAGGAAGAGGTGTATGTAGAGCAACCGCCAGGTTTTGTTGATTCAACCCATCCTAATTACGTTTATTTACTGCAAAAAGCACTATATGGTCTTAAACAAGCTCCTCGAGCTTGGTATGAGACGTTGTCTACCTTTCTTCTTGAGAACATGTTCACGAGAGGAAAGATTGACAAGACATTATTTCTTAGGGAAATAAAAGGCAAGATTTTGCTAGTGCAGATCTATGTCGACGACATTATTTTTGGCTCTACGGATAACAACCTCTGCAAGAAGTTTTCTAAACTTATGCAAGGGAAGTTTGAAATGAGCAGTATGGGAGAGCTGAAGTATTTCTTAGGGCTTCAGGTGAAACAATCTGAAGATGGGATTTTCATCTCACAGACGAAGTTCACCAAAGAGCTACTTAAGAAATTCGGAATGGAGAATGCAACCTCTATGAGGACTCCAATGGCCTCAGCTATGTCTCTGGACAAGGATGAGAAAGGGAAACCTTTTGATGAAACCAAGTACAGAAGCATAATTGGGTCCGTGCTCTACCTTACTGCAAGCAGACCAGATATAATGTTCTCAACATGTGTATGTGCTAGATTTCAGGTGAACTCTAAGGAATCTCACTACATCGCTGCAAAGCGAATCTTGAGATACCTCAAAGGCACACCAAATCTTGGCTTATGGTACCCAAGAAGTAATGATAGTGAACTAATTGGTTTTTCAGATGCAGATTTTGCAGGTAGCAAAGACGACAGGAAAAGCACTTCCGGGACTTGCCAATTTCTCGGAAGGAGACTTATTTCCTATAGCAGTAAGAAGCAGAACTGTGTAGCCATCTCAACGGCTGAATAAGAATACATCTCTGCAGGCAGCTGTTGTGCACAGCTCTTATGGATCAAGAATCAATTTGAAGACTACAACATGAAGTTCCAGAACATTCCTTTGTTTTGCGACTCATCCAGCGCTATAGCAATAGCCAACAACCCAGTCTCCCACAGCCAGACCAAGCACATAGAGCTTCGTTATCATTTCATCCGGGAGCATGTGGAGAATGGAGACATAGATCTACAATATGTCTCCACAGACAGGCAAGTGGCAGATATATTCACGAAGCCGCTGGACGAGTCCAAGTTCTCGTTCTTCAAAACGGAACTCGAACTGCTCAAGCAAAGAGGAATAGTGATGGTGGATTCACAGACAGGCTCAGAGTTGAAGATATCGGTGGCAGTAAATCTCTCCCAAGAAAATTATATTTCAAAGTGATATACTCGAGTACATAGAGATATATACACGAGTAAACGGAAATACTCGAGTGCCAAAATTGACATACTCGAGTAGTTGGTAACCTACTCGTGTATGTTACATGATCTACTCGTGTATACTCCGTCTCATACTCGTGTATGGCGAAACCTACTCGAGTATACGGGAATCAGAAATTTGAAAATCTCCTTTTTCTCTTCTATTCGCACCAAAGTTTTGGCGCTCCATATCAGGTATGATTTTATTTTCAGTACTCCTCCTTAAACCTAATTAGGGTCATATATATATTCAGAAAAATCGGAAATCCTTTCCACTTCTCATTTCACTCGAGTAGCCGCCGTCCCTTCGTCTTCCAGAACAGTTGCAGAGTTTTGTCTTCCTCCTCTCTTTTTTTTCTCTTCGTACTATAGAATCGCTGATGGCTCCCTCCTCCAAGATTGGAATCGGCTCCGAACTTGTGACAGATGGTATTGCAGATATTTCGGATGACTTCAAAAATTTACTGATTCTCTTGGACACTGCCGAATTGTCCTTCGTTCTTCAAGAACCCTGCCGTCTCCTGCTTCCTGATGTTGAAGAATTTTACAGAAATCTGAAGGTTAGACGTAACGGCACAATTCTAAAATCAAAGGTAAGAGGACTTGAGATTCGGTTGGATAAAACTTCAGTCGCCACTATGCTTCGGATGCCCGTGGTTGACGAAGAAGACGACCTAGCAAAGGAAGATGCCGACCGTACTTCCCTATTCTGTGGTTGAGATCCTGAAGGTGGAGGTGAAACCTTGAATCGGTCTTTGTTCAATTCAGAAGGCAAGTTTCTAGTTGATGTCATCGCCAAAGTCCTATGGTGCAAGACATACTCCATAAGAGATATATCCCAAAACTTATTCGATGTTATGCAATCCATAGTCTGTAGGAAGAAATTCCAGTTCGGAATGATGATACTGGATAAGATCCGAGAGAGCATGGAACATCCAAGTTATGCTAGGATTATCTCACTCCTCCTCTATGAGATTAATCCTATAGTGTTTGACTTATCCAAAGGGACTCCTCTTCACCATATGAAGAAAGTTTCCATCTCTTCCATACAAAGGTATGACATCAAGCTCCTGAATTCTGCCCAAGCTTCAAAGGCTGATGCCATCTCAGAAACTCACCAAGAAACCAGTTTACCTGAAGACAGGATTCCATCTCCTCCTCTACATCAAACTACTGCTACCTCTGGTGCAATAGTTGAGGGGGAGCCTGCCTCTTCTCTTCCTCAGCATCAAGTTTCTTCAGAATCAGTGATTCCAGAACTAGCAGAGATAAGAGTTTCTACTCCTCCAGTCTCTCCTCCTCCAGCAGATCCTCAATCAGCAATTCCTGACTCAGAGATTCCAGATTCAACAGCTTTACTGTCTACAGCTGAAGATATAAACAGATTCATTGATGAGCTCAGTTTAGATGCTCCTCTTTTTCAGAGTGGATCAGCTGCCAAGTCTCCTGTACAGACTCCAGTTCAGACTCCAGCTCAGACTCCAGTCCAGTCTCCTGCCAAGTCTCTTGATAGTGAGCCCAGCAAATCTGATCATGTTCTCTTGTCTGATGATGAGGAAATGTCTCCAGATCCTGTGGAGGCACCTCTGAGGACTTTGGATTTCTCCATGCCATCCTTCCTAAATACAGAAGAAACTGTTGAAATAGAATCCTTCAAGAGAGCTGCAAGCTCAATAGTTCTTACAAAAATTCCTCCTTGGACTGCTCCTGCTCCTGCTCCTTCAGTTCCTGCACCAACCTCAGCCCCTTCTCCCTCAGTTGTGGTAAGTCAAATTGAACAGTTGCTCCTTGCACAGAGAAAGTACTTTGATGAATCTCTAGCATCAGTCCATAACAAAGTCACTACTCTTGAACAAGAGATGAGTAGAGGCTTTGCAGAAATCCAGGCCAATACTGATGAGCTAAAAAGACTGTTCCAGCTAGGTGGCAAGGCCATAGATCACACTATCACAAGCATAGGTGAACTGAGAAATCAACAAGAAACTGTTGCCTATAATCAGATCCAGTTGGACAAGAATGTTGATGCCAATCTTATGAAAATCTGTGAAGAAGTTGGCAAGTTCAGGGATGAAGCTATAGCTCAGCTATCTGTAGATATCACCAAGGGGGAGAAGATAGTAAAAGAACAAGTGGAAAAACTATCTGAGCAAGCTCAAGCAGTTGTAAAAGAACAAGTTGAAACACTATCTAACCAAGCTCAAGCTACTGTGGATGGTCTTGTAAAAGAAATGAAAGCAGATATTCTCTCCCAGCTCCAGTCTGTGAAATTCTATACCTATGACACTGCTGTTTGGCTGCACAACATGAATTTCCCTAATGCCCAGCTCAACCCTGCCATCATTCCACACTTCTTGAATCCTCTTGAAGCACAACCTCCTGCAGATGCTCCAGCCCAGGCAG
Organism: Platanthera zijinensis; assembly: GCA_039513925.1. Classification (NCBI taxonomy): domain Eukaryota; kingdom Viridiplantae; phylum Streptophyta; class Magnoliopsida; order Asparagales; family Orchidaceae; genus Platanthera; species Platanthera zijinensis. The sequence continues at coordinate 122,208,392 of CM077080.1, forward strand.
CCATTCCAGAAGGTGTGCCAGCCTTCTCACCTAGACCTGAGGATGATGTGACTGAGCCCCCTCTCACCTATTCTGATATGTGGCAAGATGAAATTCCAGCTCTAAGGAAGAAGAGAAAATATGGTGAAGGTGCTTCTGTCAGTCGTTCTGCACCCAAAAGAGATCCTGCCCTAGCTTCTGAAAGCAGACCACCAATTATTCATTCTGAAGTTTGGAGTCCAACCTCCAAATCCCTAATCCTTGATACCCTGAGGTTAGTTACAGATCTTGGTGAGAACAGAGACCAGTTTTACAGTCATTCAGAATGGAAAGCCTATGAAGTGTCCCAAATCAAAATCAGACTTCATGACAGGAATTTGGGACACAATAATCCAGCTGCTCCTCCTAGTCCCAGAACTTACTTTCCCAAGCCTTTCAGTTACCTAGAGAGGCAAGAGCTGAAGAGAGAAAGGATGCATAAGGAAGGACCCTCTTGAGTAAAGAGAATGTGGAAATGGATTCCTTTTTGTTAAAAACAATTCTATATATATAATTGATTCTGATTATGGCTATTTCATTAGTTATCCTGCTTTAGCTTATTTTTTTGTATATGTGTATTGTTCTTTTTACTCTAAATAATTCACCTTAGTATAGAGAATGCTGACATCTACAAATAGGGGGAGATTGTTGGGATTTTTCTCCACAATACCTCAGATTTGTAGGAGGTCAGACCTTGAACTAAGATGAATTAAGGTGTATTTGATGCTGTGTTTAAGTTGTATGTGTGCAGGTCCTTAATGCCAAGTGTAGACCAATGTCAGTCTATAATGGGTCACCAAACACAGGACCATACAATGTAATCCCTCATTGTGTGATCCAAAGTGTTGGCCCATGTATAGCCTCTCTATTGGGATACACTTCCTACATGCACTTGGAATGGTGGACTCAAGTATTGAAGGATGTCTTTTAGAAGAAATTTTTCTAAGTCCACATACTCGAGTAGTACCCTTCATATACTCGAGTAAGTGACTTAGTACTCGAGTAGATCCTTAGATATACTCGTGTAGATAAGTTTATACTCGAGTAGATAGTCAGTCACTCGAGTAGATCATTTCTTATACTCGAGTAAATCCTTCTGTTCTTAATCCAGAAATTTTCTAAGTCCACATACTCGAGTACTTCTCTAGTATACTCGAGTAAGTGGGTCTGTACTCGAGTAAGTTGGTTTACATACTCGAGTAGGCTGTATTCACTCGAGTAAGTGATAACTTGTACTCGAGTGGTTGGTCAGTTACTCGAGTAAGTGCTTTGTCTATACTCGAGTAGTTCTGTTCTTCCCATTTCAGAAATATTCTAAGTCCACATACTCGATTAGTTCCTTATATACTCGAGTAAGTAACTCTGTACTCGAGTAGTTATTTTTCATACTCGAGTAAGTCAATGTTTACTCGAGTAGTTGTTCTAAGATACTCGAGTAGTTCATTTTCCCCTCACTCGAGTAGTTCTCCTAATATACTCGAGTAGTTGTTTTTCTCTCACTCGAGTATCTGCAACTGTTGTACTCGAGTATTTATTCACACTTTATCTGAAATTTTTCTAAGTGTTCTCACTCGAGTATCTGCAACTCTTGTACTCGAGTATATAACTTCTCTTACTCGAGTATGCCAATTCTTGTCCACTCGAGTATATACCATCTGATACTCGAGTATGTATCTTCTATGACTCGAGTATGTCTGTTCAAATCTTTCCTGAAATTCTCTAAGTCAATGTCACTGTACATTTCGATTTGATCCTTTCTGATAAGTCCACGTGTCATCATTAATGATTCTTATGACCGTTGGAGTCTACCTATAAATAGGTCACTTCAGATTTGACTATTATCAATTCCTTCAGAGATTATTATTTTAAGAAAGAGAAAGAGAACAATCCCGTGAACCCTAATTCTTCAAGTCGCCGCCGCCGCCATTAACGTTCACGGAAGAAGCTCTGGATCGACGATCTCCGATCTCTGTTTGCAACCCTAATTATTCAGCGATCCAGATGCAAGTCAATCACTCGATCTCGCCGCGCTTTAAAGATTCCAGATCTACTCTCTCGATCGAGGTGATTCAGTTTTTCAGATTTGTGGATCTCTCTCAAGTCGTCTTCAACTTCTCTGATCAAGCCAAAGCTCTTAAGGAAGAAGACTGTCAAGATCCAGATCTGAGATTATTGTTTGTATTTTTTAAACAAATTATTGTGTAGGAGTTTTTCTCCGAGATTCGTAGGAAGGCTTTTGCTTCCGAGTTTTGTAGATCCAGTTGGATCGAGTTGTTTTTTGTAGGAACGTTGTTCCGAGGTGTAGGATCGTTTTGATCCGAGATAGTGGAGTAGCCAAGTCTAGTGGTTTACTAGATTGGTGAGGAAAGTGGACGTACCCAAGGTTGGGGAACCACTATAAATCTTTTGTCGTCTGTGATTGCTTGGTATTGAGCTGTGCTGGTTCCTTAATTTTTTATTCCCCAAATAGACGCACATCTCACCTATTCACCCCCCCCTCTAGGTGATTTAGGTAGACAACTTCCTCTCTCACAACCCAAAAGATATGAGATCGGGCCATGAAAATTTAATCAAGAAGTTAACAAATAATTAGGAAAAAAATTACCTTAGCGGCGTTGAGTCACAACTCAACGGAGATGCTCCAAGCTTCGTGTCCTCGTCGGTGGGGAGTTCTACATGGAATAACGTCCACGTCTCTGCAGAAATCCACACGAGCGGGAGAACCCCGAGCTTCGTTACACGGAGGGTCGGGAGGAAGATCAACCGCACCTTTGCACTTCCCACGGACTGCTAGGTCTGCGCCAGGGAAAGCAAGATCGTCGATGGTCAACGGATATGAGGTCAACGACGGAGCGAACAGGCGGCGGTGGAACGATTCCGTCCGGCGGGGTTGGGATTCGGCGGATCGGGGATCGATAGAACTCTTTCCGTCGGCTCGATTGTTCGCTCCGTCGTCGACCTCATCTCCGGCCACCATCGCCGAAACTGCTTTCCCTGGAGCGGACCTAGCAGTCCGTGGGAAGTGCAAAGGTGTGCTTGATCTTCCTCCCGACCCTTCGTGCGATGAAGCTCGGGGTTCTCCCGCTTGTGTAGATTTCTGTAGAGATGTGGACGTTATTCCACGTAGAACTCCCCACCGACGAGGACACAAAGCTTGGAGCATCTCCGTTGAGTTATGACTCAACGCCGCTAAGGTAATTTTTGCCTAGTTATTTGTTAACTTCTTGATTCAATTTTCATGGCCCGATCCTATCTCTTTTGGGTTGTCTTGATGTTTTATTCCTTCCGCTACGTGCACAAGTATTGTGCCATCTTCATGGCCCGATCCTAGTTATTTTAAACAAAACTCTGCCAAAATTTTGAGTTTTGCGCGCATACCACGTGTTCGCTAAAATTCCCCTTAGGAATCCTTTTATCTTTTCATGTTTAATTTCTTTAGGGAGTGGACAACATCACTATACTTGGTCTGATCAACTGGTCTTCCATATTCATCAACATCTATAACAGCATTGGCATCCATGGGAGTTTTCATGAAGGAGGCATCTTTCATCCCAAACTTCTTAATAAGCTCTTTAGCATATTTAGACTGAGAGATGAAGATTCCTTCAGGGGTTTGTTTCACTTGAAGACCAAGGAAATATGACAACTCATCCATGCTACTGATCTCAAACCTTGAGTGAATTAGATCAAAAAATCTTTTGCACAGATTTGGGTCAGTAGATCCAAATATTATGTCATCTATATATATTTGTACCAATATAATTTTATCATGATGCAATTTTGTAAAAAGAGTTCTATCAACCATGCCCCTTGAAAAACCATGCTCTAAAAGAAAGCTTGCTAAGGTCTCATACCAAGCTCTTGGAGCTTGATTTAAACCATAGAGAGCCTTATGCAATTTAAAAACATAAGAGGGGTGAGTTGAAGAGATAAAACCTGGTGGCTGTTCCACATATACTTCTTCTTTTAGTTCCCAATTGAGAAAGGCACTTTTGACATCCATTTGATATACCTTGAATTTTTTGTGAGCAGCATAGGCCAAGAATATTCTTATGGCTTCAAGCCTTGCAACAGGTGCAAAGGTTTGATCATAATCAATCCCTTCCTCTTGTATGTATCCTTGAGCAACAAGACTTGCCTTGTTCCTCACAATCACACCTTGGGCATCAAGTTTGTTTCTGAATACCCACTTAGTCCCAATTACTAGACAGCCTTTAGGCCTTGGAACTAAGTCCCAAACTTTACACCTCTCAAACTAGTTGAATTCCTCTTGCATTGCAATGATCCAGTTTGGATCTTGCTCTGCATCAGATATGGATTGAGACTCAATTTGAGAGAGAAAGCAGGCAAGCATCATATCAGGGTTGAGTTGATGCCATGTCTGCACTCCTGCTGATATGTCTCCAATTACTTTTCTGAGATCTAGGGTGATCCCTAAGTGTGACAAAATCATTAAGAGAAGTTGGTTCAGCAACAGTTATTTGATTTAATTCCTCTTACGGAATTGTTTCAACTGTTGAAGGAAGTTGGACTGCTTCCACAGTTTCTTCTTCACTTTCAGCTTCTGATAGAGCTTGTGGAGGGGGATGTGATTCAACCTTTGAGGTAAGGTTTATATCACCCAAACTCTCACACAAATTTTGTACCTTCAAATGACAGTTGGTAGAGATATCTCTCTCCTTGTAAAATATGTTAGATTCATCAAATGTCACATCCATGGATTCTTCAATTTTTAGTGTTGATTAATTAAACACCCTATATGCCTTGCTGACTTGGGAATATCCTAGAAAAATTCCCATCGCAGCCTTAGCTTCAAACTTTCTAAGATGTTTCTTGTCATTATTATGAATATAGCATATACATCCAAATACTTTAAAATAGGTGATTATAGGTTTCTTCCCTTTGAGTAGTTTATAGGGAGTCTTGAGCTTTAGTTTGTGTGTAAGGCTTCTATTCAGGACATAGTTTGTTGTGCTTACAGCTTCTGCCCAATAGGATGGAGGCATGTAAGCATCTGCAAGCAATGTACCTGCAGCTTCAATTAGTGTTCTATTCTTCCTTTCAACTACCCCATTTTGTTGAGGAGTTCTTGGAGCTGAGAAGCAGTGTCTTATACCTTCTTTCCTATAGAACTCTATCATAAGAAGAGAATCAACTCAGTGCCATGATCACTTCTGATCAATACAACTTGAGTAGAATACTCAATCTGTATGTTCTTGAGAAAATCTGTAAGAACTTAAAAGGTATCTGACTTTGCTCTTAAAAAGAAAACCCATGTGAATCTGGAGAAGTCATCTACAATAACTAATGTATAAGACTTTCCTCCTAGACTTTGTACATCAATAGGACCAAAAAGGTCCAAATTGAGCAAATAAATGGATTTGAAACTAGATTTAGTTTGCTTGCCTAGTTGACAAGCCATGCATAGGCCATCCATATTGTAGGGACTAGAAGGTAAACCTCTAACAAGATTATCCTTAGATAACCTAGCTATATTTTTAAGGTTTACATGACCTAGTCTTTTGTGTCATAAGCTAGTTTGAATGCGAACAGAGTTGAATAGACAAATTTCAGAATTAGCAGATTCAAAATTTACTAAATATATGTTGCCTTATCTAATTCATGTTAAAATAGTTTTGTTGTTTAGAGAAATAATGCATAAGGAGTTAGTAAAGCTTACTTGATAACTTGTATCACATAGTTGGCCTACTGATATCAGGTTATGCATTAGACCATTTACATAAGTTACCTTTTTGAATGTGACAGCTCACAGTTGAAATCACCATAATCTTCTGTCAATCCAAAGCCTGAATCCCCAAAGATTACTTTAGGTCCAGTCTTGGCTTTATAGTTGATTAGGCATTCTTTGCAACCTGTCATATGTTTAGAGCAACCACTGTCTAGGTACCATTTGTTTTGAGTGACAGGGTTCTCTTCTACCTGAAAAGAGGATTAGAAGTTTTTGACCTAGGTTACCTTGGGTCCTTGTTGTTTAACATAGCTGAAGCATGAAATAAATGAGCATTCAGGTTGATCTTTATAACCTAAGGGATGATACCTTCTAGGAGGTATGACCCACTGGCTAAAGGGATTAAGTTATTTATTAGCTTTTAGGTTACTCTAGTTTTGAACTGGATCTGACAAATTTGAGTATGTTCGTCGACCTGAGATCGATGATCGGGGTTGAGTTCTTTGATCTCTTCTCGAAGAATGGAGATATCAATTCTTAGAGCCCTAGAAACGTCAATCACTGGTCAACGAACCATACTGGTTTCGTCGATCCCAGTTCGAAGAATAGATTACATTATTATTTGCGTTCAGAGTTTGTCGTTCTGAGGTCGACGAACTATACCCATTTCGTCGTTCTGAGTTCGACAAAATTTACTGAACATAGTTATGTTGTTTGTTTTTCTTTTTCTGATTTTTTTCTTAACTTCTAATTGTTTAAGAACTTCATTAACTTTGTCTACCTATTCAGTATTCTTCTTACCACTTTTAGAAATAAAATTAATAGGTTTTGATAGTTGATTTTTCTTTATGAGGATTGGTTCACTGGATGAGGCTCCTAATCCTAGTTTGTTATTATTAGATCTTGTATTAACTTTACTAGTTATATCTATCAATTGTAAACTTCTACCATTTAAGGTTTCTTCTAATTCCTTAGCCTTACTTAATTCATATTTTAAGAACACTATTTGTTGATTAGCTAGGTTTAGTTCTTCAGTTAATTTTTTATTATCAGCAATGACTTTTTCTTGTTCTAACAGTTTTTCCCTAAGAAGTTTGATTTCCTTCTCAGATCCTATTAGGTCTAAACACAATAGTTTGAATTCAGATTGAAATTCTTTAGAATGAAAATCATATGATGCAATTACCTGATCCTCTTCAGAGAGGGATTCTTCATCTTCTGATCCTTCAGAATCTTATATGTTGCTTCCATCATCTATTGCCATAAGGTAAACTTTCCTTGCCTTCTTTTCCTCTGTATCATCCTCACTGGAGCAGGAGGAGGATGTTTTATCTTCAGTGTCACTCCAGGTTTCAGCCACAAAGCACTTCTCCTTCTTTTTGTATTTGCTGGAGGAGGCCTTGTTGTGATGATGTCTTATTGACTCCTTTTCTTGCCTTTTGTCTTTCTTTTGAGCTTCTGGACATTCTGAGATAAAGTGTCTAGGTTTCCTGCATCCAAAACAGACAACTTCTTTAGAAGGGTTCTTATCATACCTGGGTTTATCTTCATTTCTTGAAGGCTTCCTCCTGAAGTCCTTCCTTTCCATCTTGTAGAATCTCTTAGCAAAGAGACTCATAAGTTCTTCATTGGTTGATGAGTTGGGAGATTCTTCTGCAGCTTTGAGTGTTAAACTTTGTTCCTTCCTGGTAGGTGTTGAAGCTTTTTGTTCAATTGCAACTTCTCTTGACTTGATCAATTGCTCATAGGATTTGAGCTTTCCAAGAAGAGATTCTGTTGATATTTCATCCATGCTTCTAGCTTCTCTAATGGGCCAAATTCTGGAGTCCCATGTGCTAGGAAAGCACATGAGTATCTTGTCATTGAACTCAGTCATAGTGATTTCTTTATCCAATGTTCTAAGCTCACTTATGATGGAGCTCAGCCTGTTGTACATTGCTTCTACAGATTCTGCTTCATCTTTCCTGAAGTTCTCATATTGGGAGATGAGATTTGATCTTCTGTCCTTCCTCTCATCAATAGAGCCTGCTACCATTTTGTTTAGAGAATCCCAAATGGCTTTGGCAGATGTGCAATCAGCAACCTTTTGAAATATGTCATCTGACATAGTTTGGGCCAGTATATTCATAGATCTGGCATCAGCAATCTTTGCCTTCTTATGTGCATCAACTTGATCTTGAGGAGGCACTACACTGAGATTTACTGAAGTTGAGGTAGAGGCCACTAGAGCTGGTGGTCCTTTCAAGATAGAATTGAAAATATCCTCATCAATAGAGTTCATGTACAGCTTGATTCTTGCCTTCCAGATTCCAAACTTTTGCAAGTTGCAAACTAGAGGTCTGGTGCTGGCATAATCCTTATTTTGTGTCATGATAACAGAAATAAAGAATAATCAGAGAGACTACTAAAGCTTATTCAGAGTTTATCCTGAGGATCTTTGTAAATCCAAGTGTGAGCATGTATGATATTATTAACCTTCCTCTAATACCAATTGAAAGATAGGGTAAGCTCTGAAAACTCTAGAGGGGGGGGGTGAATAGAGTTATTGAAACCTTTTTAATTTTTTTTGTTGTATTAAAGAATCTTTAACAAAATAGGTTACTATACTATAAGTGTATGAGTGTACCGGTGCATCAGATAAACTTAAGATATATATCTAATCTACACAACACATAAGTATCACAGCACAAGCACAAAGAAAAATCACAACAAACACAGACAGCACAAGAATTTTATAGTGGTTCCCCAAACTTGGGTACATCCACTCTTCTAACACCCTAGGTAGGAATCCACTACAGGTTTTGATCAGGTGACTGCTACCAATGAGCTTTTGGCCAGGTGCTAAAAAACCAACTCTCAAGTCTTTTGGAAGGAGACTTGCAACCAGAATAATTTTGAAGGGAATTAAAACCTTTTACAGAGATGGGGATGAGAGTTTGATGAAAGTCTTCTTTTCTTAAAACAAAATGAGAAGACTATGTGGATTTGTTGGTTTTAATGACAAAGCTCCCCCTGAGATCTTGAATGGTTCAGGAGTGGAAGCATTGTAGAAGCGTGAGTAGGCCTTGACTGATTTGAATGTTGATGTCACTTGAGATCCCTGAAAGCAAAGAAGGAGAGGAAGAAAGACTCTTGATTGTGATGGTTATTCTTTCTTCTTCTCTTGAGAGCAGTCAAAATACTGAGAGATCTTTTTACTGCACTATTGTATGTTTTCTTTTCTGTAACTCAGTTGATGATGGATTGTCGTTTTTTTGTATGTATGTCTTCTCTCACTAGTTGTTTTTCTTTTCAGCAAGATGTGTATCAGATATCTGCAACTTGGTCGAATTTCAAAAAGAAACTCTACAATAAATGTGCAGCCAAAATCATGGGAACGAAAAATGGCAAGAATGTTATCAATTACTCTATTCTATGTCTGTCCCGAGATATAAGCAATTAATTCCATGTAGGATATTAGAAATCAATGCTGCCAGTAACGACTCTATTCAGAGAATATAAGTGCATTAATTTACAAGGGAATTAATAGCCTATAATAGATAAAAAGTAATGAGACGGAAAGAGAAAGAATAAATAACAAAATGTCTTACAGTTTTCGTCGACCTGAGATCAGCTTTTGTCGACCTTTGATTAGCTTTCGTCGACCTGTAATTTCGTCGACCTGTGGTTTCGTCAACCTGAGCTCTATAAATAACTGCACTGCATAAATTGAATGATTTTGTGCTCTGAGTTCGTTGACCTAAGATCATCTTTTGCTTTGAGCTAATTATGTCGCTGAGTCTATTATGGCGCTGAGTGATTATGGTGCTGAGAGATGAAGTATTAGTCGACCTGAGAACAGAGATCATCGAACTCTGTTCAGAGAATTTTATCTCTGTGTTAGTTGAGCGTAGTACGACTATCTTTGACCTGAGATCGACGAACGTAGATCTCTTTTTCTAATTCTTGATTTCTCTAAGTCTTGAGTCTCTAGAAGTGATGGAGGCTAGTCCTTTGTACTATTGACTCTAAGGACATGGCCTAAACTCTAGAAATACACAAAATTTGACCCTTCTATACAACATGGGTAACAACCTAAGAAGAGAACCTATCCCAAATAACCTAGGGGTTCCAACAGTTGTATTTGATGAGACGAGCTTGTTGCAAGACAGCTCTTCTAGTGTGTTTATTGAAGATGCAGGTTCAAGCCTAAAGGAATTAAACTTGGATGAGCCGACTGATGAAAAAACTCAAAAGTTCATCAAGATCACCACTCCAACCCCAATTGGAGAGGATGAACACCATGATGAAGATGTCATCCAAGTTGATGAAGTCACTTCGGTGATAGTGGAAGCTCCAGATGCAAGAAACCTAGAGCTCAGACACTTGAAGGATCACCCAATTGATCAAATCAGAAGAGATCCCCGGGATGTTGTCAGAACTAGTGGAGGTACAACTAATGAAAATCTATACTTAAGTTTCCTCTCGTAGGTTGAACCAAAGAAATTTTAGGAAGCAAACTCAAATGCATCTTGGATAATGGCAATGGAAGAAGAAGTGAATCAATTCAAGCATTGCCTAGTCTGGAAGCTTGTTCCAAGACACAAAGGTAAGAACATTATCGGAATAAAGTGGGTCTAAAGGAACAAGATGGACGAAGATGGAGCAATTATAAAGAACACGGCCAGACTCGTCGCCAAGATATACAGACAAGAAGAAAGAATCAACTTCGATCAAATGTGTGATCCAGTGGCAAGGCTGGAGGAAATCAGGGTTTTCCTAGCATACGCAGCACTTAAGTGCTTCACTGTCAATCAGATGGACGTGAAGTCAGACTTCCTTAATGGTGACATAAAGGAAGAAGTGTATGGGGAAAAACCTCTATGTTTTGTTGATTCTAACCATCTTGAGCACATTTATCTTTTATTTAAAGCTTTATATGGTTTGAAACAAGATCCTCGAGCTTGGTACGAGATGCTGTCTAACTTTCTTCTTGAGAACAGGTTCATAAGATGAAAGATAGATAAGACATTATTTCTTAGGGAAATAAAAGGCAAGATTTTGCAAGTGCAAACCTATATCGATGACATCATATTTGACTCAACTGACGACAACCTTTGCAAAAAGTATTTCTTAGCACTTCAGGTGAAACAATCTGAATATGGAATATTCATATCTCAGACGTAATTCACCAAGGAGTTAATTAAGAAATTCGGATTGGAGAACACAACCTCTATGAGGACTCCAATGGATTCAGCTATGTCTCTAGATAAGGATTAGAAAGGGAAACCTTTTGAAGAAACCAAGTAAAGAAGCATAAATTGATCCTTGATATATCTTACTGCTAGTAGACCGGACATAATGTTTTCAACGTGTGTGTGTGTTAGATTTCATGTGAACTCTAAGGAATCTCACTACGCTGCTGCAAAGCAGATTTTGAGATACCTTAAAGGTACACCAAATCTTGGCTTATGGTACCAAAGAAGTAATATTAGCGAACTGATAGGTTTTTCATATGTAGATTTTGTAGGAAGCAAAGATGACTGGAAAAGCACTTCCAGGACTTGTCAATTCATAGGAAGAAGGCTTATCTCCTGGAGAAGCAAGATGCAGAATTATGTCACAATTTCAACAGCCGAGTCAGAATATATTTCTGCAGGCAGTTGTTGTGCATAACTGCTATGGATAAAGAACAAATTTGAAGACTACAATATGAAGTTCAAGAACACTCCGATGTTTTGCGACTCCTCCGGTGCAATTGCAATCGTCAACAACCCAGTCTCTCATAGCAGGAAAAAGCACATAGAGCTGAGGTACCATTTTATCAGGGAGCATGTAGAGCATGGAGACATCAATCTCCAGTATGTTCCAACTAACAAGCAGGTTGCAGACATTTTCACGAAGCCACTAGACGAGGCCATGTTCTCGTTCTTCAAAATAGAACATGGCATGCTCAATAAGGAAGAATGAAGAAAAAGGTCTCACCGTAAAGATCAAGAATCGGGCTACACTTCAAAAATAAAGAAAATTCTATCTCTGGACTTCACTTCTCGAGAAGTTGCTTATTACTAGAGTACTCAGATCTCTACTGGAGAACCACAGTTGATTCCCGAGAAATATTTCTTGAGTACTTTTCTTATTTTTGAGAATTTCAGATTTGCTTCTCGAGAATGAATTTCTCTACTCGAGAACAATTACTTCCTCTCAAGAACTTCTGTGTCTCCTCTCGAGAAATGACTTGTCTCTCGAGAAATTTGATGCCGATTTTATTTCTCAAGTTCAAATTTTTGATATTGGCACCCGGACACTCCTACCACCATATTTTCAGGCATTTTATTATTATTATTTCCTTAATCATCATTATTTAAGATTTCTATAAATAAATTATGTCCGGAAAACCCCAAAATCTCGAATCTCAAATCTTTTCTCGAGAACAAGAAACCTTTAATCTTCTCTATCGCCGCCGTTCTAATGCTGCCGTTTCAGTTTTTTTCTCAGTAGGAAAGATATCTGTTCATCTATCTTGATCAATGGCTCCTCCGTCGAAAGTTGGTATTGGCAGTGAGCTAGTTTCCACCGGAATTGCTGAACTCTTTGACAATTTCCGCAATGTTTTGTTGCTACTAGAAGCCGCCAAACTATCTTTCATTTAGGAACATCCATGCAAGATTCTACATCATGAAGTTGAGGAATTTTTCCAGAATGCCAAAATAAAGAGAAATTGGAAGATTCTCAAAAGCAAGGTTCACAGACTCAAGATAAAGCTGATCGGCCCAATCATCTCCAAGCTCCTTCGGCTGCCTATAATCGATGAGGAAGATGACCTAATTTTCGAAGATTATGATTGCGCCTGCAGATTCTGTGGTGTCTGATGTCAGCTAATCGTGAAGAGAATAAAAACCAAACTAGCAATCCAACTAGGAAAGTATACCTATCTAACTGTAGCTAGAAGTGATATAGAGAATGGCAAAGGTGGAAAGAGGGGTTAAAGAGAAAAGAAGGAGGATGTGGCAGAAGTTGATAATATTCTCCGATTCTATAAATGATAAAGGCAAGAGTACCTTATCGTTTATAGTATAGGATACGGAAGATTAGTATCAAGGTCGTATTTCCCTGGGGCGTAATGATTACTTCTACTTCGAGGAGATCGATATTATTTTATCAATTAATTTTTCTATTAATTACTAAAAAAAAAAGAGAAATTAAAATACTAAGCTAAAAAGAAAACTAATAACTTGCAGAATAAAAAGAGTTAGAGCTAGTGACAAAGGGTTAGTACTCAATCTAGAATCACTTAAAAATAGGAAAATCAAAATGAAATAACAACTAGTTCTAAATAAAGTAAAACTACCTTGATCGTGGAGGTTCCCGAAGCATGAATGCGCTTCTCTCGAAGTAGTGCCCACCAGAGTTTAGGAAGTTCTGAATGAACTCTCATCCGTATCGGAGACCTAAAGCTCACCTTAAGTGGTGAACCCCGCTATTGGATTTCACTCTAATCCAGGAGATTTGGGCATCCGCCTCTCTCGAGTGGTGTATGCAACTCTCTTTACTCTTGGGTGATCGATTCAATCTACGAGCCTCTCGGCTAACTAAGATTGAAAACCCAACTGGAAACTATATACCGGCAATACAGTCCCACTAAATAAAAACAAGAGAAAATCATAAGTTATTACTTTAAAAAGAAAACAGAAGCTAAAACATCATAACTTGATCAACCCATTCTCAGATCATCGTGATTGAGTACAAATGTGAATTAGTTAATCATGGAAACAGGGAAAGAGAGGGGTAAATAATAAAGGTGCATGAAAACTAAAGGGAGAGAATTAGAGAAAGGAAATGCTAACTATAATTTTATTAAAAACAAAGAGGGATTACAACTAGGAACAGAGATTACAAGTGCATAAAGGAAAGCTAACTACTGCTACAATACTAATAAAAAGCTAATAAAAGGAATGAAAGTGCATTACACGAAAATAAAACTAGAAATGGAAGGAGAGAGAGCAAAACATGAAAATAAAAGCACTAAAACCCTATGAAATGAACTAGCAGTACATCCCCTCTCCCCAAAAGTTGGTCTGGAATGCATGGAATGGCCTGGTATTTATAGAGATTTTTCACGGGTTGGTAATGCCCCCTGTCACCCCCAGGGAGGGCATGTCAGGGGGGCTTGGCACGTATGGAGTTGACCTCGAGAGCTGAATTTTGGCGGGAATGATGTTTGCTTCTATACAATGATGGACATGCCCTAGGTCACGCCCGTGTAGGGGGTGCTTGACATGCACGCCTTGCCAAAATAACAGGTCGGAAATCCATCAAAAGTCAGAAAAAGGGGGGACATGCCAGGAGACATGCCCTGGGGATGGCGTGTAATGGGGGCGTGTAAGTACTATTTGTGTGCAGCGGCGGAAAAAGCATTAAACGCGATAGCAGACTTCGGGATGTGGGTGACACGCCTTATGACACGCCCAGGGAGGGCATGTTAGGGGGGCGTGTTAGTGGATTTTTGGCGGGAAATTCCATCTAGCAGCTATGAACCTCGGGATCAGGCTAAATGACCTGTGGCATGCCCAAGGAGGGCATGTCAGGGAGGGCATGTTAGAGGAGTTTTGGTTCAAAACTTGTGGTAACTTGCAAAAATAGAAAATAAACATTAGTTATATTATTTACATAAAAAGAAACCTAAAAATACATAAAGAAAGAGATTTAAAATGAAAATAATATATTTTTACCCTAATAAATTAAGCTAAAATATGCATCATCAAGAGGACACAAGTGTCGTATTAAAATCCGGGAACCGTTGAGTAATCTTACTCACACGAAAACTTTTATCTTATCGAAGGATTGTTTTAGGGTTTGTAAAAAAAAACTAATTGCGATTAAGAAAGGAAATATTTGCGCTAAAAAGAGAACTACTTGCAGCTAAATAAGAACTACTAAAAATGATTACAACAAGGGGTTGGAACGATGAAATAGTAAAGCACTCGATCGAGAATCACGTTGACAAAAGTTGATTAAAAATGCGATAATAATCCTAAGCTTAATAGGATAAAGGTCCTTGACCGTGGAGGTTCTCAAAGCATGAACACGCTTCTCTCGAAGTCATGCCCAACTAAGTTTAGGAAGGTCCGACCGAACTCTCTTCAAAATCAGAGGCCTAATGCTCACTTTACACGGTGAAGCCCACTATTGGATTTCACTCCAATCCGGGAGATTTAACTTATCCCTCTCTCGAGGGGTGCATGCAAGTCTCTTTACTCTTAAGTGTTCACTTCAAACTACGAGCCTCTCAGCTAGTTAAGAGTGAAAATAAAGATGGAAATTATATATCGATGATATAACTCCAAACATGAATAATCAAAAGTAAATCGAAGGCCTAAACCCAAAAAAGAAAAAGTAAATTTAAAGCATCACAACTTAATCAACTCGAACCTCGGATCATCAAGATCGAGTACGAGGAGGATTAGTTATTCATGGAGAAGTGGAGGAGGAGAGATGAGTAGAAGAACATTAAGAACACATAGCAAAAGGGCACTTTATAATAATATTAAAAGAGAGCTATAACTTGGAGTAAAGGGTTACACTTGCAATGAAATAAAAATCTATGCTAACATTAACACTAGGCTACAAATGAAGTTACACAAACTACAATAAAAGGAGTACACTAAGCTAGGGATAAGAAAAGCATAAAATGAGAAAAAGAGAGAGCATAAAAACACTAAGAAAAAAGGGGCAGCACCTCCCCTCTCAACCTAAAACTTCCTGGACACAAGAGGGAACCACTGAATTTATAGAATTTCTCACGGGTTTGTCATGACCTCTGTCATGCCCTGGGAGGGCATGTTACGGGGCGTGTGACGAATAGGGGTGCTCTCGGGCTCTGGATTCTGGCAGGAATGATGATTGCTTCTATACAATGGTGGACACGCCCGTGTAGGAGGGGCGTGTAAGGCATGTCAAGTCTCAATCATTGGTCGGAAATCCGTGAGTCGTCAAAAAAGGTGGAACACGCCCCAGGGCCATGTCCGTGTAGAGGGGCGTGTCAGTACTATTTATGTGCAGCAATGGAAAATCTTTAAATGCGGCAGCAGGCTTTGGGATGAGGGTGACATGCCTAGAGACACACCCAGGGAGGGTGTGTAAGGGGGGCGTGTTAGGTGTTTTTCTTGGGATTTGGTCTCTAACAATAATCTTCCTCGGGATTAGGTTACAAGCCTGGTGACACGCCCAGGGAGGGAGTGTCGGGGGGGGGGGTCGTTTTAGGTCATTTTGGCAGAAAATTGAGAAAATCTGCAAAAAGAAGAGAAAACATTAGTGGCAATAATATGTACAAAAGGAGGTAAATATATAAGATTAAAAGACATGATTTGTGTATTAAAAACCTAAAAATTCCCTAATAGTTTAGACTACAAAACATATTATCAAATTTTCCCAAGCTTAAGCTTTGCTTGTCCCCAAGCAAAGATATAAAAACTAGCTAACATAAAAAGTAACTAATAAAAAATTTCTAATTAAGCTTACACAAGTACTATGCAAAATTCTAAGTAGGGAGATGGTTAAACGTAAACATAAAACAATTACTTTAACATGGTTTATTAATTTATAAACTTTACTAACGAAAATAAATCATCCAAAATTTTAACAAAATTCTTTAAATAAATTTAAGTATTGCAACGAAATGAAAAAACGCATTGAGTTGTTACTAGATCCAAGAGACACATTATAACTATATCAATCAAATAACTAAAATCTAAATTTAAATCCAAAACTTTACTATTTTACTTTACTTCTTTACATATCTAATAAATAAAATTCAAAAAAATTAATAAAAAGGCTTATAAGGACCGAAACGTTTGGTTTAGGATTATGATCAGGAGTGGAATTCAAAGATAAAAAATTAGGCTCAAAAATCACACTAAACCAAAATAAAGAGTTTCAAAAATAAAATATTTTTCTTTTTCTTTTCCATTTTCTTTTCTTTACTTTTTTTTCTTTTCAAAATAAAGGCCAAAAATATTTATCATTTCATTTTGAAATTGGCCAAACAAAAGTAAACACTTCATTTGAGCATACTTTTTCAAAAAGTTCTCCAAATATATCAAAAAATAACCCTATAATAGTCATGAAAAAAATTTTTATGAAACTCAAAAAGTTAGTGTGATTAGATAGGTTGGAAAATTTTAGCTTTGGTGAACATGAAATGATAAGTGGAGCTATCAATTGAAATAAGAAAAAGGCTCAAAAGCGGCTAACTAGGGATAAAAATTTTAGGTTGGCAAGAAGGCTCAAATGAAAACAATAACGACCTAAATCATTTTCATGTTTTTAAATTTATCTAAAACATAAGTTTTGAAAAATTTAAAAAAGAAAATCCTAGAGATAATAAAAGAAGACTAATGAAATTATATTGAAAATAGAAATAATAGGCGACTTGGATCGTTCACATCTATTACACTAATCAAAAGTTGACATTACAAAAATTATCAAAAAACGAGGAGGAAAATAGTGGATGAAAGATTTTCAAGAAAGTAAAGAAAATAAAGAACAAAAACCATAATAAAAATACTAGTTTTAGAAAATGTTTCAAGTTAACATGCTACGGTGAATTAAAAACATAGCATGACCAACATTTTACTTGTGAAACATAATTAAAAAGAATAATTGGAAAGATTATAAATAGCTAAATCAATATAAGGAATTTTGAGAAAAACAAAACAAAAACAAGGGGTACTATTGAAATACAAAAATTAACATAATAATTTTTTTTTATTTTGAAATATTCTCTTTTTTTGGATTTTTAAAGATATTATCTTTTTTTGAGATTTTTCTTTAAGAAGAAAAAGGAGAAAGCACAAGAATTTTTTTATTATTTTTTGATTGATTTTTACAGGGAAACATAAATAAAGAAAAGAGAAAGAGGAAATCCTCCCCCAAGCTTAAAATGGGCATTTTCCTCAATGGAGAAAAGAGGGGAAGGAGAGAGAAAAGTTAAAACAGAAATAAATGTACAAAATTGAAAACAGGTACTTCCCCGGATTTATGCGCCGCGAATGTTGATTGATGCCGCTCCCCCATGCTAGTGCTTTGGATCTTCTTGAAATGTCTTCATTGGAGTTTGTGATGGATTCAGCAGCGTTGGAGCAGACGATCACAAAAGCTTCAGCTTGTCGGAGCCGTCCAGGGCAAAAAAAGTGTAAAATAAAGAAAATATAAAATAACTTGGGTTGCCTCCCATGAGCGCCCTTTGTTTAAAACGTCATTTGAGCTCGACATATACAAAAAAATATTGTCTAAAAGATTATTGTCAAAAATTATAATAATATCCAAAATAATATTTGAAATTTTTAATAAATAAAAAGTCACAAGTTAGTTTAAAGTTCATGAAGAAGAAACTTAACATTGTTCGGACTGACATCATCATCACCAGAAAAATAGAGTTTAAGACGATACCCATTTACTTTGAAATCGCCCTTATCAGGGTATGAAATTAAAACAGTGTCGTACGGAAAAACTTGTTTAACAGAAAATGGCCCAGACCAACGAGACTTTAACTTTTCAGGAAATAAACGTAAATGAGAATTATAAAGAAGAACTTGGTCGCCCAGCTTGAAGGTTTTTGGGTTCCTTAAGTGTTTGTCGTGAAAACATTTCATCCGCTCTTTATAAAATTTGTTATTTTCATATGCGTAAGAGCGCCACTCGTCGAGCTAGTTAAGTTGAAATTTTCTAAGGTCACCGACAGAGTGGGGATCAAAATTTAAAAATCACAAGGCCCAAAAAGTGCAGTGTTCTAATTTACGGGTAAATGGCACGATTTTCCATAACCAACCGATACGACGTACATCCGTTGGCGGTTTTGTACGTTGTTCGGTAGGCCCATAGAGCATCGTCTAATTTGGTTGACCGGTCTTTTCTAGAAGTTGAAACAGTCTTTTCTAATATTCTTTTTATCTCTCTGTTCACTACTTTGACTTGTCTGTTAGTTTGGGGGTGGTAGGCAGTTGAAAGCTTATGCGTAATGCCGTATTTAATAAGAATTTTTGATAACTACGCGTTACAAAAGTGTGAACCCCTATTGCTAATGATGGCTCGCGGTGTACTGAATTGAGAAAATAATTTTTTTAAGAAACTAATTACGACTCGGGAGTCATTAGTTGGAAGAGCTTGGGCTTCAGCCCATCGTGAATCATAATCGACGACAACTAAGATGTATTTATTCTCGAAGCTAGAAGGAAGAGGGCCAACCAAATCAATTCCCCAGAGGTCGAAAACTTTGCACTCGAGGAAATAATTTTGAGGCATTTCATTTTTATTGGAAATATTGCCCGACTTTTGTCAACTATCACACCTACTGCCAAAGGCTTGCGAGTCTTTAAACAGGCTAGGCCAGTAAAAACCCGTGCAAAGCACCATATGAGCGGTGCGAGTAGCTTGATAGTGACCTTGAGTCAATCCTTCATGCAATTATTTTATAATATCTAATCCTTCTTCAAGAGAGACACATCTCCTTATCACCTGGTCCACACAAACTCGAAAAAGATGCGGGTCCTCCCAAAAATAGTTCTTCAACTCAGAAAAGAATTTCTTCTTTTGCTGAGATGAAAACTCTTTTGGGAGCACATGAGCCACAAAATAGTTGGTTATGTTTGCAAACCAAGGAGAAGGAGAAGTGTTAATTGAAAGCAGCTTCTCATCAGGAAAATAATCATTAAAAGATTTTTCATCTAAATTTTCTATATACGGATTATCTAATCGTGAGAGATGGTCGGCAGACAAATTCTCGGCTCCTCGCTTATCACAGATTTTTAAGTCAAACTCTTGGAGGAGTAAGACCCAGCGAATCAGGCGCGGCTTGGCATCTGTGTTAGCAAGAAGATACTTGAGGGCCGAGTGGTCAGTAAAAATGATAATTTTAGAAAGGGTAATATAAGGATTGAATTTATTAAAAGAAAAAACAACAGCTAGGAACTCCTTCTCGGTTGTGCTATAATTCTCTTGTGCTGATATAAGTGTTTTACTTGGATAATAGATGGGGTGGAAGTTTTTAGATATTCGATGTCCTAGTACGGCTCCTACCGCGAAACTACTAGCATCGCACATAATTTCAAAGGGAAGGTCCCATACCAGAGCTATCATAATAGGGGCATTAATAAACTTTTCTTTAATTATTTCGAAGGCAGATAGACAAGGTTCGTCAAAAATTAATTGGGCGTCTTTTTCTAAGAGTTGAGTAAGGGGTTTGGTGATTTTGGAGAAGTCTTTTATGAAGCGGCGGTAGAAACTAGCGTGTCCTAAGAAACTTCTTATAGCTTTGACATTCATAGGCGGTGGCAGCTTCTCGAAAACTTCTATCTTAGCTATGTCTACTTCTATTCCTCTCTCAGAAATCTAAAGACCCAAAACTAACCCTTCCCTCACCATAAAATGGAATTTTTCCCAATTTAGGGCAAGGTTAGTTTCTTCGCATCTTTCTAAGACTTTTTTGAGGTTTTCTAAACTACTATCAAAGACGTCACCGAACACGGAGAAATCATCCATAAATACGTCCATTATGCTTTGTACGTACTTGTCAAATATAGCAAGCATACATCGCTGGAATGTAGCTGGCACATTGCATAATCCAAACGGCATTCTTTGGTAAGCGAAGGTGCCGAAGGCACAAGTAAATGTAGTTTTATCCTGGTCCTCGGGAGAGATAGGGATTTGAAAATATCTCGAGAGACCATCGAGAAAATAGAAAAATCTATGGCCGGATAATCGCTGTAAAATTTGATCGATGAACGGCAAGGGAAAGTGGTCCTTGTAGGTGGCGTCATTTAACTTACGATAGTCAATACAGATTCGCTACCCGGTCAACGTCCGTGTTGAGATTAAATCATTATTTTCATTACTAACTACAGTTATCCCTCCCTTTTTTGGCACTACCTGTACAGGACTAACCCACTTACTATATGAAATAGGATAGATAATTCCTACGTCTAAGAGTTTCATAACCTCGCCCTTTATGACTTCTTTCTTGTTTGGATTTATACGGCGCTGAGGTTGGATTGAATTACTCGAATTATCTTCCATTAGGGTTTTGTGGGTGCAGAAAGACGGGCTTATGACCTTGATATCAGAAATCTGTCATGCAATAGCTCAGCGATGCTTACGTAAAACTAGAAGGAGTTTGTCATTTTGTAGTTCAGATAGGTTTGCCGAAACTATCACTGGCAACTTGGAGTCCTTTTCTAAGAAGGCATACCTAAGATGTTTGGTTGGTTCTTTTAATTCTAAGGTAGGGGGTTCTTCATACGAAGTTTTGGAAATTCTTTCTTTTTCAAAAACTATGTCTCCGTAGACTTTTTTATAAGGAAAATTAAAAGGGGTGGAGCTAGTGGCCATGGAGGCTTCTTGCAGAGATTCTATTGGAAGAGTAGAGGGAGAACAAAAATCAAAAAAATTATTTTAACTATCAAAAAGACAGTGGGAAGATTCATCACTTAAGGCATCTAAGAAGAAACAGGTGTCATCATTCTCTAAGGTATTCTTCATCGAAGGGGTGATAGAGAAAGTTACTTCATCATCGCCCACTCGAAGGAAGAGTTTAACATTGCTTACATCAATGATAACTCGGGAGGTGGCAAGGAAGGGTCAGCCAAGGATCAAGGGAACCTCAATGTCTTCCTCGATGTCCAATATGATGAAATCCATCGGGAAGATGAATTTTTCGACTTTGACTAGAACATCCTCCACTATTCCTAACGGGTACTTAACGAATCTATCAGCGAGCTGGATACTCATGCGTGTGGGGTTGAGGTTACCAATTCCTAACTTATTGATTAACGATAGGGGAATCAGGTTGATACTCGCACCTAAGTCGGCCAGTGCGTGCTTGACAAAAATATCACCAAAGACACACGAAATAAAAACACTAACTGGATCATAGATCTTCTTTGGTAAACAGTTTGTCAAGACCGCATAGCACTCGGCATTTAGTGTGACATGCGATAAGTTTTATGACTTCTTCTTATTAGTAAGGAGGTCCTTAAGATACTTAGCGTACTTCGGCATCTGGGAGATTGCTTCATGGAAAGGCAGATTTACGTGGATTTGCTAAAATATTTCTAGGAAACGGGAGTATTGATAATCTTGATGTTGCTTGTTAAGTTCGAAAGGGTATGGTGGAGTTGGATCATTTTTAAAGATGGGTGGTGGAGTGAGATCTTTTTCTAAAGCAGAGAGTGGAGTGATAACTTATTTTTCAGTGGGTGGTGGAATGATAAAAAATTTCTCAGCGAAGGCTTAATTTTTTAAAATAGGGGCGGAGCTTGCCTCAGGCTCTTCGCTAACCATACCGGAAACTTGCTTCCCACTCCGAAGAGTTATAGCTTTCTCTTGCTCTCTCGGGTTTCGCTCGATATTGGCAGGAAGAGACCTGGCGGGTCGCTCGAAAAAAAATTTTATGAGTTGTCCTACATGATCTTCTAAACTTTTAATAGTCCCAGTTAGGGTTCTTATAGTAGCATAATTTGTGTTTATATATTTAGAAAGTAACTCCTCCAAGCATGGAAGTTTTGGATAATTTTGAAGAGGTGGAGATGGTGCAGAAAAATAATTTTGTGGTCGGGGGCGCATTGCGTTCGAGGGATTACTCCACGAAAAGTTCGTGTGGTTCCATAAAGCAGGATTATAACTATTTAGAAAAGTGAAACCCGGAGCAGGAAAATTCGTAGTAGAAAAATTATTAAAAGCATTTCTAGGAATATTATTAACATAATCTAATTATTCGGGAGCAGGTGTTACATATTCCCTTACCTGAGGGGTGGAGGCAACAGTCATCTCCGTAATTTTTTTACTTAAAATTTCCACTTGTAGAGCTAGCTGAGAGATGTTTTCCACTTCAAATATACCTGCAGGTTTGTTTGGGCAGGACATAGGAACATTCTATTGATATGTGTTCATGGCCATGTCCTTGAAAAGCTCAAGAGCTGCTTCTGGGGTTTTGTGGTTTAAGGTACCACCGGAAGCTACGTCTATCTTTTGCTTTGTATTTTGATTTAGCCCGTTATAAAACGTCTGCACTTGTAACCATACAGGCAGCGTGTGATGGGGGCATCATCTTAAAAGTTCTTTAAATCTTTCCTAAGTTTCATATAAGGTTTCAGCGTCTATTTGTCCAAAGGCGGAAATATCGTTCCTAAGTTTTGCGGTTTTAGCTGGCGGAAAATACTTTGTCAGAATTTTTTTAGTTAGTTGATCCCAAGTGGTGATGCTCCCACTTGGAAGAGTCATCAACCATTGTTTAGCTTTGGTTCTTAGGGAGAAAGAAAATAATCTTAGCCTAAAAACATCATTTATAACACCATTGATCCTGAAGGTGTCACAAATCTAAAGAAAGATTGTTATATGTGCGTTCGGATCTTCATCTTGAAGTCTGTCATATTGCACATATTGCTGCACCATTTGAATTATGCTAGGCTTAAGTTGAAAATTATTATTAGATATAGCAGTGCGAACTATGCTTGATTCTGAACCCTCTAGATTCGGTCATGCATAATAGGACATAGTCCTATAAAGGGCTTCCTCTACGATGGCCTCTTCCATTCTTAAAGTAGAAAATGAATCGGAATCCTCAACCAGTATTTGGAGAGTAGGGCCTTGAAATCATGATCTTCTCCGAAGAGTACTCTCAATTTCGTGGTCCAAGTCCAAAATAACGGACAGATTTCCATGGGTCATGAACTAGGAGAACAGAAGATAAAGAAAGAGAAAATAAACTTTGAAAAAGAGAACTACTAAAAATTTTTTAAAATAAATTTTTTTAATGTTTTAACTCTCGAACTTCCCAAGGGCTAACCGATAAAGGGTTCGCAAAGTACTAGACAAGATAGTGGTATTTAAGCCACTTTGCCCTTTTCGAGAGAGTTAGGTGGTGTAGAAAAATTATGATGTGGGTTTCTATTAAGAGCGATAATACATTTTTTTAATGAATTTTTAATTTTTAAGAAAGAGGGTAAGAAAGAGAAGTGATAAAAGTAATAGGTTCGTGTTTTCAAATTATCAACAAAAGTTGATCCCCGACAACAACGCCAAAAATTTGATGTCAGCTAATCGTGAAGAGAATAAAAACCGAACTAGCAATCGAACTAGGAAAGTATACCTATCGAACTGTAGCTAGGGGACACAAGTGTCGTATTAAAATCTGGGAATCGTTGAGTAATCTTACTCACACGAAAACTATTATCTTATCGAAGGATTGTTTTAGGGTTTGTTAAAAGAAAACTTATTGCGATTAATAAAGGAAATATTTGCGCTAAAAAGAGAACAACTTGCAGCTAAATAAGAAATACTAAAAACGATTACAACATGGGGTTGGAATGATGAAATAGTAAAGCACTCGATCAAGAATAACCTCGGCAAAACTTGATTAAAAATGTGATAATAAACATAACCTTAATAGGGTAAAGTTCCTTGACCGTGGATGTTCCCAAATCTTGAACACGATTCTCTAAAAGTCATGCCCAATTGAGTTTACGAAGGTCCGATCGAACACTCATCCAAATCGGAGGCCTAAAGCTCGCTTTACGCGGTGAACCCCACTATTGGATTTCACTCCAATCCGGAAGATTTAACGTCTGCCTCTCTCGAGGGGTGCGTACAACTCTCTTTACTCTTGATTGTTCACTTCAAACTATGAGCCTCTCGTCTAGCTAAGAGTGAAAATAAAGATGGATATTATATATCGATGATATAACTCCAAACATGAATAATCAAGAGTAAATTGAAGGCATGAACCCTAAAAATAAAAGGTAAACTTAATGCATCATAACTTAATCAACTCGAACCTTGGATCATCAAGATCGAGTATAAGGAGGATTAGTTAATCATTGAGAAGTAAAGGAAGAGAGATGCGTAGAAGAACATTAAGAACACAAAGCAAAAGGGAACTTTATATTAATATTAAATGAGAGCTACAACTTGGAGTAAAGGGTTACACTTTAAATGAAATAAAATCTTATGCTAGCATTAACACTAGGCTACAAATGAAGTTAAAAAAACAACAACAAAAGGAGTACACTAAGCTAGGGATAAGAAAAAAATAAAATGAGAAAGAGAGAGGGAGATAGAGAGAGAGCATAAAAACACTAAGAAATAAAGGGCAGCACCTCCCCTCCCAAGCCAAACCTTCCTGGACACAAGGGGGAACCACTAAATTTATAAACTTTATCATGGGTTGGTCATGCCCTCTGTCACGCCCAGGGAGGGCGTGTTAAGGGGGGCATGTCACGTACGGGGTTGACCTCTGGCTCTAGATTCTGGAGGGAATGATGATTGCTTCTGTATAATGGTGGACATGCCCTGGGACACGCTTGTGTAGGAGGGGCATGTAAGGAACGTCAAGTCTCAATCATTGGTCGGAAATCTGTAAGTCGTCGAAAAAGGTGGAACACACCCCATGGTCATGCCCGTGTAGAGGGGCGTGTCAGTACTGTTAATGTGCAGCAACAGAAAATCTTTAAATGCGACAACAGGCTTCAGGATGAGGGTGACATGCCCAAAGATACGGATAGGGAGGGAGAGCGTGTCAGGTATTTTTCTCGGGATTTGGTCTCTAGCAGCAATATTCCTCGGGATCAGGTTACACGCCTTGTGACACGCCTAGGGAGGGCATGTCAGAGGGGCTTGTTAGGTCATTTTGGCCGAAAACTGAGAAAATCTACAAAAAGAAGAGAAAACATTAGTGGCAATAATATGTACAAAAGGAGGTCAATATATAAGCTTACAAGACATGATTTGTGTATTAAAAACCTAAAAATACCCTAATAGTTTAGACTAAAAAACGTATTATCAGTGTCTCCGTTGCTGTGTGCACTCTTCTCCGCCCTAATCTCAATGCAGAGAGTAAGTTGCTTGTGGACATTCTCGGAAAAGTCCTTCTGTGCCGCACCAGTTCGATCAGCTTCATCACAAATGATTTATTTGACATGATGACTGCTTTAATCTACAGGAAGAAATTTCAATGGGGTATCATGATTTTTAACAAAATCAAAGACAGTATCAAGGCACCCAATTTTGGCATAATAGTTTCTCTTCTCCTTCATGAGCTCAAGCCAGAAATTTTCGATCTCTCTAAAGGTATTTCTTTGCATTACATGAAGAAAGTCTCCATTTATTCCATTCAGATATAGGAACTGTCAAGACCCGCATTTCCTCAATAATAAAATTATATCAGAGTACGAGAAAATGTGTGTCATGATGCAACGTCATACAGGGGATAACATCAGATGCTCAGGCAAAACACCAGACTCAAAAGCTTAAAGAGAATCATGACTTATTATGAAAGAAAACCTAGTTAAATTAGAAGGCCGTATCCCTCGGCACAGAGGATCTTCTAGTCCTCAATTAAATATCATTATATGTAGTGGAAAATACTTTGGTTAAGGTGATTTGACATCCTACATGAGCGTAAACTTCCCCATCCTACATGAGCGTAAACTTCCCCAAAGGGCAACTCATGATATGCAAGACTCTAAATTTAGTATAGTATAAAACAATAGTCTTTACGTTACTATTGGGTATTGCATCCACAATAACCCAGATTTGCTTGAAGTCACCCTTGAACTAAGATGAATTAAGTGGTATTTGATATCCTTGTTCTAGTTTTGTGTTTGCAGATTCTATGTGCTAAGTATAGAGCAATGTCAGTCTACAGTGGGTCAGTAACACAGGACCATACAGTGTAATCCCTCACTATGTGATCCAAGGTGTTGACTCATATGTAACCTCTTAATTGGGATACACTTTATGTTCAACCACTTGCAGCATGGGATGAAGACAGGACTAGGAGAAATTTTATCTTAATTCAGATAATTCTCTAAATCCACTTCTCAAGAAGTGCATCTTAGTTCTTGAGAAGAACAATTAGATGTTCTCGAGAAGCATTCTATAGTTCTAGAGAAGTAGAAGTGTAGTTCTCGAGAAGTCCTTATAGTTCTCGAGAAGCTTAGCTTCAAAGTTCTCGAGAAGTCCCAGCTTTTAGTTCTCGAGAAGTCCAGGCAGCTTCAAGAATTTTTCTAAGTCCGAACTCTTGAGAAGTCCAGTATAATTCTCGAGAAGTCTAGAGTAGTTCTCAAGAAGTCCTTATAGTTCTCGAGAAGCTTAGCTTCATAGTTCTCGAGAAGTCAGTTTATGGTTCTCGAGAAGTCTAGATTGGTCTCGAGAAGTATTAGCCCTGAAGTCTCGAAAACTAACTTTTGTTCTAGACAGTATAGTTCTCGAGAAATCAAACTAGTTCTCGAGAACTAATGTTACTTCTCGAGAACTGCAAGTCAAATTTTTCAGAAAATTATTTAAGTCCAGATCGGCCGAATTTTAAAATGACTTGATGTGATTGGCCCACGTGTCGTCATTAATGTCTTTTCTAACCGTTATGGGTAATCCTATATAAGGTCTTTTCATTAAGACCAAACCCTAACAATTATAATAAGCGGTAGTCCGTACCTTTGAAATCTTCTGGATCGTCCGTCTCTCTCAAAAATAAAAGGAACAAACTCTGAAGCCCCGCCGCCGCTCACGAGTAGATCGAGTTTTCTGTTTTCGATCAAGGAAGACTTGTTGTTCAAGGGATCCTCATCCTCTCCTTGATCGAGTAGGTCAAAGCTTTCTCAGGTCAGATCTATACGTCTTCTTTAACCATTTCTGAAAGAGCCGCAAAGTTTAAGAAGAAGACCTAGAGACTTGTATTTTTCCAGATCTGAGAAATTACTGTGTTTGTATTTCCAAATCTCTTTGTTATTGTTGTAGGAGATTTTCTTCGAGTGTAGGAGCGTTTCTCTTCGAGTTGTAGGAAGTTTTTATCTTCCGAGTGTAGATCCATTTGGATCGAGTTTTAGGAACTTGGTTCCGAGGCGTAGGAATGTTTTCAATCCGAGATAGTGGAGTAGCCGAGTCTAGTGATTTGCTAGATCGGTGAGGTAAAGTGAACGTACCCAAGATTGGGGAACCACTATAAATCTTCTTGTCTCTTATGATTGCTTGAATTCTTGTGCAAGATCGTTAAAATTTTTATTCCGCAAATAGATGCACGATTCACCTATTCACCCCCCCCCCCTTTAGGTTATTTAGGTTGACAACTCTCCACTTTCAATTGGTATCAGAGGGAGGTTGGTTGTTAAAAGTTTAACACCTTTATCAATTCCCTCTCAAAAGTTGTCACTTGGATATTCAAGCAATGGACAAGGCCAAAGATTTTGCCAAGCTTTCCCTGTGCATAAAGAATAATTTTCCCATGTGGAAAGAGAGAATAAAATTATTCATGGAAGCTATGGACCCCTGAATCTTCATGATTGTTGAAGAAGGTTCTTACGTCTCGATGACTACCTCCACTATAGATCCAACCAAGAAGGTTCCTAAGAAATTGATGGATTTAGATAAGGATGAGATTGCACTTGTTTCTTTGGACAAGAAAGCTAAAAATATTATAGCAAGTGCAGTCGATGACTCGATGCTGCAGAATCTAATTCACTGCCAATCGGCTAAGGAGATGTGGTAGTCTCTAGTAACTCTGATGGAAGGTAGTGAAGAAGTGAGGGATGATAAAAGATCTCTACTAAACCAGAAATATGAAGCCTTTGGGCAAGGGTCAAAGGAGACCATTGTAGATACTTTTGAGAATTTCTTCAAGATAGTAAATTTCCTAAGAGTGTATAGCCGAGTCTTCACTAATGGGGAGCTGAATGATAAGTTTCTGAGGTGTCTCACAAAGGAATGGGACAATAAAGTCTGTGTCATCTGAGAGTTTGGCAGACTAGCTGAGACAAACCCACAGAATCTATTTAGCAAGCTGATGACCTATGAACTGTAGATCAATTCCAGAAAAGCTGAAGAAGAGAAAAGTTGCTTCTCCTCAGAAGAGAAGGCAGTTGCATAAAAGGCTGAAAGTTCAAGGAAGGGAAAAGCTGCCTCACCAGCACCTACGCAAGAAGTGAGCGAAGAAGAAAACTCTAAGCCAAGCACCTCGGGCAAAGAACTATCTGAAGGAGAGTTCTCGTTGCTCTCACGGCAGTTCAAGAAATTCTTGAACAAGAAGAAGCAGTGGAGAGGCAAGGATGCCTCATACAGAAGATCACGACATGACGGTGATCAGCGAAAGAAAGGCTCAAGTAGCCATGATAGGTATACCTCTAAACAGAACAAATAGATTCCTACTAACATTGTCTGCTACTGCTGTAACAAACCAGGTCACGTCATAGCTGACTGCCCCCATAAGAAGAAGGAGAGTGGCAGAAGAGAAGAAAAGAAGTCCTCATACCACAAGAAAAGGACAGAGAAGAGCCTGTTGGCCAAGAAGGGCAAGACTCTCAGTGACACCTTCTCATCTGAGTCGAGTGAAGAAGAGGAAGCCTACTTTGGGCTCATGGCTCAATTAGATGAAGAACAAGAGCCCTAGTTCACTAGGGAGGTAAAATCTCACACTTCTCTCTCTGAATCTAAAAGTTCTGAGCATGATCATGAGGACAGTTCTTCTGACAATGAATCAGAACTTATGGCCCAGTATAAGGAGTTGATCATGACTTACGACAAATATCGCCGAGTCATGAAAACTCAGGAAAAAAAGATTAAGTCTCTAAAGGCTATTGAGAGCATCTTGAGAGAAGAAGTCGCTAAGACTGACTTTCTTCAAGAGAACTTCAATCTTGCCATTGAGGAATACAATTAAGCTCTGGAGCACCTCGACCTTAAAGATAAAATCATCAAAGAGTTGGAAGAACAACTCGAAGCTGAAAAGAAACTTGTTGAAAGTTTCTCCAAGCCCAAGAATGTTCTTCCACTCATTGCTGAATTCTCAACTAAGGACAAGGGTGCTGGACTAGGCCATGAGGGTGCTCCTAGTAAATCTTGTAGGAGAAACAAGGCTCAACGGAAGAATAAGGCCGCTAAGAAGGCCTTGGCCAAAAAAAAGGGAAAGCCCCTCTGGATCAGACTGCCTTTAAGAAAGTTATCTTTCCAACAAATAAGTTTGATCTGGACTCGTCCTATGGTCACTTGACCAGGCCTACATATGTAGAGCCAAAGTCTCGGTACCAAGGATGGACTCGCCCTCGGAACTTTGGTGAGAGTGTATTTAAGGCACCTTATGAAGAAGTGATTCTTCAGGGCTATGGTCCTTATAATCATGGCCACAACTTCAAGAAAGCACCTAAAGTAAAGCCCGTTGGGGAAAGGCCTCCGAAGGAGAAGAAATCATGTGACTGCCATCACCATGAAGCTTTATCCTCCAAGAATGCTACCCCTGCTAGACCACCATCTCAAAAGGTTAAGCAGGAGTACGTAAGGCAAAGATACAACAAATTTGACTGTTGGTGTTGTGGCAAAATTGGTCATTTTGCCATCGATTGTTGGTTTAATCCTAGAAATTTTGCAACTCCTCAAGTTGGCAACATGAGAATGACCACTCATGATGTTAATCCTCGTAGGGGTAGTGTTCTAACACGAGACCAAGGACCCAAACATGTTTGGGTTCCTAAGGCAAAGTGATTATGAATGCATGTATGTCCAAAGGCCACCAAAATGCCAATCTGGTACTTGGACAGTGGATGCTCTCGACACATAATCGGGACAAGAAGCCTACTCCAGAATTTCACTTCAGTATTAAACGGACCAAAGGTCATCTTTAGAGTTCAGACCGAGGGATAACTAAAGGCTACGGTATGATCACTAACAGTAGTGTATCCTTTTCAGATGTAGCCTATGTGGAGGGATTGGAACACAATCTCTTAAGAATAAGTCAACTATGCGACATGGGATACATAGTTGAATTCCACGCTGACAGGTTCTTGATAAAGTCTGTTAACAATCTGGAAACAATTCTATCAGGCACTCAAAGCAGGAACATATTTTGCTTAAATTTCATTTGTATAGACTCTTGTACACCAGTGTGTCTTTTAGCAAAAGATAGTGCGTCTCTTGGTGACCAATGACACAAAAGGCTAGCACATTAATTTTAAAACTATTAATAAATTATTCTCCCAGAACTTAGTACGTGATGCCCCAAATGACAAGCACGTCAAAGAGAGACCTTGTCATGCATGCATAAAAGGCAAGCAAACAAGGGCTACCTTTAAAAGCATCATAGGAAAAAACTCTAATAGGTGTTTACACCTACTTCATATGGACTTGTTCGGTCCACTACAAATTAGAAGCTTATGAGGTAAGGATTATAAGTTGGTAATTGTTGATGACTACTCGGGCTTTGCGTGGGTGTTCTTTCTGAAACACAAGTTAGATACCTTCGATATCTTTACGAATTTTGTCAGGCAGGTCCAGAATGAATACAACTGTTCCGTAGTCAAAATCAGAATTGACAAAGGAATGGAGTTTAAGTCTGGGGCCATGACAGAATTTTGTGAAAACCTAGGTATCTTTCATGAATTTTCCTCTCCTCGTACTCCATAGCAAAGTGGAGTAGCTGAGAGAAGGAATAAAACACTCATAGAGGCCTATAGGACCATTTTGAGTGACACTTCACTACCGGAATACTTCTTGGCTGAAGCCGTCAACACTTCATGTCACGTGCAAAATCGAGCCCTCATTAACAAGAATCATGATAAGACGCCTTATGAACTTCTAAAAGGCAGGAAACCGACTATAACATATTTTAGAATTTTTGGCTGTAAATGCTTCGTACTTAACAATGGTAAGTATCACACTACCAAGTTTAGTGAGAAAGGTTTTGAAGGTATTTTTGTAGGATATAGTAGCCATAGTAAGGCATACATGATTTTCAATAGAAAAACTCTGGATGTAGAGGAATCCATACATGTTGTATTTGATGAGACGAGCTTGCTGCAAAGCAAATCGTCTAGTGTGCTTGTTGAAGATGCAGGTACAAGGATTAAAGAGATCAGCTTGGATGAATCGACTGAAGCCGAAAGAGAAAATTTCTTTGTGAGAACCCGCCCACCCATATCGCATCTCAAAACCCAGGTGTTGAGATGAAGGGTGGCGGGGTACATAAACACGGAGGAGTAGGCGCTGCAGGCGATGTGGGACTAATCCCAACCACAGAACCGCGGGGATATTCTGCCACACAGGGGGCCCACCGGGGTCAACACCCAGACCAGGAATGCGATGGGGAAAGCCACGGGGGCGGTCCCACACACACGGTCCTGCTGGCAAATTATTCTCAACACACCCCCGTAGCAGGACAACCGTACAACCTCTGATACCATGTGAGAACCCGCCCACCCATATCGCATCTCAAAACCCAGGTGTTGAGATGAAGGGTGGCGGGGTACATAAACACGGAGGAGCAGGTGCTGCTGGCGATGTGGGACTAATCCCAACCACAGAACCGCGGGGATATTCCGCCATACAGGGGGCCCACCGGGGTCAACACCCAGACCAGGAACGCGATGGGGAAAGCCACGGGGGCGGTCCCACACACACGGTCCTGCTGGCAAATTATTCTCAACATTCTTCAAGATCACTACTCCAATCCCCATTGGAGAGGCAGATGATCAAGATGAGGAAAACATCCAAGTTGATGAAGTCACTACAGTGGCTGATGAAGTTCCAGATACCAGAAACCTAGAGCTTAAACAACTGAAGGATCATCCATGTGACCAGATCATAGGAGATCCCCAGGATGGTGTCAGAACTCGTCGAGGTACAACTAACGAGAATTTATATTTAAGTTTTCTCTAGCAGGTTGAACCAAAGAATTTTGAGGAAGCCAACTCAAATGCATCATGGATCTTCACCATGGATGAAGAACTGAACCAGTTCAAGTGATGCAAAGTTTGGAAACTAGTTCCTAGACCCAAAGGTAAGAATGTCATCAGAATGAAATGGGTCTACCGGAACAAGTTTGACGAGGATGGAACAATCATAAAGAATAAGGCCAGACTCGTCGCCAAAGGATATCGTCAAGAAGAAGGGATCGACTTTGACCAAACATATGCTCCAATGGCAAGGCTGGAGGCCATCAGACTATTCCTAGCTTATGTTGCACTGAAGGGCTTCACTGTCTACCAAATGGACGTGAAGTCCGCCTTCCTAAATGGTGACATAAAGGAAGAAGTGTACGTGGAATAGCCCCCAGGTTTTGTTGATCCTAACTTTCCTGAGTATGTTTATTTGTTATCGAAAGCGCTGTACGGTTTGAAACCAGCTCCTCAAGCTTGGTACGAAACGCTATCTACCTTTCTCCTCGAGAACAAGTTCACAAGGGGAAAGATAGATAAGACATTATTTCTTATGGAAATTAAAGGCAAGATTTTACTAGTGCAAATCTATGTCGACGACATTATTTTTGGCACTACAGACGACAACCTCTGCAAAAAGTTTTCTAAACTTATGTAAGGGATGTTTGAAATAAGTAGTATGGGAGAGCTGAAGTATTTCTTAGGACTTAAGGTGAAACAATCTGAAGATGGCATTTTCATCTCACAGACGAAGTTCACCAAGAAGTTGATTAAGAAATTCGGAATGGAGAGTGCAACCTCTATGAGGACTCCAATGGCCTCAGCTATGTCTCTGGACAAGGATGAGAAAGGGAAACCTTTTGATGAAACCAAATATAGAATCATAGTTTGATTCTTGCTCTACCTTAGTACAAGTAGACTAGACATAATGTTCTCTACATATATCTGTGCTAGATTCCAAGTGAACTATAAGTAATCTCACTATGCTTATGCAAAGCGGATTTTGAGATACCTTAAAGGTACACTGAATCTTGGCTTATGGTACCCAAGAAGTAATGACAGCGAACTAATTGGCTTTTTAGATACAGACTTTGCAGGTAGCAAAGATGACAGGAAAAGCACTTTCGGGACGTGTTAGTTCCTTGGAAGAAGGCCTATCTCATGGAGTAGCAAAAAGCAAAATTGTGTCGCAATCTCAACGGCTGAGTCAGAATACATTTTTGCTGGCAGTTGTTGTGCACAGTTGCTTTGGCTAAAGAACCAGCTAGGAGACTACAATATGAAGGTCAAAGACATTCCATTATTCTGCGACTCCTCCAGCACAATCGCAATCGCAAACAACCCAGTATCGCACAGCCGGACAAAGCACATCGAGCTCAGATATCATTTCATCCGGTAGCACGTGGAGCAAAGGGATGTGATCTGCAGTGCGTGCTAATAGATCGACAAGTTGTAGATATTTTCACGAAGCCGCTGGACGAGACCAAGTTCAATTTCTTCAAAACTGAACTTGGGATGCTGAACAAAGAAGGATAAGTCACAGGAAATCAGTTCAAAGCTCAAGAATTGAGGATACTTCAAAAAGGTCAGAAATTTCTCAAGAGGAAGGTAGTTCTCGAAAACTCAGTCTACTTCTCGAAAAGTAAAGCACTAATTCTCGAAAACAAAGACTACTTCTCGAGAATTTTGATCTGTCTCTCGAGAAGTTTCTTAAGTTCTCGAGAACTAATATCATACTTCTCGAGAAGTCCTCTGAAAGTTCTCGAGAATTAACCCTACTTCTTGAGAAATGCTCGTCCTTTTTCGATTTCTGATTAATTTCCTCTATTTCAAAAACCCGCTTGATTTCATCCCTAATCCTAGATTAATTAGACACTTAATTGACACTACTAGGGTTATATATATATAATATCTTAGAAATCCTTAATCAACCGCCATTTCGACATCAGTCTTCTCGAAAATTCTTCATCTTCCACCGACAGAAAGCTTCATCGCAACCATCATCTTGGGCTCCGACCGTCGCCGCCGTCAGCGTTCATGGAGCAGAGTTTGAAAATATGAGTCGGCAGTGAACTCATCGTCGCAGGGATTGCAGACATTTTTGATGACTTCAAGAACTTGCTCCTTCTCCTGGAAATAGTCGGTCTGATGTTCGTTCTTTCATAACCCTGCAAGAATTTATTTCCAGATATAGAGGTATTCTTCAGGAATGCCAAGGTAAGGAGAAATGGTACCGTTTTGCAATCTAAAGTCAGGGGGATCAAAATCAAATTGAACAAAACCATAATTTCAAAGCTCCAAAAGCTGCTTGTTATGGATGAAGAGGATGACCTAATAATTGAAGATTCTTACAGAACATGCTCTTTCTGTGGAGTTTCTGTGGATGTCACATCATTAAGGAGGAATGCCTTGAATGATGTAGGCAAGCTTCTGGTAGATATAATTGGAAAGATTTTGTGGTGCAGAACATGGTCCATTGGTTTTATAACCAATGACCTATTTGATGTTATGACAGCTATTATCTGCAAGAAGAAATTCCAATATGGAATGATGTTATTTGATATGATCAGGGACAGTATCCAGGAACCAAGTTTGTAAGGATAATTTCTTTGTTGCTGCGTGAGATTGATCCTGTCACCTTCAAAACCTCTAAAGGTACTCAGATCCATCACCTAAAAAAGATTTCATTAGCCTCCATCAAAAGATTGGAATTAAAGCTGAAGAATCCCAAGCAGTAAGCTAAAGAACTTATAGCTTCTGCCTCAGAGGTAAGGACCCCATCTCCTCCTTCACATGATGTTACTGAATCTTCTGGTGCAGCAACTAAGGGGGAGCCTACACTCTCTGCTCAAGATGACAGGATTCCTTCTCCTCTTCTCTCAGTGAGATCTCCTCTCAAAAGCCCAGGGGAAGATCTTCTAGATGCCACCCTCTTAGATTTTCAAGTACAGGAAACCCTCAAGAACACAGCTGAAGCAATTGACAGTATGATTGAAGAACTCACTTCAGATGAACCACTTCCTCTCCTAAACACATAAATCACTGTAAAACTATCAAAAGAACCATCTCCACCATCCTTACCCAAAACTACTCCAGCTCGAGCTCCTTCTCCCTCTCTAAGGAAAGATTCTACTCCAGCTAAACACACTTCAGCACCAGAGACCATCCTTCTCTCTGAAGAGGATGAGCCAGAACCTGAAGAGGTGCAAGCCCCTCTCAAGAACCTTGAATTCTCCCTCCCCAAAATTGTTGATGAGGAGGTTGATACAGTCCTTCACACTGTAAGATCCAAGAGCTCTGTTGTAGTGGATGAGATCTCTCCCTGGGTAGCTTCTCCTCCACCCCCAAGTACCTCTGTTGTTGTTGTTACTTTCGTTGTTGCTGATGCTGATGCCCCTTTCTCTTCTGACATTTTGAGTAAGATTGAAATTTTGCTGGCTGAACAAAGGAAACATTTTGATGACTCTCTGAAAATAGTGCAAGACAAAGTACCTGCTCTGGAAAAAGAAATGAGTCGAGGATTTGCTGAAATAAACATAACACTGACTCTCTCAAAAGTCTGTTGCATATGGTGGTAATGCTATAGATCACACCATTACTAGTGTTGGTCAGGTAATGGAACAATCTGTAACTCTTGCCAATAACCAAATCCAGTTAGACAAGCAAGCTAAAAAACATGTTATGAAAATATGTGAAGAAGTGGGAACTTTCAAAGAAGATGCCATAAATACCCTATGTGTAGAATTCAGAAAGGGGGAGTGCCTGGTAAAAGATCATGCAGAAAAACTTGTGAATAAGTTTACAGAAGCTGCAAACAAAGCTTGGTCTGAAAAGAAAAGTAAAATCAATAAGAATGTTTTAGAGAAAATTCAATCAGTGAAATTTCATACCTATGACACTTCAGTATGAATGCACAACAAGAATTTCCCTGAATTTTAGGTTGATCCCAATATCATTCCTCATAACCTCAACCCCCTTGCTGAAGGAGAATCCTGCCAGATGCCTCAATCTCAGATGCCCACCTTTTCTCCAAGGCTAGAAGACTAGGTACCTTCTCCTGCTTCCTATTCCCAAGTTTGGTATGATGATATTCCTTAAGATCTACCTGAAATTCACATCCCCGAGAAAAGGAAGTATTGATAAGGCCCATCTACAAGCAGAAGTGCCCCCAAGCTGTTTTCAGAGAAAAGGAAATCCCAAGAGTTTGCAGAAGTCTGTAGTCCTACTTCTAAAGCCTTAATTCTTGACACTCTCAAATTAGTCATGGACTTTAATGAAAGAAGGAATCTACACTACAGCTCCTCTGAGTGGGAATTATTTGAGAATTCCATGACCAAGATAAGAATATATGATAGAGAGTATGGCAAGTGTTGGTACCCTAGTTTGATTTGAGTTTAGTCTTGTCTTTTTAGTCCCTTGACCCAAGAAATATCTATGGTCAATGGTTAGTGGTCTAGCTGTAGAGTCCCCGCTTTTCCAGATGAAGAATTTGGTTAAATAGTTTTTTCGTTCGACTATAGTCGAACGTCGCTCGACTATCGTCTATCGGCTGATCGACGATCGTCTATCAGTTGGTCGACGCTCTGTCTGCGTTGATAGCTCGACTATCTGTTGATAGGTCGACTATCTTCTTGGTTTGGTAGTTCGACTATCTGTCCTGATAGTTCAACTATCTGATAGCTCGACTATCTGTTGATAGGTCGACTATCTGTTCCGCTTTGATAGGTCGACTATCTGTTGATAGGTCGACTATCTGTCGTCTTTGATAGTTCGACTATCTGTCCTGATAGTTCAACTATCTGATAGGTCGACTATCTGCTTGATAGGTCGACTATCTGCCTTTCTTTGATAGGTCGACTATCTGTTTTCTGTGATAGGTCGACTATCTGTTGATAGGTCGACTATCTGTCATCTTTGATAGTTCGACTATCTGTCCTGATAGTTCAACTATCTGATAGCTCGACTATCTGTTGATAGATCGACTATCTGTTGATAGATCGACTATCTGTTGATAGATCGACTATCTGTTTTGTTTTGATAGGTCGACTATCTGTTGATAGGTCGACTATCTGTTCTCTGTCCTGATAGTTCAACTATCTGTTTTCTGTCCTGATAGTTCAACTATCTGATAGCTCGACTATCTGTTGATAGATCGACTATCTGTTTTGTTTTGATAGGTCGACTATCTGTTGATAGGTCGACTATCTGTTCTCTGTGATAGGTCGACTATCTGCTTGATAGGTCGACTATCTGTTTGTGTTTGATAGATCGACTATCTGTCCGGATAGATCGACTATCTGAAAGATCGACTATCTATTCTGATAGGTCGACTATCTGCCTAGGTAGTTCTACTATCTTCTTTGATAGTTCGACTATCTGGATCGTTCGACTATCTGCCCGATAGGTCGACGATCTCCGTGCGTCGGTCGACGATCTCCGAGGGTCGTTCGACGTTTTTTGTTTGCCTTTCTATTTTGTATTTATTTATTCTATTTAATAAATTAATACATTATCTGGCTTTTTATTTCAGTTGTTTTATGATAATATTTCCAGGCAATATCTGCTCCATCCCTTTTGCCTGAGTAAAATCTTTTCAGATAAAGTTGTTTGTCTTATTAGTTGTCATTGTATTTTACTTTATCTGCTGTCAGTCCTTTATAGCTGTTAGACTGAAAAGTCTTCCTTATGC
This sequence comes from Platanthera zijinensis, assembly GCA_039513925.1. NCBI lineage: Eukaryota > Viridiplantae > Streptophyta > Magnoliopsida > Asparagales > Orchidaceae > Platanthera > Platanthera zijinensis. The sequence continues at coordinate 122,246,454 of CM077080.1, forward strand.
TATAAAGATTTTGTCTCTGATGTGATTTTATTTAGTACCTTTATTATCAGATTGCTTCCTGCAGCTTCTTTGAAAAAGGTTTATCCCTTTTATAGAATATTTTGCTGCAGAGTTTGTTTGTCTTTGTGATATTTGCAGCCCAGGTTTCAAGTTTCAGAAGAAGACAAACAGTTCAAATTGAAAAGAGCCGTTGCTTGTTGCTGCTATAAAAGGAATCCATTGGAGAAGGATTTCAGCTAGCTAACCAGTTATTCTAAGAGTTATTCAATTAGCATTCAAGCTTTCATCAAGTCCAAGTTCACTGCTCTTAGCAATCCTCATTCAACTGAGAAGTGTTAGCTCTTCTGCTCTTCTTCAACCTGAGATCTCCTGTTCCAGGAAGTTCTAACTCAGAGTTCTTTTGAAGAAGAAGAAGAAGAAGATAGCTGCTAGAAGATTTTCTTTTATTACTTTATATCTTCTTGTAGTTCTTCCTTCAGTTCTTACTGAAGAGTTTCTGCACTGAAGCAAGACTTCACCTGGACGTTCTTTGAGCCAGGGGGAGCCTTGATTCTTTTAGAGCTATCTAGCTCAGTGCAAGTTATTGTGCTTCTCTAATCTTTGTAAAATAGAGAAGACACCTTAACCCTTTCCCCCTCCTGTACAGGGTTATTACTCCCTTCAAAAGTATCCCTTGGTGGCAGGGCACCTGATCAAAAACCTGTGTTCGGTTTTTAGACACCTGATCAAAAGTCTAAAGTGTCTCTTGATCTACCTGAAGCAGATCTTGTTGGTGCCAGGGCACCTGATCAAAAACCTGAGTGGATTCCTACCTTGTTGGTAGAAGAGTGGACGTACCCAAGTTGTTTGGGGAACCACTTAAATTCCTTGTGTCGTCTGGATTGCCTTGTTTAAATTATTGCATTGTGGCTGTGATTAGATATAACTTGGTTTGCTAGTTGCTGATTAGGTTATCCAAGCCTTAACTGTAATTACAGTTAGCTTGAGTCTGTGCACATCACTTGTGTTAGGCTTTAGGGTTATCTCCATATCTATAATCTTTTCATTCCGCATTTCACTCTAAGGGAGTTGAGTAGAAAGTCAACTTTGCTAAGTCAAATTTTGATAACTCTATTCACCCCCCCCCCCTCTAGAGTAGTATTTATCCCTTCACTTTCAATTGGTATCAGAGGGAGGTTGACTGACTGAATAGGCTAACACCTAAGTCACAAGATCCTGATAGATACCAAAGTTTATAGATATTCACTATCACTATCATGGCCCAGTCTAAGGATTATTCTAGCACCAGACCTCCAGCATGAAACTTAGCTAAGTTTGGCATCTGGAAGGCAAGGATCAAATTATATATGAATTCTATTGATGAAAGCATCTTTGCTTATATTTTGTCAGGACCCCCAAGAGCACCTGCTGCTACTTCTGCCTCATCATTTGATATGAGTGCAGTCCCTCCTCCAGACTACAACGATGATTACAAAAAGGCAAAGATAGCAGATGCCAAGGCAATGAATATACTGGCTCAGACAATGTCTGATGAAGTATTCCAGAAGGTTGCTGACTGCCCTTCAGCAAAAGCAATGTGGGATACACTGAACCATATTGTAGCTGGTTCAGCTGATGAAAGGAAGGACAGGAGGTCCAACCTTATCTCACAATACGAGAACTTCAAGAAAACTGATGCTGAATCAGTTGAAGCCATGTATACAAGGCTCAGCTCAATCATCAATGAGCTAAGGACCCTTGACAAGGATATCTCATTGACAGAGGTTAATGATAAGATTCTTATATGCTTCCCTAGCACATGGGATCTGAGGATCTGGCCCATCAAGGAAGCCAGAAGTACAACAGAGATCTCAATAGAAGCTCTTCTCGGCAAGCTCAAATCCTTTGAGCAAGTGCTGAAGACAAGGGAAGCAGAAGCTGAAGCAAAGACCCCTACTCGAACAAGAAAAGAGCAATCTCTAGCTCTTAAGGCTGCTGATGCTTCTGAAGACGGCCAATCCAATGAGGAACTAATGGCATTATTTACCAAGAGGTTTCTCAAGATGGGTAGAAAGGAATTCAGAAAGAAGTCTTCACGCTATGAAGACAAACCAAGGTATGACCGTTCACCTGCTAAAGAAATTATCTGTTATGGTTGCAGGAAACCTGGACATATCTTACCAGAGTGTCCAGAGGAGAAGAACAAAGATAAGAGGAAAGAAAAGGAACAGCACAGGAAGCACTCCAAGCCATCCTCCTACAAGAACAAAAAGAAGGAGAGAGGTTTCATTGCTGAAACCTGGAGTGATGCTGATGAAGAATCTTCCTCCTCTAGCTCCAGTGAGGATGAGGAAGAGAAGAAGGCAAAGGAAGTTTACCTGATGGCAATAGATGCCTGCAGCAATCATTCAGCTGCAGAGAGTTTAGATTCAGAGGAAGAAATGCCAACAGAAGATGAGGTACTATCTTCTTATGACTTTACTTCAGAAGAATTCAAATTAGAATTTAAATCATTATGTTTAGATTTAATTAGTTTTGAAAAAGAAATTAAAGAACTTAGACATAGGCTAGCTGAATCAGAAATCATATCTACTGAAAATATTAAGTTAAAGGAAGATCTCACTAATTATAGTGAAGAAATTAAGTTTCTTAAAATTGAGTTAGCTAAATCTAAGAGGTTAGAAGAATCTCTAAATGGTAGAAGCCTTAAGCTGTTAGAGATAACCAGCATGACTAACACTAGGTCAGGCAATAACAAACTAGGCTTAGGAGCTTCTCCCAGTGAACCCCCAATTATTTTTAAAAATAATCTTTCAACTCCAGTGAACTTTATCTCAGCTGATGGGATAAAGAACACTGAGCAAGTAAATCAAGTTAATAAAACTTTAAATAAAGCTAAGATAGAAAAGAGGAAGAAATTTTTTAAAGAAATACAAAGAGCGTCGAACGCTGCTCGACGATCGGAAGCTCAATGGTCGAACGAAGCTCGATGATCTGAGCGCCCATCGTCGAACGTCGATCGACGTTTTCAATATGATTTTCAAAATCATCATCAAACCCATAGAAACCTAAATGAAAATAGAAACCCTAGGTTTGTTGACCCATCATCTGCATGGAGAATCCCACCTAGGAGATCTCACCCATTAGGTTACCACCCTCAGCCTGCATTTTCATTTATTTCTAGCTTTTCTTATGTGAAAAACAAGGGACCCAAGGTTACCTGGGTCCACAATGTCTAAATGAATTTCTTGCAGGTGAAGGCCTATCCTATCACTCAAAATAAGTGGTATTTGGATAGTGGATGCTCCAAGCAAATGACAGGAAATAAAAATCAACTATCAAAGTTCAAAGCTAAGCTCGGCCCAAAGGTTATCTTTGGAGATTCAAGCTGTGGTCAGATAGAAGGCTATGGCAGGATCACTATTGGAGTTGTTACTTTCAATAGAGTTGCATATGTGACAGGTCTGAAGCACAATTTGATTTCAGTCAGCCAGCTATGTGATGCTGGCTACCAGGTTTCATTTTCTAACTCCCTTTGTAATATTACTTTAAATAATAATATTGTTTTAGTAGGCATTAGATTAGGTAATATTTATTTAGTAGATTTCAATTCAACCCATTCTGAAATCTGTTTATTTAATGAAGTAACAATTAATAATAATTCTTTGTGGCATAAGAGGCTTAGTCATGTTAACCTTAAAAATATATCTAGGTTATCTAAACACAACCTTGTTAGAGGTTTACCTTCTTGCCCCTACAAGAAGGAGAGCCTATGCAAGGCTTGTCAGCTAGGCAAGCAAACCAAAAACTCTTTTAAATCTGTAAATAAAAGTGATTCTCCTAGAATCCTGTATTTATTACATTTGGACCTTTTTGGCCCAATAAATGTACAGAGTTTAGGAGGGAAGTATTATACCTTAGTCATTGTAGATGACTTCTCTAGATTCAGTTCGGTTTTCTTTTTGAGAACTAAGGCTGATAACTTCAAAGCCCTTACAGACTTTCTATTATGTGTGCAGACTGAGTACTCTACTCATGTGGCCTTGATCAAAAGTGATCATGGTATTGAGTTTGACTCTCTTCTCATGCAAGAATTCTGTGAGAGAGAAGGTATCAAACATAGCTTATCAGCTCCTAGAACTCCCCAACAAAATGGGGTAGTTGAAAGGAAGAACAGAACACTCATTGAAGCTGCTAGCACATTGTTGGCAGATGCTAATATGCCTCTTTCCTATTGGGCAGAAGCTGTTAGTACAGCCAATTATGTCTTGAATAGAAGTCTGATACACAAGCTTAAGTGTAAAACTCCTTATGAGTTGCTTAAAGGAAAGAAACCTAAAATTAATTATTTTAGAGTATTTGGCTGTGTAGTGTATATTCATAATAACAATAAAGAATACCTTAGAAAGTTTGAAGCAAAAGCTTCAATGGGAATTATGCTTGGATATTCCCAAGTAAGCAAAGCTTATAGGGTTTATAACAAATCAACCTGTAAAATTGAAGAATCTGTGCATGTATCTTTTGATGAGTCTCAGATGTTTTACAAGGAGAAGGAAAATTCTCCTTCCTCCAGTTCAGTGCAGGTACCTGATGCTACTCAAGAGATTCTTCAGCTATCAACTCTTCATTTCACTGAATCAGACAGTGATGAAGACATTGCAGAAGTTGCTGCAGTACCACCAACAGTAGATCAAATTCCTCCTGAGGAATTAATCCCAATTGTTGCTGAAGATCACACCCCACCTGCTGATATTGTCACACTTAGAGATCACACCACATCTCAAGTGATAGGAGACATATTAGTTGGTGTTCAAACAAGACATCAGTTAAGACAGGATGTGATGCACGCTTGTTTCCTCTCACAGGTTGAGCCCCTCACCTTTAAAGATGCTGAGCTAGATCCCCACTGGATCATTGCTATGCAAGAGGAACTCAATCAGTTTGAGAGATGTAAAGTTTGGACTTTGGTTCCAAGACCTAAAGGCCAACTGATCATAGGCACCAAGTGGGTGTATAGAAACAAGTTGGATGCAAATGGAATTATTGTAAGGAATAAAGCTAGGCTTGTAGCTCAGGGCTACAGACAGGAGGAAGGTATAGATTATGACCAAACCTTTGCTCCTGTTGCAAGGCTAGAAGCAATAAGGATCTTCTTGGCCTATGCAGCCTACATGAAGTTTAAGGTCTTTCAGATGGATGTCAAAAGTGCATTCCTGAATGGTGAGCTTAAGGAAGAGGTGTTTGTTGAACAACCACCAGGGTTTGTTTCTTCAACTCAGCCCTCACATGTTTTCAAGTTGCAGAAAGCTCTATATGGACTAAAGCAAGCCCCAGAGCCTGGTATGAGACTCTAGCTAGTTTCCTTTTAGAGCACAACTTTACTAGGGGAGTAGTTGATAGAACTCTCTTCGTCAAGCACCACAAGGACACAATCCTGTTAGTTCAAGTGTATGTGGATGATATTATATTTGGTTCCACTGATCCCAAACTTTGCAAAAGGTTTTCTGACCTGATGCACTCTAAGTTTGAGATGAGTAGTATGGGTATGCTGTCTTACTTTCTTGGTCTCCAAGTTAAGCAAGATGCTGATGGTATCTTCATCTCCCAATCCAAATATGCCAAGGAATTAGTAAAGAAATTTGGGATGGCTGATGCTTCAGCAATGCCTACACCTATGGCTACTAATGTAGTTATTGATTCTGATGATCACGCCAAGCCAGTTGATCAAAAGAATTATAGGGCCATTGTTGGTTCCCTATTATATTTAACTGCAAGTAGGCCAGATATAATGTTTGCTACATGCCTCTGTGCTAGATTCCAGGTCAACCCCAAGGAATCTCATCTGATTCTTCTCAAGAGAATCCTGAGATACCTGAAGGGATGTCCAAATCTAGGACTTTGGTACCCAGCAGAATTAGAATTTGAGTTAATTGGATACTCTGACTCTGACTATGCTGGTTGCAGAGTTGACAGGAAGAGCACCTCAGGAACTTGTCAGTTCTTGGGAGAGAGATTGGTCTCTTGGTTCTGTAAGAAGCAGGCTTCTGTCTCAACTTCAACTACAGAAGCTGAATATATAGCAGCTGCCAGTTGTTGTTCACAGATCCTGTGGATTCAAAACCAGCTAGTGGATTATGGTTACTCACACAAGAACACCAAAATCATGTGTGACAGTACAAGTGCTATCTCCATTGCACAAAATCCAGTACACCACTCTAGAACGAAGCACATTGAGATTCGGCACCATTTCCTGAGAGATTGTGTGGAAAAGAACAAGATTTGTCTTGAGTTCATATCCACTGAGTTTCAGAGAGGTGATATATTCACCAAGCCCTTAGATGAATAGAAACATCTGTTCTTTTTGGTTCAACTAGGCATGATCAATGGAAGAGACTAAGTGTGGCTTCTGCCTTATTGAAACTTGTTTGAAGATAGTCAAACGACGTTCGAAGATAGTCGATCGGGTCAAGCCCATCGTCGACCTATGGTTAATGAAAGCTTGTCCGTTTGAAGATCGTCGACTGGCGTTCGACCATAGTCGAACAAGTCGAGCTCATCGTCGATTCCTAGATGACGACAGCTTGTTGTTTGAGAAGCCAGAAATAGTCGAATGATTGCTCGACTACTCTGCTTCTGGACCGATCGTCGAACGACCGTTCGACCATCGTCTCCAGTATCTTTTAAATAGATCGACTATCTCCGGTCTAATATAAAGCCGATAGTCGACCTAGGTTAAAAGATCTTCGCTTTTATCGTCGACAGAGTGCGTCTTTTCGTATTCCGCCGTCGTGCTTGCTCTGTCTCTTTTCTCTGCCGATTTGTCTTCTCCGTTCCTCTCGCTCCTTCTCCAGCATTTCAATGGCGATTTCTCCAGCGCTCCTCGCAGTCGTGATGTTCGACGCCGGATTCAGTGTGGATTTTGACGCATTCAGTTGCTGCGAACCCGGTATCGTGGAAATTCTCCAGCTCTGCAAAGATCAAGGTCTGGAAAGGCTCATGTCAACAAGGATCAAGTTAAATATCTCAGAGATAAAGGAATGGGCGTTTACATCATCTTCTACTGAAGATTCAATGACAGGAACAATTGGCGGAGTAGAGGTAATCTTGACTCCCGCCGTTTTGACTGATGTTTTTGGATTGTTTAATGGCGAAGAAGATTTTGAGCAAGATGCTCTAGAATTTGGAAGGATGTTGATTGAGCTGGGACATGCAGAAGGCATTCCCTCCAAGCTCCTCAAGGTAAATTTTCCTTTTAAGATTAAATTTCTTGCTGAGATTGTCGGAAAAGTGCTGCTAGGCAAACACTCTGCCCACGATAACATTACAAGACAACAATTTGCACTCATGTGTGCAATTGTCAACAAGAAAAGGATCAATTGGGCAGGTGTTTTGTTTGATTTGATACGGAAGAAGAATAGTAAGAAAGAGGTTACCCTAGGCAGGGTTATTGGGATTTTTTTGAAGGAAAGATATCCCCAGCTGCTGATTTCAACTGCTACAACCATTAATGCCAGTAAGAAGATGGATCCCAACTTGTTCTCAAAGTGGAAGAGTACATTTGTGAAGCCCGCTCCTGCAGGGGCTGCTCTAGCTGCATCTGAGAGCACAAGGACTGACTCTATCGCTCCCCACCCTCAAGAAGTTGGCTCAGCTCTTCTATCTAATCCTTCATCTTCTTGTGCTCAGCTGTCTACTTTAGTTGAAGTTCCATCAACTTCAGTTGAAGTACGACATTCTGCCTCTCCTGTTCATGATCTAACAACAGTTGAAATTCCATCTTCTCCTCCAGCATCTCCTATCCCTCATCATCTTGCTAGGATATCTAATCCTAGTTTTGATTTATTAGCTTCTGTACCTTCTACCCCTATTCGTTCTCCAGCTTCCACCCATCTATCTCCAATTAACTCTCCACATCATTCTCCTTCTCCATCTCCAGTTCGCTTTCCAGTTCATCAGGAATACATTCCTCCTGCTGATCTTCCATCCACTGCAGTTCCCCCACCATCTTTTGAGATAACTCCAGAATTCATTTCCAGCATTGTGGAGTTAATTACCCCTTCAATCAAAATCATGATTGAAGAGGCAATTGCTCCACTTGCTTCCTCCATTGCTTCTTTATCTGATGCCAGCAAAATTTTTTCTAAATCTGCTGAGCCCTCTTCATCCAGGGGCCTAGTTTCAGTTCCCACTGAAATCAGGCAGGGGGAGATGTTCAATGAAGATGTCTCTGAGCAGTCGTTGGCCTCTCCTCCAGCAGCTCAACTTGCAGTATCAGAAAAAGCAGCTGAAGTTTTAGCTCCTCCTCCATCTGAAAACGAAAATGAAATATCTGATGCAATAATGCTGACTGAATTTGTTGTAAAAGTTTACCTGGAAGAATCCTCAACTCCCCTGGTTGCCCTATACCTAGAAGGAATAATCACATCCTTTCTAGATGATTTATGGGAGTTAGGTCACCCTGAAGAAAATCCTGAAGGTATGTCTCTTTCCCAATTTGTAGATTACTTAATTGATATGTTAGTATGGGAATATCTGGAAGGGATGACTAGATGTCATTTAGCAAGATTTTATTCCTAATCCTTCAGATATAATGGAAGAAGTAGTGGCAGTTGTCCAAGAGCCAGAACCTGAACCTGCTCCAGAAACTCTAGATACTATAGAGCCTGAACCTGTATCAGCTCCTGATGTCCAAGTGGTTGTAGAGCAAGAAGTGCTATCTGAGGCTGTAGAGCCTGTTCTAGTTTCTGAGGCTACTGAACTTGCTCAGCAAGCAGTGCTATCTGAACTGGTCCCCTCGACAGTTCCTGAGTTTCAACAAAAGGATCCTGAAACTGAAACTGAAAAGTCTACTTTATGGGATGATTCCCCAGGGTTGGATTTAGATACCCTTCTAGCATAGGATGCCATAGAATAAGAGAAAGAGAAAGCTGACCTAAAAGAAAAGGAAAAGGCTGTATCTGAAGTCTATGATCCATATGATCATCCTCTCTCATCTCATTCTGAGGATGAAGATGATTCAGATCTGTCTGAGAATTCTAAGAGAAAGAAAGCTGCAAAGAAGAAAAGGAAAGCTGTAGCTCCTCCTCCTCCAAATCCAGATCATGATATTCCCTATTACATTCTGAAAGGAATTGATCCAAAGTCGAAAGATTTCCAGCACTGGATGTGGTTCTCTAAGAATCAGCAAAAGGAAAGAAAGAAATCTAAGAGATATGATAGTCCTGCTCCCAGATGGATACCTAGAGGTCCTCCTCCTCCGCCTCCCAGTGCAGGAGCCTCCGGCAATTTATCTGCTAATCCATATGCTCCATCTGCAAAATCTGCTCCTTCTCAGCCTCATTCAAGGAAAAGTTCTCAAAGCCACCAAGGCAAATCATATACTGGTACTCAAAGGCATGATACTGAGGTTAAAGAGCAAGTAAAGGAGGTTATATATCAAAAGCCAACATTTTCACCTCCTCCTTCTCCCAAGAAAAAGGTTTCTCCTGCTATACCAGTTCATGTTGCTAAGGATATTTCAAAAGGTAAAAGAACTGTTTTCTCTGAAAAGTCCTGTAAGAAGTTTGCTGAGTTTGCTCCTCCATCATCTTTAGTTATTCAAGAAGTTAATGATACAGCTGAAAGTTTATTAGATTTATCTGTTAAGTTCAAAGCTGTGAAGCCTATTGATACATCATCTGAAAATGTGTATGAAAGCCAAGAGTTAGATCCTGATTTCAGGATGGCTCGATTTCTAGAACTTGTTGGATCAGCCCAGATAAAGAAAGCTAAGGCTGAAGGAAAGGACTCTGCAGGACTTTCTACAATGTCAAAGTTCAGAATGAAGGAACTCGATAAAATCCAGGTTAGCCCTGAAGCTTTTGACCCTTCTAAATATATGGAAAAGCACCCAGAAGCAGTTGTTCCAAGGGCTGCAGAACTGAAGATTATTGGCGTGCAAGATTTGAAGATGTCTATGAAAGAAGCCATTGATCCCTTGCGGAAAGTTTCTTTTGTTCCTAGCTCTTCTGATCCCAAGCCTGATTCTGTAGATTCTTAATTTTGATTGACTGCTGTTATTTATCTGACTGATTGTTAATTGCTATTTAGTTGCTTAACTATTTCTTGTATTGATTTTATTGTTCTATAACTAGCTCTGTGTTTTAGTTTTTGAGAGACTTAACTCAAATAGGGGGAGATTGTTGGTACCCTAGTTTGATTTGAATTTAGTCTTGTCTTTTTAGTCCCTTGACCCAAGAAATATCTATGGTCAATGGTTAGTGGTCTAGCTGTAGAGTCCCCGCTTTTCCAGATGAAGAATTTGGTTAAGCAGTTTTTCGTTCGACTATAGTCGAACGTCGCTCGACTATCGTCTATCGGCTGATGGACGATCGTCTATCAGTTGGTCGACGCTCTGTCTGTGTTGATAGCTCGACTATCTGTTGATAGGTCGACTATCTGCTTGGTTTGGTAGTTCGACTATCTGTCCTGATAGTTCAACTATCTGATAGCTCAACTATCTGTTGATAGGTCGACTATATGTTCCGCTTTGATAGGTCGACTATCTGTTGATAGGTCGACTATCTGTCGTCTTTGATAGTTCGACTATCTGTCCTGATAGTTCAACTATCTGATAGGTCGACTATCTGCTTGATAGGTCGACTATCTGCCTTTCTTTGATAGGTCGACTATCTGTTGATAGGTCGACTATCTGTTTTCTGTGATTGGTTGACTATCTGTTGATAGGTCGACTATCTGTCGTCTTTGATAGTTCGACTATCTGTCCTGATAGTTCAACTATCTGATAGCTCGACTATCTGTTGATAGATCGACTATCTGTTTTGTTTTGATAGGTCAACTATCTGTTGATAGGTCGACTATCTGTTCTCTGTCCTGATAGTTCAACTATCTGATAGCTCGACTATCTGTTGATAGATCGACTATCTGTTTTGTTTTGATAGGTCGACTAATTGTTGATAGGTCGACTATCTGTTCTCTGTGATAGGTCGACTATCTGCTTGATAGGTCGACTATCTGTTTGTGTTTGATAGATCGACTATCTGTCCGGATAGATCGACTATCTGATAGATCGACTATCTGTTCTGATAGGTCGACTATCTACCTAGGTAGTTCTACTATCTTCTTTGATAGTTCGACTATCTGGATCGTTCGACTATCTGCCCGATAGGTCGACGATCTCCGTGCGTCGGTCGACGATCTCCGAGGGTCGTTCGACGTTTTCTATTTGCCTTTCTATTTTGTATTTATTTATTCTATTTAATAAATTAATACATTATCTGGCATTTTATTTCAGTTGTTTTATGATAATATTTCCAGGCAATATCTGCTCCATCCCTTTTGCCTGAGTAAAATCTTTCTAGATAAAGTTGTTTGTCTTATTAGTTGTCATTGTATTTTACTTTATCTGCTGTCAGTCCTTTATAGCCGTTAGACTGAAAAGTCTTCCTTATGCTATAAAGAGTTTGTCTCTGATGTGATTTTATTTAGTACCTTTATTATCAGATTGCTTCCTGCAGCTTCTTTGAAAAAGGTTTATCCCTTTTATAGAATATTTTGCTGCAGAGTTTGTTTGTCTTTGTGATATTTGCAGCCCAGGTTTCAAGTTTCAGAAGAAGACAAACAGTTCAAATTGAAAAGAGCCATTGCTTGTTGCTGCTATAAAAGGAATCCTTTGGTGAAGGATTTCAGCTAGCTAACCAGTTATTCTAAGAGTTATTCAATTAGCATTCAAGCTTTCATCAAGTCCAAGTTCATTGCTCTCAGCAATCCTCATTCAACTGAGAAGTGTTAGCTCTTCTGCTCTTCTTCAACCTGAGATCTCCTGTTCCAGGAAGTTCTAACTCAGAGTTCTTTTGAAGAAGAAGAAGAAGAAGATAGCTGCTAGAAGATTTTCTTTTATTATTTTATATCTTCTTGTAGTTTTTCCTTCAGTTCTCACTGAAGAGTTTCTGCACTGAAGCAAGACTTCACCTGGACGTTGTTTGAGCCAGGGGGAGCCTTGATTCTTTTAGAGCTGTCTAGCTCAGTGCAAGTTATTGTGCTTCTCCAATCTTTGTAAAATAGAGAAGACACCTTAACCCCTTTCCCCCTCATGTACAGGGTTATTACTCCCTTCAAAAGTATCCCTTGGTGGCAGGGCACCTGATCAAAAACCTGTGTTCGGTTTTTAGACACCTGATCAAAAGTCTAAAGGGTCTCTTGATCTACCTGAAGCAGATCTTGTTGGTGGCAGGGCACCTGATCAAAAACCTGAGTGGATTCCTACCTTGTTGGTAGAAGAGTGGACGTACCCAAGTTGTTTGGGGAACCACTTATATTCCTTGTGTCGTATGGATTGCCTTGTTTAAATTATTGCATTGTGGCTGTGATTAGATATAACTAGGTTTGCTAGTTGATGATTAGGTTATCCAAGCCTTAACTATAATTACAGTTAGCTTGAGTCTGTGCACATCACTTGTGTTAGGCTTTAGTATGAATGCACAACAAGAATTTCCCTGAATTTTAGGTTGATCCCAATATCATTCCTCATAACCTCAACCCCCTTGCTGAAGGAGAATCCTGCCAGATGCCTCAATCTCAGATGCCCACCTTTTCTCCAAGGCTAGAAGGCTAGGTACCTTCTCCTGCTTCCTATTCCCAAGTTTGGTATGATGATATTCCTTAAGATCTACCTGAAATTCACATCCCCGAGAAAAGGAAGTATTGATAAGGCCCATCTACAAGCAGAAGTGCCCCCAAGCTGTTTTCAGAGAAAAGGAAATCCCAAGAGTTTGCAGAAGTCTGTAGTCCTACTTCTAAAGCCTTAATTCTTGACACTCTCAAATTAGTCATGGACTTTAATGAAAGAAGGAATCTACACTACAGCTCCTCTGGGTGGGAATTATTTGAGAATTCCATGACCAAGATAAGAATATATGATAGAGAGTATGGCAAGTGTTGGTACCCTAGTTTGATTTGAGTTTAGTCTTGTCTTTTTAGTCCCTTGACCCAAGAAATATCTATGGTCAATGGTTAGTGGTCTAGCTGTAGAGTCCCCGCTTTTCCAGATGAAGAATTTGGTTAAGTAGTTTTTCGTTCGACTATAGTCGAACGTCGCTCGACTATCGTCTATCGGCTGATCGACGATCGTCTATCAGTTGGTCGACGCTCTGTCTGCGTTGATAGCTCGACTATCTGTTGATAGGTCGACTATCTGCTTGGTTTGGTAGTTCGACTATCTGTCCTGATAGTTCAACTATCTGATAGCTCGACTATCTGTTGATAGGTTGACTATCTGTTCCGCTTTGATAGGTCGACTATCTGTTGATAGGTCGACTATCTGTCGCCTTTGATAGTTCGACTATCTGTCCTGATAGTTCAAATATCTAATAGGTCGACTATCTGCCTTTCTTTGATAGGTCGACTATCTGTTGATAGGTCGACTATCTGTTTTCTGTGATAGGTCGACTATCTGTTGATAGGTCGACTATCTGTCGTCTTTGATAGTTCGACTATCTGTCCTGATAGTTCAACTATCTGATAGCTCGACTATCTGTTGATAGATCGACTATCTGTTTTGTTTTGATAGGTCGACTATCTGTTGATAGGTCGACTATCTGTTCTCTGTCCTGATAGTTCAACTATCTGATAGCTCGACTATCTATTGATAGATCGACTATCTGTTTTGTTTTGATAGGTCGACTATCTGTTGATAGGTCGACTATTTTTTCTCTGTGATAGGTCGACTATCTGCTTGATAGGTCGACTATCTGTTTGTGTTTGATAGATCGACTATCTATCCGGATAGATCGACTATCTGATAGATCGACTATCTATTCTGATAGGTCGACTATCTGCCTAGGTAGTTCTACTATCTTCTTTGATAGTTCGACTATCTGGATCGTTCGACTATCTGCCCGATAGGTCGACGATCTCCGTGCGTCGGTCGACGATCTCCGAGGGTCGTTCGACGTTTTCTGTTTGCCTTTCTATTTTGTATTTATTTATTCTATTTAATAAATTAATACATTATCTGGCATTTTATTTCAGTTGTTTTATGATAATATTTCCAGGCAATATCTGTTCAATCCCTTTTGCCTGAGTAAAATATTTTTAGATAAAGTTGTTTGTCTTATTAGTTGTCATTGTATTTTACTTTATCTGCTGTCAGTCCTTTATAGCCGTTAGACTGAAAAGTCTTCCTTATGCTATAAAGAGTTTGTCTCTGATGTGATTTTATTTAGTACCTTTATTATCAGATTGCTTCCTGCAGCTTCTTTGAAAAAGGTTTATCCCTTTTATAGAATATTTTGCTGCAGAGTTTGTTTGTCTTTGTGATATTTGCAGCCCAGATTTCAAGTTTCAGAAGAAGACAAACAGTTCAAATTGAAAAGAGCCATTGCTTGTTGCTGCTATAAAAGGAATCCTTTGGAGAAGGATTTCAGCTAGCTAACCAGTTATTCTAAGAGTTATTCAATTAGCATTCAAGCTTTCATCAAGTCCAAGTTCATTGCTCTCAGCAATCCTCATTCAACTGAGAAGTGTTAGCTCTTCTGCTCTTCTTCAACCTGAGATCTCCTGTTCCAGGAAGTTCTAACTCAGAGTTCTTTTGAAGAAAAAGAAGAAGAAGATAGCTGCTAGAAGATTTTCTTTTATTATTTTATATCTTCTTGTAGTTTTTTTCCTTCAGTTCTCTCTGAAGAGTTTCTGCACTGAAGCAAGACTTCACCTGGACGTTCTTTGAGCCAGGGGGAGCCTTGATTCTTTTAGAGCTGTCTAGCTCAGTGCAAGTTATTGTGCTTCTCCAATCTTTGTAAAATAGAGAAGACACCTTAACCCCTTTCCCCCTCCTGTACAGGGTTATTACTCCCTTCAAAAGTATCCCTTGGTGGCAGGGCACCTGATCAAAAACCTGTGTTCTGTTTCTAGACACCTGATCAAAAGTCTAAAGGGTCTCTTGATCTACCTGAAGCAGATCTTGTTGGTGGCAGGGCACCTGATCAAAAACCTGAGTGGATTCCTACCTTGTTGGAAGAAGAGTGGACGTACCCAAGTTGTTTGGGGAACCACTTAAATTCCTTGTGTCGTATGGATTGCCTTGTTTAAATTATTGCATTGTGGCTGTGATTAGATATAACTAGGTTTGCTAGTTGATGATTAGGTTATCCAAGCCTTAACTGTAATTACAGTTAGCTTGAGTCTGTGCACATCACTTGTGTTAGGCTTTAGGGTTATCTCCATATCTATAATCTTTTCATTCCGCATTTCACTCCAAGGGAGTTGAGTAGAAAGCCAACTTTGCTAAGTCAAATTTTGATAACTCTATTCACCCCCCCCTCTAGAGTAGTATCTATCCCTTCACTTTCAGCAAGAATAACCCAAAAGCTCCTCCAAAGCTTCCAAGGTACTATCCAAAGCCCTTTAGTTATCAGAGGAGACAACAGGAGAAGCAGGACAGGCAACAACAGGGCAAAGAATGAATTCTTGTTGATATGTTTTTGAGAATTTTGATGAAATGGTTATTGATTAAAAATCTAAAACATTACATATATACAATTTCTAGTTTTGCCTAATTATGTGTTCAATTAATCTCTTATTGCACTTAGATTGATTTATTCATTTCCAGTTCTTTCTTTATTATTATAATTCACCTTAGTGTAGAGGGTTCTGACTTCTACAAATAAGGGGAGATTGTTGGGTATTGCATCCACAATAACCCATATTTGCTTGAAGTCACCCTTGAACTAAGATGAATTAAGTTGTATTTGATATCCTTGTTCAAGTTGTGTGTTTGCAGATTCTCAGTGCTAAGTGTAGACCAATGTCAGTCTACAGTGGGTCAGGAACACATGACCATACAGTGTAATCCCTCACTGTGTTATCCAAGGTGTTGACTCATGTGTAGCCTGTCAATTGGGATACACTTTATGTTCAACCACTTGGAGCATGGGTTGAAGACAGGACTAGGAGAAATTTTCTCAAAGTTCAGAAAATTCTCTAAGTCCACTTCTCGAGAAGTGCCTCTTAGTTCTCGAGAAGTAGATTTAGATGTTCTCGAGAAGCATTCTATAGTTCTCGAGAAGCAGAAGTGTAGTTCTTGAGAAGCCCTTATAGTTCTCGAGAAGCTTAGCTTCAAAGTTCTCGAGAAGTCCCAGCTTTTAGTTCTCGAAAAGTCAAGACAGCTTTAATAATTTTTCTAAGTCCAAACTCTCGAGAAGTCCAGTATAGTTCTCGAGAAGTTCTTTTAGTTCTCGTGAAGTCCAGAGTAGTTCTCGAGAAGTCCTTATAGTTCTCGAGAAGCTTAACTTCATAGTTCTCGAGAAGTCAGCTTATGGTTTTCGAGAAGTCCATATTGGTCTCGAGAAGTATTAGCCCCGTAGTCTCGAAAACTAACTTTAGTTCCAGACAGTATAGTTCTCGAGAAATCAAACTAGTTCTCGAGAACTAATGTTACTTCTTGAGAACTGCAGGTCAAATTTTTCAGAAAATTGTTTAAGTCCAGATCGGCTGGATTTTCAAATGACTTGACGTGATTGGTCCACATGTTGTCATTAATGTCTTTTCTAACCGTTAGGAGTAATCCTATATAAGGTCTTTTCATTAAGACCAAACCCTAACAATTACAAGAAGTTGTAGTCCATACCTTTGAAATCTTCTGGATCGGTCATCTCTCTCAAAAAGAAAAGGAACAAACTCTGAAGCCGTCATCGCCGCTCACGAGAAGATCGAGTTTTCTATTTTCGATCAAGGAAGACTTGCTGTTCAAGGGATCCTCATCCTCTCCTTGATCGAGTAGGTCAAAGCTTTCTCAGGTCAGATATAAATGTCTTCTTCAACCATTTCTGAAAGAGTCGTAAAGTTCAAGAAGAAGACCTAGAGACTTGTATTTTTCCAGATCTGAGAAATTACTGTGTTTGTATTTCCAAATCTCTTTGTTATTGTTGTAGGAGATTTTCTTCGAGTGTAGGAGCGTTTCTCTCCGAGTTGTAGGAAGTTTTTATCTTCCGAGTGTAGATCCATTTGGATCGAGTTTGTAGGAACTTGGTTCTGAGGCGTAGGATTGTTTTCAATCCGAGATAGTGGAGTAGCTGAGTCTAGTGATTTGCTAGATCGGTGAGGTAAAGTGAACCTACCCAAGATTAAGGAACCACTATAAATCTTCTTGTCTTCTGTGATTTCTTGAATTCTTGTGCAAGATCGTTAAAATTTTTATTCCGCAAATAGATGCACGATTCACCTATTCACCCCCCCTCTAGGTGATTTAGGTTGAAAACTCTACACTTTTAGTTACTTTGGAAAGTAGTGCTTTAGTTTTATAAACATGACATGCATGAGGTACATATAATAATGCTTTTAGGGTTTAAAATACCAAACATGTAACCTAACATAATTCATTCCAAGAGAGCAAGTAAACAACCCCCGCAAAGGCAAATAAAATAGCAGTTTCAGTTCATACTTAGCATCACAAGAAAGCCACCAGTGGGCGTCAACAACCTGACATGAACCCACTGGTGAGTATGCATGTCTATATAGAAAGGAAGAAAAAAACTACCTCACAAACTGAGTAAGGGGAGTCTCAACAGCCGAGGAGATCACAACACGCCCCCAAAAGAAAGCTAGCCACTCAACCGGCTACTACTCTGAACCTGAGGCATTCAAAGAAAGAACACCTAAGCAAGAAGACAATCAAATAGAAATAGAGCATTAGGTCTTAAGCAAATAAAAAGAAAGGGTTTGCCAAACCCTACAACATAATTCTCTCAAATTTAGCAGAAGGAAATAAACAAGACAGCAAAAAGAAGCACAGTCCAAGGAATAATCCAAACGCACCAAGTGCGAGAAATTAGCAACATGCACTGCTAAAAAGAAAACCTGCAGCAGCAACAAGAAAAACATATGCCAAACATAGCCATTTAGAAATGGAAAGGAACTAAAGGTCCTAACTTGTGAATAAATAGCAGTGGTAAAACCTTGGGTCTGGGTTGGTAGCCAAAAGCAGCCCTCTTCCAAACAACCAGACCCAAAAACTCTCCAGGGTAAAAATAACCAGTGGCAGCTCCAGGGTCCACACACCTAACCAAACCATCCCAAGCCTGGGCCTATCAGGTGATGGCCATAGCACAGGACACACAAATAACCCCCTCACCGAGCCACCAAAAAACCACCTGCCATAATCCACGATTCGGCATCCAAAAACTAGTCGAAAACACAACACCAGACAAAAATAAAACCCACACTATCCAACTTGGGAGAAAAACACCAGCCTAAGGAAAATCGTCGAGTCCACTTGACGTCGTGTTGAGTGTGTACTACACACTCAACGCCAAACACTAAGCCGAGAAGGCATCGAGTCCACTCAACGCTGCGTTGAGTGAGTACCATTCACTCAATGCCAAAATATAAGCAAGGAAGGCGACGAGTCTACTCAACACAAAAGTTATAGTTCTCGGAAAGAACTTTCCAACGGATGGTTATTTTCATTGGAGCTTTGTAGCTCCAGGAATGTCAAGTCGAAGTTACTGTATGATAAGAACTTATATGCAGGATGCTTTCGGGTTAATGTATAACCGGGTTTGGACTATGTAGGAGAAATGTAGCAAGATGATGTTGAGGTTTGGATGAGCCTAGTTATATGTAGTCAAGATAAACAAATGGTTTGGAGGAATTTAATAAACAAATTTTTTGGGAAAATTAGTGAACAAATCTCTTGATAAGATTTGGTTATACAAATGACTACTTTTGAAATCCGATAAGGATGCGTGCGATTGTAATCAGATGAATGATACAAGTTTTGAAATAGGGTTTTGTACCCGATAATTGAATGTGTAATCTTTACTTACAATATCATGCTTGATGGATACGTGGAGTGTCACAACCCATATTTTCTCCGAAATTTAGAAGTATCAGAGTAAAAGGAAACACGCGTTGTGATGCCACGTCAAGCAGGGGATAACTGTTGACGCTCAGGCAACGCACCACTACCTTAAATCATGAAAATCATAAGTTAAAAATGAATAGAAAACCAGATTTATTTAATGGTTGTATCCCTTGGTACAGTGGATCAGCTAGTCCACGATTAAAAATATATTTATTTGGAATGGAAAATACTTTAATTAGGTTGTTTTGACATTCTAAATGAGCATAAGTGACCCCGAGGGACGACTCATGGTATGCACAACTCTAAGATTGGTATAGTATATATAAAAAGATAGTCTTTACGCTTAAGGAAAAATAGTGCTTTGTTTTATGATGTGCAT
Organism: Platanthera zijinensis; assembly: GCA_039513925.1. NCBI lineage: Eukaryota > Viridiplantae > Streptophyta > Magnoliopsida > Asparagales > Orchidaceae > Platanthera > Platanthera zijinensis. The sequence continues at coordinate 122,265,668 of CM077080.1, forward strand.
GAGATACATATAGTAATATTTTAGGGTTTAAAATACCTAACATGCAACCTAGCATAAATCCTTCCCAGAAGACAAGTAAACAACCCTAAAAAGGTAAAAATAACAGTTTTTGTTCATACCCAACATCGCAAGTAAGCCACTAGTGGGTGTCAACAACCTGACACGAACCAACTTGTGACTATGCATGTCCATACAGAAAGGAAAATAACTACCTCACAAGGATGAAGATCGACAACCTCAGCTACCCAGGAGGCTATCAGCAAAGCCAACCAAAAGAACTAGCCGCTCAATCGGCTACAACCTGGACCTGAGGCATTCAAGAAAGAACACCTCAGAAAATAATCAAAATAAATAGAGCATTAGGCTTATGAATAAGTAAAGAAGGGTTTACCAACCCGACAATAAGAAATGCTATCAGTAAGAGGAAAGTATGATAGTAAGAAAGAACATTGTAAAAATGGCAGGAAAAGAAAACACACCAAGTGTGAGTACAATAGCAATCTGCTATGCAAAGAAAAGAACAAGCAGCAGCTACAAGGCATATATGCATGTAATAAAGGAATAGCCATAAGCCAGGAAAGGAGCTAACAGTCCTAACTTTGTGGGTTAATGGCTGGGGTATAAATAACCTTGGGTTGAGGTTGCTGGCACAGCCATCACCAACAGCCAGACCCAAAAAAATATGCTCAAGGGTGAAAATAATCGGTGGTAGCTACAGGGTCCACTCACCAAACCATACCGGCCCCGAACGGCTGGACTGGTGGTGTCCACAACTCAGCACACACAATTCACCCCACACAGAGCCCACAATAACCCCCACCGGCCATAACCCAAGAGTCGGCATGCAAAAAAACAAACCGAACACCCAACCCCCCCCCCCCACTTAGGGAATAACCACTCTAACAGCTCTACTGGAAATCACAACCCTAGACAAAAAACGTCGCGTTCACACGACGCGGATTTGAGTGGGTTACACTCACTCAACGCCAATATAGTCCACGGCATTGAGTGAGGTCCTCCAACTCAACGCAAAAGAATTAGCCGCAAACACTAGATATGGCATTAAGTGGATTTACCACACTCAACGCCAATCAGCCACGACATTGAGTGAGGTCCACCCACTTGATGCCAAGTCACTTAACCCCAAGAGAAAACTTTTGTATTGAGCGAGTCCCCCTCACTCAATACCAAACAGCCCCTGCGTTGAGTGAGGTCCACCCACTCGATGCCAACAGCCACAGCGTTGAGTGAGGTCGACTCACTCAACGCCAAACAGCCATGGCATTGAGTGAGGTCGACTCACTCAATGCCAAGCAGCCACAACATTGAGTGAGGTCGACTCACTCAACGCCAAATAGCCACGACATTGAGTGAGGTCGACTCACTTAATGCCAAATTAATTAGTCGCAAAAATGACCATTGCATTGAATTAGTGCACCACACTCAACGCCAGAAGCCTAACAGTCTAGGTGTTGAGTGAGGTACACTCACTCAACTCTTTTGACTTAGCCTAATATTCAAAAAACCTGGAGCTATCCCGACCCCAGCCCACTCAACGCTTACTAACTAGAGAGTTGGAAAATTATTTCCAACTCTCTCAATCACTCCTCCTACCCAATACACCGCAGCCTAAGCTTAAGTCTACCACTAAACTAAGCTAAGCTTTAACTCCAGCAAGCTACCAGGTCACCAAACCGAAAATAAAGAGGAAAGAAAAAAAAAAGAAACTAAATAGGCTCGATCTGGACATTTCCTAAAGCCGAATAAAAATGGCTGAAGCAAAGGAACTGTTGCTGCTAACATGGAAAAGAAGAAAAAAACAATTTGGCAAGGGCAAGGAGCCACTTGTCTCAACTCCGGCAAGATGAAGCAGCAGCACCTCCAACTCAACACCGGCGTCAAAAAAATGGGCCACCTGCACCTCCAGCTACCTAAAGAGGAAAACCTGGACCTTTAGAGATGAATAAGAAGAAACCATCGGAACTCTAGCTCCTATAGACAACCCAAAAAGCTAAATTACAAACCTAGGAAGCAAAATCTCGGCGAGAGCAGCTTAAATCTGCTGTTACCCGAGCGAAACAAGCCCTTAATCCACAGCTATCCGGCGATCAAAGCTGCAGCTCCTCCTCCTCCCGCTTGCTTCCTTCAACTGGAAGCTAACAAGCATAAGCTAGCTTGAGAAATGAGGAAGAAGAGAACAGCTGGAGCCTTATAATAAGACCTCAACTCACTTATCTAAAGCTAAATAAAATAATCCTATAGCACTCAGATTTCGTCCACTGGCTGCCTCTCCTAAAACCGCCACCTTTAGCTATGCATATAAAATATTATACATATAAAAATATATGCATATACAAACATATAAATCTATGCTTATAAAATAAGCCTAACAGATACACCTGAGCCCACAAGCTACTAGCAAATACATATATACCAAGCTTTTAAAGACTAGCTATCAGCTGCTTCCCAAAATCAGCCAACCAAGAGCTTTTATAAGAATATATATATATATATATATATATATATATATATATATATATATATATATATATATATATATATAGTTATACTTATACATATATAGCCAAAACTTAAACACATGTATTTTAGCTCGTAAAATCAGCCACTAAAATAGCTATCGGCACCCAAACCTAACACAACGTGTATATATATATGCATATACATATATACCTGGCTAAACAAACTAGCCTAAAAACAGGGCACAAGCCCTACCAAGCTCGGCCATCCAAGTCCATGCACAACAATATAAAACATTACAAGTAACATAACAAACGTCGAAACGACGCGAAAAACAAATGATCTCGGATTTCGACAAAACTCACACCGTTGCTAAACACCCAAGCTACGAAAACAACGACGAAGTAGAAAACAACATCCGACAATCAAAACTCGGGCTATCACTACTCGAAGCCAAGACACAAGCATTCCCCGAGAGCCTCATTGAGTCACAAAACTAGACCCGGCTTGCTAGGGAATCTTGCCAACAGGCTACAAACAGGCCACTCAAGGAACCTAAAGAGCTAATACCACGCTCTAACAACGGCAAAAGGCCGGAAACACGTCATCGTAATGCCAAACAATGACCAAACAAATCACAAAAAAATCGGGGGCGTTACAGCATGTAACATCCCATGTTACTTCTAGGCCCCTTAACTTAGATTTGGTTAGGCATGTGGTGAGTTAGGGGAAATTAGCTAGGTTTGACCCTAGGTGGTGAGTTGTAACCATGTGGGGTCCACTATAGGGCCAAGTCAAACTAGGTCAAACTAGACTAAATGAGGACCCTAACCACACCATGACCCCCACCACACTGCCCTAACCCTAAATACAATCTAAGTGGACCCAAGGTCATGCCCTAGGTCAACACTTTGACCATAGTTGACCCAGGTCAACCTTGGATCTAAAGTGGTCAAACCCCACACTCATGAGCCCAATTGGATTAAGTGGGGCATAACCATGACACAAGCCATGTTGGGTGATGATTTAGACCTCATGATCACTAAGTGGGGTCAACCCACTCACCCATTTGACCAAGTCAACCCTAAGGTCAAACTTGGTCAACCTTAAGCCTAATTAAGAGTAATTGAAGACCAAGCCCATTCCTAGTGGGCTAAGACCATCACCATGGCCCAATCCATGTTAGGTGATGACATGGAGTCCATGACCATCATGTGGGGTCAGCCTACACATCATGTTGACCAAGTCAACACAAAAGTCAACATGGTCAATATTAGGCCTAAAGAGGAAGAGGTGGACCCAAGCCAATTCCCTTGGGCCAAGCTCACCAAATATGGCCCATAGACAGCCCAAATGGCCAATGACCAGCCCTACCCCTCTTGGTGTGAAGAGAGAAGACATGCACAAGGGTAAAAAGGGAATTTTGGGAATGGAAGAGAGAGAAGTGGGGAAGAAGAAGAAGTAGGCCATTTGGCCCTTTTCCCTCGGCCCCAATGCCTGCTAGCTGACCCCAGGGGTTCATTCCAAAGGAATTACAGCAGGGGGTGGCCAGGTGGAGGCAAGGGTGGAGATTTCAAAGTGAAATCGAGCTCACATAGGAATTATCTCCAGGAATAAACACCCTCAGCCCAAACCGACCCAGCCATTAGCTTCAGAAGGCCGAGGGGAGTAGAATTCGACACCTGGATCAAGGGAAACGGTGGAGAATAAAGAATTTGGGAAGGAACTCACCGGCGCACCACTTCCATGGCAAACCGCCACCACAACCGCCGTCAAGCCACCATTCAGGTCTGTTTCCCCTCACCTCTCCACGTACTAGCTTCCTAGATCTTTTAGGAGAGAAATCAGGCTCAATTGAGCCCGATGCCATGTGAGAAAATCGGAAATTTTCCAAGAAATTCCCACCTCTCGGGATCGCCGGCGCCACCGTCTACTGCCGCCTCATCGCCGGGAAAATGTAGCCACCACCACCGTGAAGGTGATGGCACCGTTGGCCGGCCATGGCGCCGCCTCAGCCGGCCGGAAAAGGGCAAGCAAAGTGGCCCAGGAAAATCCAATCCAGGCCGTCCTTTACTTGGGGACGATGAACGGATTCCGTCAATCTAGCTTTAGGATTCGTGCTATATCAAAATATATATATGTTGATTTAAATTAATGAATAGTGCATTATTTGTCACAACTAAACAGTCATTTTCAAAATAACATTTAGGGCACCTAGAGTCATTTCTAGGTCAGGACCCTTGAAGAGAAAATGTATCCCTAGGTCCTAACGTTAAAATGCCACTATAATCTTGAGTTTTGACCCAGTGGTCTGTCTTGTAGGGCAATTCTCCTAGGACTGGTCCTAGGCTAGGGCAGATTTCATTTTGAGTGCCCAGGCTAAACCAGTAATCCACATGACCTGAAATTTTGGTCATGTGCATGTATAGGGCATATCTAGCCCATACCAAAAATTGGGAATTTTTGGGATAACTTTTCCTATAGTTTTTACAATAATATCAAAATGTAAATTAATGAAATATTTGGAGTTATAGGCACCCAAATAGCCCCAAATTTTGGTGGAAGGTCCTTGGGGACATAATTGGTGCATGATAAAAATTTCAGCTCATTTGGGTCACTGCATGTTGGGTTAACCCACTTGCATGTGTATGCTAAACTTAGCCTTGGTGTGCAAATAGCAAATTTTGCTATAATATGTATTTATCCATTTTGGGACTTCTGAAGACCTTGAAATTAATTCTAGAGGATATATAGGACAAATATAGCCCCTCAAATTTATCATAGGATTTTTGGGAACAAAAATCCCATTATTTGGATTTTTGAAAACTATAGCCTTATTGGAAAATAAAAATGAAAAAATAGATTTAATTAAGAAACAATCCTCAAATTTGGTCCTATTTAATATTTGATCATAATTGAATTGGGGTAATTTCATTTTCTCTGTTTGAGGTATTTTGAGGTAGAATATCATGAAATGACCATTTTACCCCTATTGCTTTATTCATGATTTAATGAAATTATAAGTCAGAAAAATTTGGAAATATTCCTAGAGGTGTATATAAGTATAAGTTAGCTGACATATTTAATTCAGAATTTTTGGATGTGCATACAATTTTTAAATCATCATAATGGCATTTTTGTAAATACCCAAGAAATTGAATTGCAAGTCCATTACATTCTTAAGGTTGATGAAACTTTGTAAGTAGTTTTATATTGATGATTTAGATCCCCTGTAATTTTCCTAGAATTTTTGTGAATAAATTCATCATACTTTCTTTGAAAAGTGGTAATTATGATGGTTTTGTGTTAATTAACAAATAAATACAAATATTTAGAGGGAAATTATAAACCTTGGGAGATAGTAGTATTTCATCATGTAATGGTTATGATAATTATTTTGCATCATTAGGGCCATACAAAGTTATACTTCACATGTTAAATGACATTGGGAAATATTTGGAGAAAATAAATTAATTATATAGATAATTGAGAAAATTATGAAAATTACCATACTCACTCTATTAGATCATACCACCCTAGGATAAATATTTGGGGGTTGGTGGCCCAAGGATTTGAAAGTTCGATTTCGGGGTGGTATTAGGTCATGGGCTGCGCATAGTAAAGGTAGGCTATACTATAGGCCACCAGGGGATGGAACGACATCTGAGTTAGAGTCTAAGATCGGAAGTATAACCCGGGGTGGCAGTTGTGTACTAGAGACGAGAGTAAAAGTGCAAACCTTATACTTATCTAGGAGGAGGTCGATGGAAGACCGTCGTTCCTCAATCAATACTTTAAGTCACTAAATCACTCTAGGTAACTGTGAGAAAAAAAGGGAACTTTGGGTAGAAATCAACTAAAGTAAATATCCTTGAGAAAGGGAGCTTTGGGATTCAGCCCATCATAACTCCTAGTGCCCCTGAGAGCCCTTCACCGGGAATACCTTGGGCAGTCTTGGGATTAATCTTAAGTTACTAAGTATAATAACCGGTAGGCAAAAGTAGTCTAATAGGTTAATTGAACTGGACATGTTCTCACTCGTGCCGGGTTGGAGGGACTTGGAGTCTATTGACTACTTGCTCACCCGGGCAGAGTTGGAGGGAAGTGGTTGATATATATATACTCACCCGGGTAGGGTTGGAGGTTTTGTAGCACATACTCACCCGTGACGGGTTGGAGAGAATTGGGACAGGATAGTCCTGCGAGCTGGAGGCTCAATATATTATACTTGCATGTGCATATACTAGTGGTGGGCCATGCGGTACTGGCCAGTCGTCACACCGATGGCAGTACGGTGGACCAGGCGGGTGCGAGGGTTAGAGGGACCAGTAGGTTGTTTATACTAAGGTCTGGAGGACTTTTCCCGATAACGCGCACCCGGCCCAACAAGACTGACAGGTAGTCAGCAAAGTGGTACGCAGAGACTCTAGAGTGCACGTGTCGGTGTACAGAGGCGTACAAGAGAGGTCTAGGCCTGGTAGTGTGTATACCCACCTAGAAGGCAGAGACGCCCGCTCCGCTGCTGCCGTAGCCACAACGGTAGTACCTAAGAGTGATGCTAGCTCTCGAAAAGTGGGAACTAAAGGTCTGTGATCACGGAGTCGTGTGTGTGTGTTGCACTGCATGTTCATATCATACCCACCATATAGATGCATATCATAAACATACATAACAACCTATGACACCTAATGTATAAGTGGTATGGGACGCTTATACATTAGGACCTGCTAAATGATCCCTTAGTCTATAAGCTTGTGTGGGCAAGTTTATAGGTTAAGGTTATTTCCTTTTATATATATACTGCTAGTGATAACCGACACCCCATCGTATAAATGGTATGGGACATTTTATACGATGGGAGCCTTGTAGAAGACCCCTTGCTTATGCGTACTCGCATAAGTGAAGGTTACTTTTCATTACTTATATTTCTGTATATTCTGCTATTAGTTCCTGTCACCTGCTTCCACCTTTGTCACCCCTTGATTGTCCTCCGCTTCGTCCTCCCGCACGGTGCCTAGGAGTTGCGGGGCGAGGTGCGGAGGAAACGACTTAGTCTTTTTGACTAATGGTCGGTGACCATACTATTTTTAGGAGCTCGAGGAGATGGACCAGCACGACGAGGAGGCAGGACTTGAGGAGCAGATACCAGCACATCCTACTACTACTACTAGAGCATATCCACAGGTGCGATGAGTGAGATTTTAGATTTCCGCTGTTGTTAGATTGTGAGGAGAGATTTAGTGATATAATATAATGGGCATAAGCCCTTGTCTCTCTCTTATTATTGTACTCATTGTGGACTATGTTTCTGTACTTATCATTTCTTTATATGATATGTACTCTGTGACCGTGGACTTGTGTAGTTTTGTTTACTATATACTGTACTTCTGTTTCTCATATTGGCCGAACAGGTTATGATCGTACTAGCCGGCAGGATCGGCGTCTTGCGGTGTCGACTAACCCATGAGTAAGTGTCACCGTAAGGCGGTGGTTCTGGGCATAAGATCGGGGCCTCCTTGGTAAGGGGAGGGATCTTACAAACTGGTATCACTTGAACAACGATCATATGAGAAAGAAGTCCACAATACTGGAACACCCCGCTTGAGCATTAGTTTGCTGACAAACTAAGCAGCGGAAGCAATGGTGTGCCCATGTGTAAAAAGTCACATAAACCAGTCCATTAAGCAATGAGTTAGGCCAATCCAACTAGGACACCACCCTAGTATGACTTACCAAGAGGATTTTGTGTCGTACCTCAGGCCAAAGATCGACTTCAGATGTAGATTAGTTACGGTACGGGGATAACCAAGTCGATTAAAGAAAGATCTAAATGCTAGAGTCCCTAGTTAAGGCTTAAACCTCGGTGTCCCTAAGTCGCATATCGAATGATATTACCAATTCTTACTCAAACTGATAAGGACCACCTCGAGAAGAATTGATACATAAGCTTAATAGTGAATTAGAAGGGTACTCGTAAGCTTAATCCTAGTACCGATGACTTGATTACGTCAAGACAACCACGATGACAAATATCAAAGGTCGAATAAGAGTTCAGATTTTTGAATAAGAGTTTGGTCAACACCTCCTAGTTTGGTCACATGATGACCTTGAACAGATTATCGTACGATAACCTTGAAGGCTTAAGGTAGATAACATATCAATTGAAGTGGAAATCCATGCCAAGGATGATTAGCCCTAAGGATTATGGCACGTACATGATGACTACATTGTGAAAGTCAAAGGAAAATTAACCAAAATATATGGGGGCTTAACCTTTTTGTTTATAGGGCTATATTGATAACAAATCAATTTTTTTTTCCTAAGCCTTCTCATTAAGAATGTGTCGCAAGCATAGTGATCTAAAAACTTGGAGTATTTAAGGATCGCTCAAGTAAAGATGAGAATTGTATGTACATGACCGGTATGATGATCAATCCTCCCCGGAAGGTTAGGACTCTCGAAGATCTTCACCCTATTTATTAATCTTAAAGCAGCATAGACTATTAACGACGAGTTGGGAACACAATAAAAATTCACAAGCGAAATAGGAAAGTAGAATGTTTCGAGAATGACTTTTCACTCTCATAAATACTCCAAGACCGTTGGAGTAAGTGAACAAGTAGAACCGTAAAATTGATTCTGTGAAAGATACATAAATGCTGGCTTAGTGACGAATACATATGACCTTGAAGCTAGGGAAGACTGTATAAGGCTTCAAAAAATTTCCCAATCTCGAGTCTAAGTAAGTGAGTACCGACTTAGATCGTAGTCTAATGAACACTTGTGTTTTCCTTATTACGAACACGGTGTAAAACATTTGCACACACATGTGAAATCTGAGCAATTCACGTCAAAAGACCGAATCTGAATCAGTATGGGTTGTAGAAAGATGTATAAATAATTAAGTTTGGTCTTGATTACCGCATCAACAAGCACATTCCAAGGATACTCTAAACACCTTAACCCAACCAATGTAACAAGTGATTAAGGGACTCAGATGTACCGCAAGGGAAAATAATGTGAAACGAGAATTCAAGGTATCTGAATAATTACGTCTACGACAATGGGTGTGCCATAACCCTAGAAAAATTTGAATCAAGAAAGAATCATCTAAATTTGAAAGAAGTATAACATGATGACTGATCACCACCACCCATGCCTACGTGACGTACACTGGTCATCAATTTGAAACATACAGATTGTGATAAAGTAACGTCAAGGTAATATGAAGGAGTAATTGTAAATCTTAAACTGTTATATGAGAAGAGCCATAAAGGGAAAGCTCAAAATGTTTGAATAAAATTTTGTTTAGAACTTTGAGGGTGTGACGACCCCAGTAATTTTTAAATCAAGTGAAAAGCTTTACCGATTTGGAAAAGGGTAAATTATAAGAATGAACCTTTGGATGTGTTCTGACGATCACAAGGAGCAAAATAATGCGTTTGATGACATAATACCTACCTTCAGAAAGATCCAGATACCAAAAACAGCTCATGATTAGGAACATGTCGTTAGTCTCAGAAACCAGAATGAAAATGTTCGATGAATTAATAATCGCCCTCGAAAGGTTCGGAATTTCGATATCAACTCAGGATTACGGATATGTTATTATCCTTAGAATCGAGTGTTATAATAATCCAGAAGGCTTGATCGTGAGTAGGCAATATGAGCATACCCTACGCACAAGGAAAACGAATAAGTTTCAGCATTGCTTATATCAGATAGTGCAAGGTATGTATTTTTGGAAATATACAAATAATGAAAACTCATGAACTTAGAGATATGATAGTCTCTACCATGACATAATAATTTTGAGGATTAAGTTTACACAGGCTCGATCTAACCTCGTAAGTATAAAAGCTCTAGTTAGGTATTCCCCCATGCGGGTCAATTAAGATGGCCAAATGAACATGTATAGGAGAATTACTATGAGCATACCAAATTGAAACTTCAAGCATGTAAATGGTGAAATTGTCAAGGCATGACACTTACAAAGGTAACGACTCAACAAATTGAAATATGGTTGATGATTAGTTATAGCATACGCATATGTATGATCTATTGGTTACAGTTACATCAAGAACCACGACACGACTATTGTTAACACCATGATCACCGTAAGGAAATTCATGTCAATAAAGAAATCAATTTAGATTGTTATCACGAATACAGTGAAATTCTTAAGGACAAGTGAATATTATTAAGATTTGATCGATGAGGAAATCAAGTGCTTCAATTTTTGAAAATATGCACTTATAATTAATGGGTTAGACTGAACATGAAAAAAATGACCGAGGGTCAAAAACTCGTTACCAATGTTCATATTGATAACAAATGTTTCAGTTATAGAATGAGTCAAGATCGTACACGTATATATATGACCCTCGATCATGATAGCAATAAGAACCAGGATACACACCTGGTAACATTATAATCATCATTAGGAGATTTCATGACAATGTTATATAAAACTTGGCTATCAACGACATATACGGTAAAATCACACGATGGTGATCGGTGCTCAATAAAAGTTCCTTTTTGCTAAAGCAAAATTGTGTCGGATCTCACCATACCTGAAAAGATACGCTCATAGATTCATGGATTAGACTATATGTGAAAAGTGATCGAGAGTCACTGGTACGAACATCAATATCCATAATGAATCGCTTGATGTACGCTCGAAAGGTGAACACACTACGAACCATATGTTACTGCTTAGATAGAGATGTGATGAGTCTTGAAGTTGGGAGAAACAAAATGATGATCTTTTAATCACATCAGGATTTCGGAAGTTGATTTACTGCTATACATAATAATGTTGATCTAATGTATAGAATATCTTGGGGTGATTATATGTTCTCGCTGAATTATAAATAAAAACCTAGGTGGACCGGAATGGAAAAGATTCCTACTTATGAATTTGTTAAATTACAAGTACTTGATGGTTATGGGTCGTAAGACTACAATCCAATGAGTGGATAAAGCTTAGTTTGATTATAAAATATCGAAGGACTGGGAAACGTGTCCTCACAATATGAGTAGCCCAAAATATTAGGAAAGTGCATTCGGAAGAGGATTGTTACCTCTAATAAGTTCTTATGATTCTTGCAAGTAGAACCCCGTAGACCCGAACTTAAATTTCGGTGACGAAATTATTTGTTTTGTTTATAGGATTTGTAACATCCCATGTTACTTCTAGGCCCCTTAACTTAGATTTGGTTAGGCATGTGGTGAGTTAGGGGAAATTAGCTAGGTTTGACCCTAGGTGGTGAGTTGTAACCATGTGGGGTCCACTATAGGGCCAAGTCAAACTAGGTCAAACTAGACTAAATGAGGACCCTAACCACACCATGACCCCCACCACACTGCCCTAACCCTAATTACAATCTAAGTGGACCCAAGGTCATGCCCTAGGTCAACACTTTGACCATAGTTGACCCAGGTCAACCTTGGATCTAAAGTGGTCAAACCCCACACTCATGAGCCCAATTGGATTAAGTGGGGCATAACCATGACCCAAGCCATATTGGGTGATGATTTAGACCTCATGATCACTAAGTGGGGTCAACCCACTCACCCATTTGACCAAGTCAACCCTAAGGTCAAACTTGGTCAACCTTAAGCCTAATTAAGAGTAATTGAAAACCAAGCCCATTCCTAGTGGGCTAAGACCATCACCATGGCCCAATCCATGTTAGGTGATGACATGGAGTCCATGGCCATCATGTGGGGTCAGCCTACTCATCATGTTGACCAAGTCAACACAAAAGTCAACATGGTCAATATTAGGCCTAAAGAGGAAGAGGTGGACCCAAGCCAATTCCCTTGGGCCAAGCTCACCAAATATGGCCCATAGACAGCCCAAAGGGCCAATGACTAGCCCTACCCCTCTGGGTGTGGAGAGAGAAGACATGCACAAGGGTAAAAAGGGAATTTTGGGAATGGAAGAGAGAGAAGTGGGGAAGAAGAAGTAGGCCATTTGGCCCTTTTCCCTTAGCCCTAATGCCTGCTAGCTGACCCCAGGGGTTCATTCCAAAGGAATTACAGTAGGGGGTGGCCAGGTGGAGTCAAGGGTGGAGATTTCAAAATGAAACCGAGCTCACATAGGAATTATCTCCAGGTATAAACACCCTCAGCCCAAACCGACCCAGCCATTAGCTTCAGAAGGCCGAGGGGAGTAGAATTCGACACCTGGATCAAGGGAAATGGTGGAGAATCAAGAATTTGGGAAGGAACTCGCCAGCGCACCACTTCCATGGCAAACCGCCGCCACAACCGCCGTCAAGCCACCATTCAGGTCCGTTTCCCCTCACCTCTCCACGTACTAGCTTCCTAGATCTTTTAGGAGAGAAATCAGGCTCAATTGAGCCCGATGCCATGTGAGAAAATCGGAAATTTTTCAAGAAATTCCCACCTCTCGGGATCGCCGGCGCCGCCGTCTCCCGCCTCCTCATCGCTGGGAAAATTTAGCCACCACCACCGTGAAGGTGATGGCACCGTTGGTCGGCCATGGTGCCGCCTCAGCCGGCCGGAAAAGGGCCCGCAAAGTGGCCCAGGAAATCCAATCCAGGCCGTCCATTACTTGATGACGATGAACGGATTCCGTCAATCTAGCTTTAGGATTCGTGCTATATCAAAATATATATATGTTGACTTAAATTAATGAATAGTGTATTATTTGTCATACCTAAACAGTCATTTTCAAAATAAAATTTAGGGCACCTAGAGTCATTTCTAGGTCAGGACCCTTGAAGAGAAAATATATCCCTAGGTCCTAACGTTAAAATGCCACCATAATCTTGGGTTTTGACCCAGTGGTCTGTCTTGTAGGGCAATTCTCCTAGGACTGGTCCTAAGCTAGGGCATATTTCATTTTGAGTGCCCAGGCTAAAACAGTAAGCCACACTACCTGAAATTTTGGTCATGTGCATGTATAGGTCATATCTAGCCCGTACCAAAAATTGGGAATTTTTGGGATAACGTTTCTTATAGTTTTTACAATAATATCAAAATGAAAATTAATGAAATATTTGGAGTTATAGGCACCCAAATAGCCCCAAATTTTGGTGGAAAGTCCTTGGGGACATAATTGGTGCATGCTAAAAATTTCAGCTTATTTGGGTCACTGCATGTTGGGTTAACCCACTTGCATGTGTAGGCTAGACTTAGCCTTGGTGTGCAAATAGCAAATTTTGCTATAATGTGTATTTATCCATTTTGGGACTTCTGAAGACCTTGAAATTAATTCTAGAGGATATTTAGGACATATATAGCCCCTCAAATTTATTATGGGATTTTTGGGAACAAAAATCCCATTATTTGGACTTTTGAAAACTATAGCCTTATTGGAAAATAAAAATGAAAAAATAGATTTAATTAAGAAACAATCCTCAAATTTGGTCCTGTTTAATATTAGATCATAATTGAATTGGGGTAATTTCATTTTCTCTGTTTGAGGTATTTTGAGGTAGAATATCATGAAATGACCATTTTACCCCTATTGCTTTATTCATGATTTAATGAAATTATAAGTCAGAAAAATTTGGAAATATTCCTAGAGGTGTATATAAGTATTAGTTAGATGACATATTTAATTCAGAATTTTTGGATGTGCATACAATCTTTCAATCATCATAATGGCATTTTTGTAAATACCCAAGAAATTGAATTGCAAGGCCATTACATTCTTAAGGTTAATGAAACTTTGTAAGTAGTTTTATATTGATGATTTAGATCCCCTGTAATTTTCCTATAATTTTTGTGAATAAATTCCTCACACTTTCTTTGAAAAGTGGTAATTATGATGGTTTTGTGTTAATTAACAAATAAATACAAATATTTAGAGGGAAATTATAAACCTTGGGAGATAGTAGTATTTCATCATGTTAATGGTTAGGATAATTATTTTGCATCATTAGGGCCATGCAAAGTTATACTTCACATGTTAAATGACCTTGGGAAATATTTGGAGAAAATAAATTAATTATATAGATAATTGAGAAAATTATGAAAATTACCATACTCACTCTATTATATCATACCACCCTAGGATAAATATTTGGGGATTGGTGGCCCAAGGATTTGAAAGTTCGATTTCGGGGTGGTACTAGGTCATGGGCTGCGCATAGTAAAGGTAGGCTATACTATAGGCCACCAGGGGATGGAACGACATCTGAGTTAGAGTCTAAGATCGGAAGTATAACCCTGGGTGGCAGTTGTGTACTAGAGACGAGAGTAAAAGTGCAAACCTTATACTTATCTAGGAGGAGGTCGACGGAAGACCGTCGTTCCTCAATCAATACTTTAAGTCATTAAATCACTCTAGGTAACTGTGAGAAAAAAAGGGAAATCTGGGTAGAAATCAACTAAAGTAAATATCCTTGAGAAAGGGAGCTTTGGGATTCAGCCCATCGTAACTCCTAGTGCCCCTAAGAGCCCTTCACCGGGAATACCTTGGGCAGTCTTGGGATTAATCTTAAGTTACTAAGTATAATAACCGGTAGGCAAGAGTAGTCTAATAGGTTAATTGAACTGGACATGTTCTCACTCGTGCCGGGTTGGAGGGACTTGGAGTCTATTGACTACTTGCTCACCCGTGCAGAGTTGGAGGGAAGTGGTTGATATATATATACTCACCCGGGTAGGGTTGGAGGTTTTGTAGCACATACTCACCCGTGACGGGTTGGAGAGAATTGGGACAGGATAGTCCTGCGAGCTGGAGGCTCAATATATTATACTTGCATGTGCATATACTAGTGGCGGGCCATGCGGTACTGGCCAGTCATCACACCGACGGTAGTATGGTGGACCAGGCGGGTGCGAGGGTTAGAGGGACCAGTAGGTTGTTTATACTAAGGTCTGGAGGACTTTTCCTTAGAACGCGCACCCGGCCCAACAAGACTGACAGGTAGTCAGCAAAGTGGTACGCAGAGACTCTAGAGTGCATGTGTCGGTGTACAGAGGCGTACAAGAGAGGTCTAGGCCTGGTAGTGTGTATACCCGCCTAGAAGGCGGAGACGCCCGCTCCGCTGCTGCCGTAGCCACAACGGTAGTACCTGAGAGTGATGTTAGCTCTCGAAAAGTGGGAACTAAAGGTCTGTGATCACGGAGTCGTGTGTGTGTATTGCACTGCATGTTCATATCATACCCACCATATAGGCTCATATCATAAACATACATAACAACCTATGACACCTAATGTATAAGTAGTATGGGACGCTTATACATTAGGACCTGCTAAACGATCCCTTAGTCTATAAGCTTGTGTGGGCAAGTTTATAGGTTAAGGTTATTTCCTTTTATATATATACTACTAGTGATAACCGACACCCCATCGTATAAATGGTATGGGACATTTTATACGATGGGAGCCTTGTAGAAGACCCCTTGCTTATGCGTACTGTGCGAATAGAAATATAGAAACCGGAAAGTGGGGTAATGGAATTTTTATTATCCAAAAAACTGAGTATTACAAAGGTATAGCCTCCCTTATATAGAATGGAGGAGATGTGAGAGAATGCAAATACCCAATGTGGGACTAAATACACAAATACATCATCTACAAAGCTAACCGCCAATCCGCCCAGGAGACCGCCTAACTGTGCGGTTAGTAGGCACTAACCGCCCGGTCACCACCAAAGAACACGCCGCCGACCACCGAGATCCCAGAGATTAGCCGGCTGACCGCCCGGCTACCAAACCGCCAGTCTTAGCAGCCTGTCCGCCCAGGTCTATACAGCAACACTCCCCCTCAAGCTGGAGCATAGATGTCAATCATGCCTAGCTTGCTGCAAATGTGGAAGAAAGAGGCGGACACAGGTTTTGTGAATATATCTGCCAGCTCTTTCTCCAAGGTAACAAACGGAGTGCAAATCTGGTTGTTCAACACTTCTTCTCGAATGAAGTGACAATCAACCTCTATGTGCTTTGTTTGCTCATGGAAGACCGGATTTTTAGAAATGTAGATCGCAGCCTTGTTGTCGCAGAACATGGGAAGAGGATAGTTGTAGACCTCTCCTAGATCCAGCATGAGAGCCCGCAACCATTTTAACTCACACGTGGTTGATGCCATGCTACGATACTCTGCTTCCGCACTAGACCTGGAGACGACTGACTGCTTCTTGCTCTTCCAGCTAACCAAGTTTCCTCCAACAAACGTGCAAAAGCCGAAAGTCGACTTGCGATCCCCTTTGTCGTCCACATAGCTAGCGTCGGAGTACGCTTCGACTCTTAGGTGACCGTTTTTCTGAAAGAGAAGACCTTTCCCAGGTGCGGATTTCACATACTCCAATATCCTTAGAGCGGATTGAAGATGACATTCCCTAGGTTACTGCATAAACTGGCTGACCTTTCCCACTGCATAGGAGATGTCTGGTCTGGTCACCGTAAGGTAGATGAGTTTGCCAACAAGACGCCGATACCTCGTAGTGTCTAATAGAGGTGGTGATTCGTCTGTCCATGTCTTGTCTTGTCTAGGAGCCATGGGACACTGGGCAGGTTTAGCACCCGTCAATCCTGCCTCTTTCAACAAATCAAGAGCATACTTCCGTTGGGAGAGAACCAAGGAACACGGTTTCCGAGAGATTTCAATTCCCAAGAAGTATTTTGGAGAACCCATATCCTTCGTGACTAGGTGTTGGCGGAGATGGACCTTCATCAAGGCTACACCAGCTTGATCGTCGCCAGTAAGAAGAATATCGTCCACGTAAACAGCTAGCACAACCAGACCCGAAGATGTCTTGCGAATGAACAAGGAGTGATCAGCCGAACTCCTGGTGAAACCGATAGCTCCAACGATGCTACTGAACTTATCGAACCACGCCCCGGGACTCTGCTTTAGGCCATAGATGGCCTTCTTCAACCGACATACTTGAGTCTCCCCCTGAGCAACATACCCAGGAGGTTGCTCCATGTAGACGTCCTCGTGATGGTCACCATAGAGGAAGGCATTCTTGACGTCCAACTGCGAAATAGGCCAATCCTTGTTGACCGCCACCGATAAAAGGACCCGAATAGTGCTGAGGCGAGCAACTGGCGAGAACGTGTCAAAGTAATCAACACCATAGGTCTGAGTAAACCCTTTTGCAACAAGACGGGCTTTATACCGGTCCACACTGCCATCTGGACGGAACTTGACGACAAACACCCAGCGACAACCAACCACATCCGTGCCAAAAGGAGGAGGCACAAGGGTCCAAGTGCCCCGGTCAGAGAGAGTAGCAATCTCGTCATCCATGGCAGCCTTCCAGTGAGGAATATCAAGGGCTTCCTGGTAGGTGCGAGGTGTGGTAGTCGCTGAGATGGCTAGGGCGAAGTCCCTGCGAGAAGGTGTTAGCCGATCATAAGAAATAACAGCTGCCAGCGAGTGCTGGGTGCACGTCCGAACCCCTTTACGAAGAGCAATGGGAAGCTCCAGGTCCTCGAGTTCCGCAGTCACCGGTGCATCCGTGGCGGAGATAGCTGGCCCGGGAGAAGAGAGAGACAGCCGAGGGGATGAGGGAGAAGGATCATAATCAATAGAAGGAGCGGTTCGTAGAGGTGGTGATGGAGGAATCTCAAGAGGAGTGGATGTGGTGGAGAGAATGGGTGGAGAGGTCGAGTCGGTAGGAGGAAGAGGGAGGTTCGATCCATCGACCTGTGGGATGTCAGAAGAGAAGTAGGCGGCATTCTCAAAGAATGTCACATCCGCCGAGACGAACTGCTTGCGATGAACAGGGTCAAAGCAGCAGTAACCTTTTTGAGTTATGGAGTAACCCAAAAAGATACACTTCGTAGCACGAGGGGACAATTTGTCGCGAGTTGCGGCAGGGCTATGAACAAAGGCAGTGCACCCAAAAATGCGGAGTGGTAAGGGAAAGGGGTCCTTGGTGGGATAGAGGATGGAAAATGGGTTTTGCCTTTGAGGACGGTAGAGGGAATGCGATTGATGAGGTAGCAGGAGATGAGGACCGTGTAGCCCCAATAGCTACGAGGAACCTGCATTTGCGTCATGAGAGTGCGAGCGACATCGAGGAGGTGACGGTTTTTTACGTTCCGCCACCCCATTTTGCTGGGAGGTATAGACACAGCTAGTTTGATGAATGATGCCATGTTGCGTACAGAAAGAAGCGAAATCACTACTCAGATACTCTTTTGCATTATCAGAGCGAAAAATTTTGACAGAAGCAGCAAATTGACTTTTAATCATATAATAAAATGACGTCCATACAGAAAAAAGTTCAGAGCGATCCTTTAATAGATACACCCACGTACATCTAGAATAATCATCAATAAAGGTTACAAAATAGGAACTCCCACGCCCGATGGTGAGGGTAGGGGAAGGTCCCCAAACATCAGAGTGAATAAGGTCGAATGGCTTGGAAGAGCCACGACCTTTTTTCGGAGGAAAGGGGGAACGGTGATGCTTGCCCAGTTGACAGGCATCACAGTTGAGAGGAGAGTCGTGCTGAGGTAGGTGAGGGAACAGTTGGTGGATGAGACGCGAGGGAGGATGCCCCAGGCGAAGGTGCCACTGAAGAAGATCTGTAGAAGCGGGAGAGAAGACGGAAAGTGTGGATACATCATCAAGGAAGTAGAGACCGCCCCTCTCAGTCCCAGTAGCAATCGTCCGCTTGGAGTCCGGGTCCTGAAACGAACAAGAAGAAGGAGTAAATGTTACCGAACACTGAAGTTGCTTGCAAAGAGAAGTAACCGACAATAAATTGCACGGAAACTTGGGCACATAAAGAGTATCCGCCAGGCGAAGTGACGGAGTAACTTGAACCATGCCCGTTCCATGCACCGGAGAGGGAGAACCATCCGCAACGAGAACAGGGGGCAACCGATCATGTGTTTCTAGGTGAGAAAAGCACTGAGGATTGCCCGTCATATGGTTAGTGGCGCCAGAGTCGATTAGCCATTTACCGTGGGTAACCACGTGGGCACTAGCTGAAGTCGTGGCCACGGAGGCAGATGGCGAGGAAGAAGTAGGAGCATCACCAGCGGGACGAAGATGCGGATGCTTTGTCCAGCAGCGGTCAACCAAGTGTCCTGTGCGGCCACAATGAGTATAGAGGTAGCGAGAAGGGCCACGCCCGCCAGAGTGGTTACCACGACCACTAAATCCACCACGATGAGCCTGGTGGGCATAGGCATCCGGAGCCGGAGGAGCGGCAAGCAAGGGCATTGGAGCAGAGAGGTAACAGCGGCAATACGGGCAGCAGTAGCATCCAGGGTAGGAGACTCAGCCTCTCCAAGAATTTGCTGCCGGATCATATCGTATGAGTCCGGAAGGCGCAGAAGGTAACAGACCACTAGTAGTTCCTGGAAGTGCTTTAGCTGAGTGGCCACATCTGCCGAGAGAGGACGATTTTGTAGAATCTCAGCTCCAAGGGCTTGGACCTGTTGGTAAGCTGCAGGAGGGGACATGGACTGGCGAGCAAAGAGATCCGCATAGAGAGTATAGATGCGATATGTTTGTCCCCCCTTGGAGTAGAGAGCGGCTAAGTGATTCCAAGCTTGTTTTACCGTCTCATCATGACGGATGACAGGAAGACATTCATCGGACAGGCTGTTCGCCAGCCAAGTACGAACCAGCGCATCATTCGCATCCCAGTCATTAAACTGGGCAGAGTCCGTAGGCGGAGGGTCATCGGTAAGATGATGATGCTTGCGCTGAGAGCGGAGAAGAAAAGTGAATGAGACACTCTAGTCGGGATAATTGGGCCCCAGAAGCTTAGAGACGGTGCCAAGATTCCCGAAAGCAGGAGGAGGAGGAGGAGGCGGTGGGACAACGACAGTAGACGAGGTGGAGCCATCAGAATTGGTCATCCTGGAAGAGAGGTCGCGCGGTTAAGAGGAGAGACCGGGCGAGCAAAGGAAGGAAGAGGTCGCATCGGTCACAATGAGACCAGCGGCAAGCAATGCCACGACCAAGCTGCGAAGCACAAGAAGAGAAGCCGCACGGTTAACAAGGGAAACCGGGCGGGAAGAAGAAGAAACTCGCAGCGGTCTTAGGGGAGACCCTGAGCGGCTAGAGAAGCCACGACCGAGCTGTGGTCAAGCAACGAGGAAGAGGATTGCATGACAAGACATGTCGTGTGAGAACAAGAAGGAAGCCCGCTCAGGAGTCCGGGCGAGAAGAAGAGACCGCGAGAGGAAATCGCGAGAAGCAATAGAGGATAGAGGAATCCACGGGAGAAGAGAGCTCGCGCGAGCTGAAAGACAGGCCGCGGCGAGAAGACAGAGGTCTCACGGACAGAAGAAAACGCAATCAGGAGGACTAGATCGGTTCCTCTGATACCATGTGCGAATAGAAATATAGAAACCGGAAAGTGGAGTAATGGAATTTTTATTATCCAAAAAACTGAGTATTACAAAGGTATAACCTCCCTTATATAGAATGGAGGAGATGTGAGAGAATGCAAATACCCAATGTGGGACTAAATACACAAATACATCATCTACAAAGCTAACCGCCAATCCGCCCAGGAGACCGCCTAACCGTGCGGTTAGTAGGCACTAACCGCCCGGTCACCACCAGAGAATACGCCGCCGACCACCGAGATCCCAGAGATTAGCCGGCTGACCGCCCGGCTACCAAACCGCCAGTCTTAGCCGCGTGTCCGCCCAGGTCTATACAGCAACACGTACTCGCATAAGTGAAGGTTACTTTTCATTACTTATATTTTTGTATATTCTGCTATTAGTTCCTGTCACCTGCTTCCACCTTTGTCACCCCTTGATTGTCCTCCGCTTCGTCCTCCCGCACGGTGCCTAGGAGTTGCGGGGCGAGGTGCGGAGGAAACGACTTAGTCTTTTGACTAATGGTCGGTGACCATACTATTTTTAGGAGCTCGAGGAGATGGACCAGCACGACGAGGAGGAAGGACTTGAGGAGCAGATACCGGCACATCCTACTACTACTACTGGAGCACGTCCACAGGTGCGATGAGTGAGATTTTAGATTTCCGCTGTTGTTAGATTGTGAGGAGAGATTTAGTGATATAATGTAATGGGCATAAGCCCTTGTCTCTCTCTTATTATTGTACTTATTGTGGACTATGTTTCTGTACTTATCATTTCTTTATATGATATGTACTCTGTGACCGTGGACTTGTGTAGTTTTGTTTACTATATAATGTACTTCTGTTTCTCATATTGGCCGAACAGGTTATGATCGTACTAGCCGGCAGGATCGGCGTCTTGCGGTGTCGACTAACCCGTGAGTTAGTGTCACCGTAAGGCGGTGGTTCTGGGCATAAGATCGGGGCCTCCTTGGTAAGGGGAGCGATCTACACAGCAAACCCCCTAAAAGAAAGTTTTTCCTCGAAATTTTACACATAACACTTCTATCAAGAAGGAAAAAGAAATAGCTAAGCCAGAGCTATAAAAGAAAGCACAAAACATATCAGGCATAAGGTCAGGGAAACAGATGAGGGTAAGCCTTCCTCATCGCCGACTCTATCTCCCAAGTTGTGCTTTCCACATCCTGGTTCCTCCACAAAATCTTAACCATAGTAATGGTTTTCCTACGCAACACGTGATCCTGAGCATCCAAAATGCGGACAGGCATTTCTACATAAGAAAGATTAGGCTCCAACTGAGGCACAATATCCAAAACCTGTCTGCCACTATGCACACATTTCCACAGTTGACTGACGTTAAAGACATCATGCACGCCAGGAATATTTTCGGGCAACTCCAACGTATAAGCTGATACACAAACCCGTTCAACAATCATAAACGACCCCACGTACCTCGGGTCCAACTTCCTATTCTTGCAAGACCTCTTGAGTACAATCATCGGGGAAACCTTTAAGAATACCAAGTCCCCCATAGCAAATTCCAAGCTAGATCTACGTCAGTTGGCGTTCTTCTCATATCTCTCCTGGGCAATCCGAAGCTTCTCCCGAATAAGCTTCACAACAATTTCCATCTCTTCGAGCGCCTCTGGACCCAATAGTGGTCCCTCGCCAACCTCAGCCTAAAACAAGGGAGTCTTGCAGCGCCTCCCATACAATGCTTCAAAAGGAGCCATTTTCAAGCTTTCTTGATAACTGTTGTTATACGCAAACTCCATAAGCTGCAAACGCTCATCCCACGCTCCTCTGTGGTCTAGAATATAGCATCGGATCATGTCCTCCACTATCTGATTGACTCGCTCTGTCTGTCCATTAGTCTGTGGGTGGTAAGTAGTAGAATATCTCAAATCCGTACCCAAGCCCTCTTGCAAGCTCATCCAGAAGCGAGATGTAAATCGGGAGCTAGTAGTGGTCACTCTCGCCCCTTCCGTCTCTATATAGTTCCAGCAGTCGGAGTTGGGATAGACCCTTACGCCAATTTTGGATGCTTTCAGGTCTCAATAGGACCCGGTGCAGCAACAAGACCAAAGCTCTAACTTGCTGAGTACCTTCTGAGCCCTCTCCCTGTCTTTTTTACCATAGGACGTAGTTGGCTTTCCGTCTGAAGAATGGCTCAGAACGGTGCAAGAGTTAATGGGTGGAATCAGATCTCCAGCTAGCATGGCTGGGATATTAGCCGTGTCAGTCTTAGAAATGCACTGGAAGAGGTGGTGGAATTCCCTCATGGGTTCCCCTTTCCAAGGCCGAGTATACACTGAGATCAGTTGCAATGAATTTTTTGAAGCCTTCTTGGAACACTTCATTCCCTCTACTGCTTGAGAAGAGCTTGAGATGAGATTCCTGCAGTTCCGTGATAGAATAACAAAGGGTGTTTCAACACCTCGGTAGATTTGCTGAATCCTACGAGTTGGACGACCACGGGTACAAAAAATTGTTTTATAAAGGATTGCGAGATCCCCTTAGGAAAGCACTTTTATTTATAGCGGGCACTGTCACAACCCGCATTTTCTCCGAATTTAGGAAACATCAGAGTATGAGAAAATACGCGCCATGATGCCACGTCAAGCAGGGGATAACTGCTGACGCTCAGGAAAACCAACTACAACCCCTATGCAAGAAAATCATGTGCTTAATGAATAGAAAATCAGTTATGTTTTAGAGACCGTATCCCTCGGCTCAGTGGATCACCTAGTCCACAAAAGAAAACTATATTTATACGCTGCGGAAAGAAAAATACTTTAATTAGGTTTGACGCCCTAAAGAGAACATAAGGGTCCCAAGAGAACCACTCATGCTATGCAAGACCCTACATTTAATTTATATAATGTATAAGAAAACGGTCTTTATACGTTGTTTGGAAAATAGTGATTAAGTTTTATAGAAACATGCCAATCATGAGCTTTATTTATAACAATAATTATGGTTTGAAAATAACTAGCCACCTAGCATAAATCCTTCTCAGAGCAAGTAGACTATCTCTAGAAAATGGTAGCAGCATAAGTAAATATATCCAGTACAAAGGTAACAACTACCAGTGGGCGCCAACAACCTGACACGAACCCACTGACACATATGTATGTCTGTAAGAAAGTACAGAAAAACTACCTTACCAACACGGCAAATGGAACTCCAACGTCCAAGGGACCACCAACACCACCACTGCAAACTAGCCACCCAACTGGCTATGGCTCAGAACCTGGGGTATTCCAAAAGAAAACAGAATACCTCAGCAAGCAACAAGGTAAAAACAACTGCGTGAAAGAGTCAACCAAAAGGAAGAAGTAACTGAAAAACATGCAGTAGAAAGAGTCACCACTGTCCAAAATAGGACAACAAGAAAAGCACAACGAGCAAGGAAAACAGCAAAAACCCAACTCAGGAACAACATCCTGCCGGGCCTACTAGGCTACCAAGAGCCAAAAGTGCTGCAAGCTATCAAGGAAGGAACATCTAACACCCTAAACTGTGGAGAGTGGTAGTAGCAAAAAACAAACAACAAGGAACCGGATCGGAGGCAAGCTCAGTCCTCCATTCACCAAGTCCAAGTCAACAAGCTCGAGGGTCTATACGTGAAAGCACAAGGGAACTTCCACCCACACATGCCCAGCCTGTACCTGGAGCACGAAAAACAAGAGTGGCCTTGGCTATGTCACACAACTCCACCCCCCTGAAGAGCTATAAACCACCACTACTAACCACGACCCACGATTCGGCCTTTAAGAAGGTAAAGAAAACGGCCGACAAGGAAATACCAGAAATAAAACAAGAAAACCACTCGGGAACGAAAAACAAGGTAAAGGAAAAGTGCTGAAATGAATCAACACGACAAGGCGCTGAGCGAGACCTACTCAGTGCCTACCTAAACCTTGGCGCTGAGTGAGCTAGCCTCACTTAAAGACAAAACCAAACTCTAACCACAATCCCACTAAGGTAATACGGAGCTCGACGATTGTCGACCGGAGGTCGACGATAGTCGAACGGTTCTAAGACAAAAAAAAAGGCAGGGAACTTCCAGTACTCGAGAAGTTGCCTATTACTCGTGTTACCTCATCCCTCTACTCGAGTAGTCGCCTACTACTCGAGTACCTCATCCCTCTACTCGAGTAGTCGCCTACTACTCGAGTATACAAACATAACCAGCACTCGAGTAGTTACCAACTACTCGAGTACCCCAACCAGCTACTCGAGTAGTTGCCTACTACTCGAGTATGCTAAAACCACTACTCGCGTATCTACAAACCTGCACTCGAGTACATGCCTACTACTCAAGTAAACCAAACCACTTATTCGAGTATCTCGAGCCCACTACTCGAGTAACCCAAAACCCCTACTCGAGTAGTTACCTACTACTCGAGTAACTCAAAACCCCTACTCGAGTAGTTACCTTCTACTCGAGTATACCAAAACCCCTACTCGAGTAGTTACCTACTACTCGAGTAACTCAAATCCCCTACTCGAGTAGTTACCTGCTACTCGAGTAAACCAAACCAAAACTCGAGTATCTTGAAACCACTACTCGAGTATCTCAAAGCCACCACTCGAGTATCTAAAACCACTACTCGAGTATCTCAAAGCCACCACTCGAGTATCTAAAACCACTACTCGAGTATCTCAAGAACTAATACCCGAGTAATCTACTTCTACCTCACGAGTAACATACTCCCATACTCGAGTAATACACTTAACAAATTTGGGAAAATAACCCCCCCTCCTAACACTCCCTCTCGGCTACACCCAAACCAGAGCAAATCTGAACAAAGATAAACGGCATCATGCCGGCAAAGTTGGGTTCCAACAGCACAAGTAGGGGGGTTCACTAGGAAGAACTAATTCCTATAGTTAGCAAGAAAAAAATGAGAACAACAAGGCCTCTAACCTGGGCTAACAGGGATTTCAATTTTAGCAAGAATAATCAAAAAGAAACTTGGCAAGGCAAGCAAGAATACCACTTTCCTCAACTTTTGGTGAAGCACAGACGGCTCTCCTCCTCTTCACACGGAACGAGCAGCCACAGCACCTAGAATTAATCTCACGGCCATTAATGGCGGAAAACTCCAAAACCGAAAACCCAAATCTCATCATAACTCCATGAAAATCAAATATCTTACCGTCGAAACGAAGATCTCGGAGAGAGCAAGCCAACACCGTTTTCGGAATCGAATTCCGTTCACGAACAAGCCCGAATCGCTGACCGAAGGAGGTACAGAACGGGCGGTTTTTCTCCGTTTTCTCTCGTACAGGGGCGGCAGTTTCTTATGTGGAAGATGATACAGGGCTTTTATACTTCTAACCTAAATATATATATAGATAAATATATTTATTAATATATAATAACATAATTTATTACATAAAGCACCAAAACAATGCGAAAACCGAATCACCTCGGAATTTAACGAAATTCGCACCGTAGCTAAATACCCATGCTACGAACACAACGGCAAAGTCAAAATTAACTTTCGACGAATAGAACTCGAGTTATACCCATATAAAGCCAAACACAAACATCCCCCCGAGAGGCCACACCGGGTCACCCAAAACGACTCGGCTTGCTAGGGAGATCTTGCCAACAGGCTATAAATAGGGCACTCAGTTCTAAGGAGCTAAACCACACTCCACAAATGGCACAAGTCACGGAAACGCGTCATCGTAACGCCAACGAGAATAAAAATAATCGCAGGAAAATCGGGGCGTTACAGTCACTCCCCCTAAAAGAAAGTTTCGTCCCGAAACTTTATGCACAATACTCCTACTAAAGAAGGAGAAACAACTAATAGGAGTTACAAGAAGGAAACATACTGATTAAATCAACGAAACAGGTGAGGGTAAGCCCTCCTCATAACCGACTCTAACTCCCAAGTCGCGCTTTCCAAATCCTGATTCTTCCATAGAACCTTAACCATCGGTATGGACTTCTTTCGCAGCACACGCTCCTGAGTATCCAAAATACGAACCGGCATCTCAACAAAAGAGAGGTTGGGCTCCAACTGGGGCACAACATCTAAGAGCTACCCATTACTGCGAACACACTTCCGCAATTGGCTAACATGAAAAACATTATGCACACCTGGGAATTTCGCTGGCAAATCCAATCTATAAGCTGACACACCAATCCGTTCCAAAATCTCAAACGGGCCCACATACCTTGGGTCTAACTTCCAATTTTTACCAATTCTCTTAACACCTACCATCGGGAAACTTTGAGGAATACAAGGTTCCCGACGGAAAACTCCAAAGCAGATCTACGCCGATTGGCGTTCTTTTCATATCTCTCCTGGGCTATACGAAGCTTCTCCCGAATAAGCTTCACTGCGACTTCCATCTCCTCAAGCGCATCGGGACCCAACAAAGGCCTCTCAGCAGCCTCAGCCCAAAACAACGGAGTTCTACAGCGCCTCCCATACAAGGATTCGAACGGAGCCATCTGCAAACTTTCCTGATAACTGTTGTTGTAGGCAAATTCCATGAGTCGCAATCGCTCATCCCACGCTCCACCGTGGTCTAAAATATAGCATCGGATCATATCCTCAACAATTTGGTTCACCCTCTCCGTCTGCCCATTGGTCTGCGGGTGGTAGGCAGTAGAATACCTCAGATCCGTACCCAAAACCCCTCCTGCAGACTCTGCCAAAAACGAGAAGTAAACCGGGAGTCTCGATCGGAAATGATGCTAACCGGCACACTGTGGAGTCGGATGACTTCACTCATGTATAACTCCACTATCTTATTCTTCATCGGGTAATCAATCTTATAAGGCACGAAGTGAGCACACTTCGTCAATCTATCCACTATAACCCAAACAGAATCAAATCCCCTCGGGGATTTCGGTAATCCCGTAATGAAATCCATAGATATACTTTCCCACTTCCAAGTCGGTATCTCTAGCGGAGTCAACTTACCACCAGGCCTTCCATGATCGGCCTTCACACGCTTGCAAGTGTGACACTCAGCAACAAATCGGGTTATATCTCCTTTCATACCATACCACCAGGCAATTTGCCTTAAGTCACGGTACATCTTCGTAGATCCTGGATGGTAGGAAATGCTGGAACCATGAGCCTCACTGCAAATCATCCTCCTAATATCCCCGACAGCGGGAACACAAAACCTGTCGCGGTACTTCAAAGTACCCGCATCATCGATAGCAAAGTCGGGCAACTCTCCCTTCTCAGTCCTGGTGAAAAGGTGCATAAGATCAGGATCGTCCTTCTGGTGCAGTCTAGTCAAAGAAATCCAGGACGGCTCTGCCACTGACAAACTACTCTGCAAACTACAGCATCCCACTGAAATATCCATAAGGAGGAACTCCTCAACTAACGGATCGGCGGAGAGGTTAAAGATCTTTACCGTCTTTCGGCTCAGGGCGTCGTCCACCACATTGGCCTTGCCCGGATGATACTGGATCTCTACATCATAATCAGCCACATACTCTAGCCACCGCCGCTGGCGCAGATTCAACTCCTTCTGCGTGAACACGTACTTTAGGCTCTTATGGTCAGTGAAGATCTTGCATTGAGCCCCATAAAGTAGGTGCCTCCACAACTTCAACGCATAAATAACTGCTGCAAACTCAAGGTCATGTGTAGGATAATTCTTCTCATGAGTCTTCAGTTGCCTTGACCCATAGGCAATTACCTTTCCATCTTACATTAATACGCAACCCAGACCTACAAGCGAAGCATCCACATAAACATCATAATCTACTCCCTCGGTAGGTAGGGTCAGAACGGGAGCAGTGCACAATCTCTCCTTTAGCTCCAGAAAAGCCTCCTCGCACTTTTTCGCTCCAAACAAATGCCACATTCTTCTGAGTCAACTTGGTCAAAGGTGCGGCTAGGGAAGAGAAACCCTCCACAAATCTTCTGTAATAGCCAGCCAACCCTAAGAAACTCCTGATCTCCTTAGGCGAACTTGGTCTACTCCAATCCATCACTGCTGCAATCTTTTCTGGATCGACCGAGATCCCATCCTTGTTCACCACATGGCCTAGAAAAGAAACCTGAGGTAACCAAAATTCGCAGTTGCTCAACTTGGCGAATAACTTGTGGTTCCTCAACTCTGATAGGACCAAACGCAAATGCTGCTCATGCTCCTCAGCACTGCGAGAATAAACTAACACGTCATCAATGAAGACCACAACAAACATGTCGAGGAAATCCTTGAACACTCGGTTCATCATATCCATAAAGGCTGATGGTGCGTTGGTTAGACCAAACGACATTACCAGAAACTCAAAGTGTCCATGCCTCGACCTAAACGCAGTCCGTGGAATGTCCGCCTCACGGATCCTGAGTTGATGATAACCAGAACGAAGATCGATCTTGGAGAACACCGTGCTACCGCGCAATTGGTCAAACAAATCATCGATCCTCGACAGAGGGTACTTGTTCTTGATAGTGACCTTGTTCAACTCTCTATAGTCGATGCAGAGCCGCATCGACCCATCTTTCTTCTTTACAAACAAAACAGGAGCACCCCAAGGCGACGAACTCTGCCTAATAAACCCCTTAGCTAACAGCTCATCCAACTGAACTCGCAACTCCTCTAACTCACGAGGGGCCATCCGGTACGGCGCCTTAGCAAAAGGATGCGTACCCGGCTCTAAATTGATCACAAACTCAACATCCCGATCAGGAGGAAGACCAGGAAGATCATCAGGAAAAACATCGGCGAAACCACGAACAATAGGAATCTCTTCCAAGCGTGGTACGCTAATAGCGGCTCCCACCGCTGAGACTAAACAAACACAACAACCAGAAAGAAACAATCTCTGAGCACCTACCGCAGAGATGATAGGAAAGTCCTGACACAGATCAGCATACATGCTGCTGGGCTGACCGTCGTCCCTGATGAAGTCCAAGCGCTTTCCTTTGCACTGAATGACCGCATCATACCGAGAGAGCCAGTCCATGCCCAAAATGACATCGAAGTCCTCCAGATCAATCATTTTCAGGTCCGCCTTCGCAAGAAAGTCCCCCAACAAAATCGGGCAATCCAAAATGCCCAAATCTGACAACACAGATTCACCAGAAGGAAACTTGACACGGAAGGAATCCCGAACACGATCTAGAGTCAACCGATGACGCTCTACAAAGGCTCTAGCCACGAACGAGTGGGTAGCGCTGGAGTCAAATAGAACACGCGCCTAGCGGTTCTTCACCTTAAACTTCCCTATAGGAACACATAAACTAAGGAACTACCACAGCAATACCGCAACATACAAGCAAATAAAACTACCAGGCTAGAAAAATAACAAACCGCTAACCTGAAATAACCTTGGTCGAAGTCTGAGCCTCCTCAGAAGAAATCACGTTCAGCTTCCCTTTTCCCTTGTCCATACGCGGAGGTGGAGGTAAGGCCTGTAATGGAACTGCAGGAAGAACTGACTGAACCTGAGGACACCCCGACTTGATATGACCATTCTGCCCACACTGAAAGCAGACTCTATCCTTGGTCCAACACTGGGCCGCATCATGCCCGGACCGCTTGCAAACCGAACAGGAGACATCTCTCCTAGGAGCACCCTGGATCGCATGAACCTGCTCCTTCTTCTGAGCTGCTGACCTCTTAAAACATTTCTCGACAGGATGGCCTGACCGGCCACAGAAACTGCACACTACTCGGCTCCTCTTTCCCGGAACAACATCGTGGTACCAGGGGCTTCTTCCCCTCCCCAGACTTTCTCTTGTCCTTTCTCATCTGCTGGTCTCTGCTCTTTGTCGTTTCAATAGCCTCCACCTTCAGAGCAGCCTCTACAACTCCAGCATAAGTCACTGACCCATAAGCACTGGTCAACTGCTGTACCTCGCTCCTCAAACCACCAAGA
Source organism: Platanthera zijinensis (assembly GCA_039513925.1). NCBI lineage: Eukaryota > Viridiplantae > Streptophyta > Magnoliopsida > Asparagales > Orchidaceae > Platanthera > Platanthera zijinensis. The sequence goes on from CM077080.1 coordinate 122,296,310, forward strand.
AATCTCTTAACTCGATCAGCCTCAACGCTGACCAAAGCAGGGGCAAAACGGCTCAACTTACTAAATTCTATTTCATACTCACCCACCGTGAGTTGCCTTTGCTTCAAATAAAGGAAGTCATTCATAAGGCGGTCACGCTCGACCGAAGGCAAGAACTTCCTCAACAGCATCTCTTTAAACATTTCCCAAGAGCATCCAGCTACTAAGCTCTCCTTCTTTCTCAGCCACCAACTCTTAGCCAATCCTTTAAGCTGATAGGTGGCTAGCATCACCCTCTAGTCACCTGCAATCCCTGAATACGAAAACAACTCCTCCATGGAGATCAGCCAATCATCAATAACCATGAAATCTGCCTTCCCATCATAAGTGGGAGGGCTCAGCCTCTGAAACTGCGAGATGAAGGCCATCTCCGATGGCACCACTACCGGAGGTCTCACGAGTGCAAGGGGAGGAGGAACAACTAACCCCCCAGCAGGAACTTGCGCACCCTGAGCCTGCCCTGCCACAACTGCCACCAAAGACTGAATCTGGGCTCGCACTTCTTCCAACTGCCTACCCATAGAATCGCTACTCTAACGCAGACTCTCGATCACTGCATCATGCTGAGCCCCAGATGACTCACCTTCAGACAAGGGAGTCGATCGAGTCGCAGGTCGCCTAGCCATCCTAATATCAACATATCCCAAACAGATCCCCCAATCAACGACTAGAACCCAAACACAAGTACAGACCATACATATATAGATATAGGCTTAAAGCTGCTAAACTTGCTCTGAGAGTTTATCTTTTTAACAAAAATATGATGACATGCCCTAACCTAGGATGGTTAACCATCACCTTGCTAACTCTCGTGCCTAGATCGGGAATGCATGACTTTATTTTGTTTTGAAAACTTATGTGTGTACATATGTCATCCTGCAAATCTTTAGCTTGGCACGTTTTCTTATGCAATGATATGCTATGCATGATTGTGCTATGCATTCTAAAAAAAGGCCCTAATGCATGTTATGAGCGGCGTACGCATGTAAATGTTATGCATCCCATACTACATAACATTCCCATGCAACGAAAAAAGAAACGTGCTAGTCGTAGTCATGTGGTGAGGTTATGCATCCCATACTACATAACCCTCACATGTAGCCCCTATGGTGGATCCATATACGAACACATATTATGCATCCCATACTACATAATATGCCTCGTATATTTCATGTTATGCCATGAGTGTAGTGTTCGTGCTTTTGCCAAGATGTGCTGATGACATATCGATGTGTGAATGACATGATGCTGAACTATTAAAGCAAACTAAGGAAGGTTGCTCAACTAACTTGTCAAGCAACCTCCCTCTGATACCAACTGTCACAACCCACATTTTCTCCGAATTTAGGAAACATTAGAGTATGAGAAAATATGCGCCAAGATGCACGGTCAAGCAGGGGATAACTGCTGACGCTCAGGCAAACCAAATACAACCCCTATGCAAGAAAATCATGTGCTTAATGAATAGAAAATCAGTTATGTTTTAGAGACCGTATCCCTCGGCTCAGTGGATCACCTAGTCCACAAAGAAAACTATATTTATACGCTGTGGAAAGAAAAATACTTTAATTAGGTTTGACTCCCTAAAGAGCGCATAAGGGTCCCAAGAGAACCACTCATGCTATGCAAGACCCTACATTTAATTTATATAATGTATAAGAAAACGGTCTTTATACGTTGTTTGGAAAATAGTGATTAAGTTTTATAGAAACATGCCAATCATGAGCTTTATTTATAACAATAATTATGGTTTGAAAATAACTAGCCACCTAGCATAAATCCTTCTCAGAGCAAGTAGACTATCTCCAGAAAATGGTAGCAGCATAAGTAAATATATCCAGTACAAAGGCAACAACTACCAGTGGGCGCCAACAACCTGACACGAACCCACTGACACATATGTATGTCTGTAAGAAAGTACAGAAAAATTACCTCACCAACACGGCAAACGGAACTCCAACGTCCAAGGGACCACCAACACCACCACTGCAAACTAGCCACCCAACTGGCTATGGCTCAGAACCTGGGGTATTCCAAAAGAAAACAGAATACCTCAGCAAGCAACAAGGTAAAAACAACTGCGTGAAAGAGTCAACCAAAAGAAAGAAGTAACTGAAAAACATGTAGTAGAAAGAGTCACCACTGTCCAAAATAGGACAACAAGAAAAGCACAATGAGCAAGGAAAACAGCAACAACCTAACTCAAAAACAACATCCTGCCGGGCCTACTAGGCTACCAAGAGCCAAAAGTGTTGCAAGCTACCAAGGAAGGAACTTCTAACACCCTAAACTGTGGAGAGTGGTAGTAGGAAAAACAAACAACGAGGATCCGGATCGGAGGCAAGCTCAGTCCTCCATTCACCAAGTCCAAGTCAACAAGCTCGAGGGTCTACACGTGAAAGCACAAGGGACCTTCCACCCACACATGCCCAGCCCGTACCTGGAGCACGAAAAACAAGAGTGGCCTTGGCTATGTCACACAACTCCACCCCCCTAAAGAGCTATAAACCACCACTACTAACCACGACCCATGATTCGGCCTTTAAGAAGGTAAAGAAAACGGCCGACAAGGAAATACCAGAAATAAAACAAGAAAACCACTCGGGAATGAAAAACAAGGTAAAGGAAAAGTGCTGAAATGAATCAACACGACAAGGCGCTGAGCGAGACCTACTCAGTGCCTACCTAAACCTTGGCGCTGAGTGAGCTAACCTCACTTAAAGCCAAAACCAAACTCTAACCACAATCCCACTAAGGTAATACGGAGCTCGACGATTGTCGACCGGAGGTCGACGATAGTCGAACGGTTCTAAGACAAAAAAAAAGGCAGGGAACTTCCAGTACTCGAGAAGTTGCCTATTACTCGTGTACCTCATCCCTCTACTCGAGTAGTTGCCTACTACTCGAGTACCTCATCCCTCTACTCGAGTAGTCACCTACTACTCGAGTATACAAACATAACCAGCACTCGAGTAGTTACCAACTACTCGAGTACCCCAACAAGCTACTCGAGTAGTTGCCTACTACTCGAGTATGCTAAAACCACTACTCGCGTATCTACAAACCTACACTCGAGTAGATGCCTACTACTCAAGTAAACCAAACCACTTACTCGAGTATCTCGAGCCCACTACTCGAGTAACCCAAAACCCCTACTCGAGTAGTTACCTACTACTCGAGTAACTCAAAACCCCTACTCGAGTAGTTACCTTCTACTCGAGTATACCAAAACCCCTACTCGAGTAGTTACCTACTACTCGAGTAACTTAAATCCCCTACTCGAGTAGTTACCTGCTACTCGAGTAAACCAAACCAAAACTTGAGTATCTCGAAACCACTACTCGAGTATCTCAAAGCCACCACTCGAGTATCTAAAACCACTACTCGAGTATCTCAAAGCCACCACTCGAGTATCTAAAACCACTACTCGAGTATCTCAAGAACTAATACCCGAGTAATCTACTTCTACCTCACGAGTAACATACTCCCATACTCGAGTAATACACTTAACAAAATTGGGAAAATCACCCCCCTCCTAACACTCCTCTCGGCTACACCCAAACCAGAGCAAATCTGAACAAAGATAAACGACATCACGCCGACAAAGTTGGGTTCCAACAGCACAAGTAGGGGGGTTCACTAGGAAGAACTAATTCTTATAGTTAGCAAGAAAAAAATGAGAACAACAAGGCCTCTAACCTGGGCTAACAGGGATTTCAATTTCAGCAAGAATAATCAAAAAGAAACTTGGCAAGGGCAAGAATACCACTTGCCTCAACTTTCGGCGAAGAACGGACGGCTCTCCTCCTCTTCACACGGAACGAGCAGCCGCAGCACCTAGAATTAATCTCACGGCCATTAATGGCGGAAAACTCCAAAACCGAAAACCCAAATCTCATCAAAACTCCATGAAAATCAAATATCTTACCATTGAAACGAAGATCTCGGAGATAGCAAGCCAACACCGTTTTCGGAATCGAATTCCGTTCATGAACAAGCCCGGAATCGCTGACCGAAGGAGGTACAGGACGGGCGGTTTTTCTCCATTTTCTCTCGTACAGGGGCGGCGGTTTCTTATGGGGAAGTTGATACGGGGCTTTTCTACTTCTAACCTAAATATATATATATAGATAAATATATTTATTAATATATAATAACATAATTTATTACATAAAGCACCAAAACAACGCGAAAACCGAATCACCTCGGAATTTAACGAAATTCGCACCGTAGCTAAATACCCATGCTACGAACACAACGACGAAGTCGAAATTAACTTTCGACGAAAAGAACTCGAGTTATACCCATATAAATCCAAACAAAAACATCCCCCGAGAGGCCACACCGGGTCACCCAAAACGACTCGGCTTGCTAGGGAGATCTTGCCAACAGGCTACAAAATAGGGCACTCAGTTCTAAGGAGCTAAACCACACTCCATAAATGGCACAAGCCACGGAAATGCGTCATCGTAACGCCAACGAGAATAAAAATAATCGCAGGAAAATCGGGGGCGTTACAGGCACCATGACTGTTAGTGGGAAACCAGCCTACACCCTATTTGATACTAGTGCCAAACATTCATTTGTCTCAGCTTGGGGAAATTCTGATGAGTGGAATCATTAGAATGTGATTACAGGTATTTTGTAACCTGATTAAAATATTTATAAAGATCTGTCCTTAGCTTGCCTATGTTGTGCCAGGAATTTAGCATTGAGGTTGTTATGATTTGGTACTTAGGCACCATGACTGTTAGTGGGAAACCAGCCTACACCCTATTTGATACTAGTGCCACACATTCATTTGTCTCAGCGGACTTCATAAAAGATTTTGTGGGTGTGCAATACTTCAGCAGTATCACTTGGAGAGTATGCCTCCCAAAAGGCTCCGAGATGACGTCGTCCGCCAAGTGCGACTTGGAAGTATATATTGGAGAAAAGTTTTTTGAAACCCCTGTGATGGTGTTGAGAATGCCTGAATTTCATCTTATTCTGGGCATGACATGGTTAGATTTGAACCATGCTAGAATTGATTGTGTGGTGAAGCAAATCACTTTAAGGCATGGAGACTCTGAAGTTGTCTTTCAAGGTATTCTATTCGCATCCCGTATGTTGCTATCTTCAATCTTGGCCCTTAAAGATGTGTTAGTGGTGTTTATGGTATGTTTCGAATTAAAATAGATGGCGCCGAGTATGAAAGATGTGTCGGTGGTGCAGGATTTTCTTGAGGTATTCCCCGAGAAGCTAACATACTTACCCTCGGATAGAGAGGTCGACTTCCAAATTAAAATATTACCGGGTACCAAGCCTATATCTCGGAGCCCTTACTGAATGGCCCCAAAGGAACTGGTTGAGTTTAGAGTTTAGTTGCAGGAGTTAGTAGAATCAGGGTTTATTCATCCTAGTTCATCACCCTGAGGAGCCCTGTTTTACTTGGCAAGTAGAAGGATAGAACACTATAAGTGTGCATAGATTATCGGGAGCTCAACCAATTGAGATGTGGAACACCCATCCTTTACCCTGGATCGACGAGTTATTTGAATAGTTGGTGGGAGCGCATGATGTTTGCAAGTTTGTTTCGAAAATAATTCCGAACTAGCAATCTAATGAAGGCAAGTATACCTATTGAATTGTAGCAAGGGGACACAAGAGTCGTATTGAAATCCGGGAACCATTGAATAATTGTACTCACATGAATTACTATTATCTTATCGAAATATATTTTAGGGTTTGCTTAGAAAATTAGAAAAGGAAAATTACTTGCAAATAAAGAGAAGGGTTTAAATGATGATTAAGAAATAATCCTCAATCGTGAATCACTTCGGCATAAATTTATCAAAAAGAAATAATAACCTAAGTCTTAATAAGGTAAAGGCCCTTGACCGTGGTGGTTCCCAAATCTTGAACACGCTTCTCTCGAAGACATGCCCAACTGAGTTTAAGAAGATCTGACCGAACTCTCGTCCTGTATTCAAATACCTAAAGCTCGCCTTAAGTAATGAACCCCGCTATTGGATTTCACTCCAATCTCAGAGATTTACGTAATCCTCTCATGAGGTGTGCATGCAACTCTCTTTACTCTTGAGTGTTCACTTCAAACTATGAGCCTCTCGGCTAGCTAAGAGTGAAAATCTAAAGGAGACTATATATCGATAATATAATTCCATTCAAAATAAGTCAAGTGTAAATCGAAGGCCTAAGCCCTAAAAAGAAGAAGAAAGATAAAGAATCATAACGGATCAACACATCCTCGGATCATCATGCTCGAGTACAATGATGATTTAGTTACTCAAGATGAAGTAGGAAAAAAAATCATGTTAAGAATATGTAAAATATAAAGAGCGAGAAAGAAAAGGAATAACAAACTATTTTATTTCTTATTAGAAAGAAGTTTCCAAAAGAACCAAAGGACATTACAAAGAGAGTTTCCAAAAAGATTACAAATATGATAAACAAGATTGCAAGAATGCTAAGGAATGAAAACATTAAGCTAAAACGCTAAAAAAATAAACTTTCAACAGCTCTCTACAAGGCTTAAATCTAGTCCCAGAACACTTGGAGCTTGTGGCTACTTATAGAAATTTTTTGGGAAGTACACACCCCCTTACACGCTCAGATCGGGCATCTATCGGGGGTGTGTAATACTTGTTAATTTGGCTGGCTGAAATTAAAATCTGGAAGTGACTGGCACAGTAGTTAGGTTACACGCCTTGATGACACGCTCGTCTAGAAGGGGCGTTTCAGATGCGTCGTGATGGTGGAGTGGGGAAAAGTCCAGCTGCAGTCATTTTTCGGGACTTGGCAGGACACGTGATGAGTTGTAAATATACCTATATTTTCGTATTTTATTTAAGTCAATTTTGTTTATTTTTTGTCTTCTTTATTAGTTTTATTCAATAAATTGCTTATTTTTGTAAATATTATTTCTAACTTAGCTTTATTTTTATTCCAGAAAAATTCCAGAAAATTCCAGAAAAATTCAAAATGTTGACTGACACGCCCGTGTCACATGACCGACACGCCCGTGTCACGCCCTCGACGATCGCCGACCACAGTTGCCAGCTCGACGTTCGGCGATGATCAAACCAAGCTCGACACGCCCCAAGACACGCCCGTGTCAAGGTGTGACACGGGCGTGACTTAGCCACCTGGCCCGACGTGACGCGCGCGACTTTGCGGCCGGACTGCACCCAGATCGACCTCCCCGACACGCCCCAGTCACGCCCGTGACTGGCACATGTCACGCCCGTGACCTAGGGCGTGACCGCCACGTTTTCAGCCGAAGTCAACCTTCCAGTCAAGTCACCCGATCAGCTCATGAATAGTGTCGACACGCCCCCCTGTCACGCCCTAGTCACGGGCATGACCCACCCGAAAATTTGTCTATAAATAAGAGCTTCCAGGAAGCTTATTTTGTCCACTTTTTTTGACCACTTTGCTTAGGGGAGGTGCTGCCCAATTGGATTCCATACTTATGTAAGGAGAATTTCTCCCCCCTCTCTCTCTCTTAGTTTGTATTAGGGTTTTTACTTTAATAAAATTTGAATTTTTCTCTCTTAATTAGTATGAATAATCCATTTGAATGCGCCTACTTAAGCAATTTTTCGTTAATCTTTTTGTATTTCTTTTATGTTTTCATCTTTTTAGCTTTCATAACTTAGTTAGATCTAGGATTTATCGGCATTTCTAGCCGTTGTGCCGTCCGTTTAGTTTTCATTTTCTGCACTTTTTAGCTTTAGCTTTTTCTTCTTTATCATTTTCATTCATATAGGTTTTATAAAAAACCCCCTAAAAGTGTTCGCTTTTATTTTCTTTAACTTAGGCTCTTAGGAATGTAAAACTTCTCGTTCCTTTTTAGTTTTATTCTCACTTTTTTGGAGGTTTTATAAAAACTTATGAATAAAAATGTAGTCGTTATAATTTTTCGTCAACTTCATTTTAGCTTTTTAATTTCAAAACTTTTAGTCCCTTTAATTTTTATTTCATCTTTTTATGCATTTCTACCGCATTCTAGCGGTAGAAATGTAGTTGTATTAATTTTTCGAGTACTTTCATTTTGCGTTTATTTGCAAAACTTTTCGCTCCGGTTAATTTTTATTTTCAATTTTTATGCATTTCTACAGCATTCTAGCGGTAGAAATGCAGTCGTTTAAATTTCCTGAGCACTTTGTTTTTCTTATTTTTGTAAGTGTGTGTGCGTGTATGAGTTAGGTTTTACTGCTTTATTTCAACTCCTGTAGAGTGCGTGTGTGCGTATGCATTTATTTTCGCCTACTCGTTAAGAGTTAAATGGCGCTCTGCTTTCATTTTCCGCCCACTCGTTTGAGTGGGACTTGTCTTTTTACTGCTTTCATTTTCTTCCTACTCACTTGAGTAGGAAAACTTCGTGTGTGTGTGTGTGTGTTTACTTTTCTGTAGAGTGTGTGTGTGTGTTTTAATTTCAAGTAGAGTGCGTGTGTGTATGAGATAAATTTACTCCCGCCCACTCATTTGAGCCGAGACTTGCAATTTTATCGCCTTCTCAATTATGTAGAGTGCGTGCGTGTAGGAGATAATTTTACCGCTTTATTTATCGCTTTCTTTAATTAAGAAGAGTGTGTGTGTGCGCGCATTTATTTCCCCCTACTCATTTGAGTAGGGCTTGCTTTATTTAATTTTCTTTATGGTTTTGAAGTGTGCGTGAGTGCCTGCATCAATTAGCCTTCAATTTATCTAATTGTCCTATTTTTCGTGTTTTCTCTTATAATTGTTCAGTGCTTAATTTAACACTCACGCTTCACCTAAAAACATAAAGCCGTCCCCATACCAATGAGTGGCTAATCTCTTTTAGCCTTCGGCATCGAAGAGCATTGGGACATAAAAAATGATTTGAAATAATTAAAAAACTTTATTTTTATTTTAATTTAAGGACTTAAGGTTTACCCCGGGTTAACGATGCATAGGACCACATAATCGATGTGTGGGCTCTATTTCCGTTATCCATACGCGACGCCGAGAGGCTGCACGTATGGACTGATCCCCCTTGGGTAAAGAGAACTACGTACGCCCCCTCGGAAGAGGAGAAGCGTAGTTCTCCCGGATTGGGTTCCCCACCCAATAGCGGGGTTCTTAGCGTAATGCGGGCGTTAAGGGGAATCCTTCGTCGGACTAACGTTCGGTCGAATAGCCTTAGCGCCCAGGTGAGCGATATCCCTAGACCAAGGTGAGCTCATGTTCTTGGAACCTCCACAACCAAGTGCCTTTTATTAAATTAAAAACAAAGTTTAATAATTGTTAAGAATTATTTTTGTCTTAATCCGATTCGATGCCGAGCGTTAACCCGTCATCGAACTAACTTAGCAAAATTCTGCTTTCTTTCTTTCCGTTTTAATTAAACTAAAAAATCCCACCTTACTGATAGTAAGATAATAGTGTTCCTGGAAGAGTAGATATAATCAACGCGTCCCCGAGAATAATACGACCTCGGTATTCTCCCAAATACCGAGTACTACTTGGGATAGGTGCACTTTCCTCCTCTCGTTAGAAAACTCGATCTTCTAACCGGCCCGCGGAATCTGACCATTTCGAACCAACCACAGTAGGTCTCTATTCCGCGGCCATCAACACACCACCAGTACACGCCTGTGTTGGAGGGCTTGTCAGCTGCGGCATGTCGATGGACTATGGAAATTCGTCGGCGGTGCCGAAATTGTGGACTCTAGGTATACGCTCTAGGTACATGCCCGTGGTGGTGGTACACCGGCGTGACCGGGGGCGTGTAAGCTGGATTTTCCTAGAATTTTGACTTTTGATCATAGCTTTATTTCAGGTAGGTTTCACACCCTAAGTACATGCCCTAGGAGGGCATGACCTGGTTGCGTGTAATAAGAGAAAACCCAAAAACTTGAAAAATAAAAAATAAACTAAGTTAGGACAATAATTATAAAAAAACTAAATATGGGCTAATTGCATACGTTTAAAGTAATAAAATTCTAACATTTACCCTAGTAAATTAAACTAGAAAATGTTTAATCAAATTTCCCCAAGCTTATGGTTTGCTTGTCCTCAAGAAAAAATATATAAACTAGCTAACATAAAGGTGACTAATCAAAAAGTTCTAATACATGCTAAACACAAGTACCATGCAAAATTCTAAGTATGGATAAAATGAAAGGTAAACCTAAAATTATTACTTAAACATGGTTTACAATTTACAAACTTTACTAACAAAAATTACTCATCCCAAATTTTAACAAAATTCTTTAAATAGATTTAAGCAAGGCAACAAATGAAATAGAGCATTGAGTTGTTACTAGATCCTAAGAGATATTTTATAATCATATCAATCAAAGTACAAAAAATATAAATTCAAACCAAAAACTTAACTAATCTACTTTTCTTCTTCACCAAGCTAATAAACAAACCATGGAGCATGAATCAAGAGGACTTATTAGGACCGAAATATTGGGCTTATGTATATGATTAGAAGTGGAATTCAAAGATAAACATGGAGGCTAAAATCACACTAAACCAAAACATTTGATTCATTTAAAATTTTAACATAAAATGGGTGAAACCATGCATTTAATAACACCATAATAATTTTGATTTTTCATCTTTTTTTTCTTTTTTATTTTTCAAAACAAGGGCCATATATATATATTTATATTTATTTATTTTTAAATTGGCCAAACAAAAATTTTCTTTTGATCATACATTTTTTCATGAATTTTTCCAAATATCACACAACAAAACTATCACAATATAAAATTTTAAACGTAACTTAAAAGATTAGTGTGATTGGTTAGGTTAGGAAAATTAGCTTTGGTGAAAAAATTTTGATAAGTTAAGTTAGCAATTGAAATAGGAAAAAGGCTGAAAAGCGGCTAACTAGGGATATAATTTTAAGGTTGGTGTGAAGGCTCAAATGAAATCAAAAATGGCCTACATAATTTCCATGCTCCTTAAATTTACCTATAGCATATGTTATAAAAAAAATTTAAAAATTAAGTCCTAGATATTAAATAGAGACTAATGAACTTATCTTGAAATTAAGAATAATAAGAGTCTAGAATCATTCACATCTACTACACTAGTCAAAGTTGACATTACAAAAATTATTTAAAAATAAGAAGTAAAATAGTGGATGAATGATTTTTTTAAGGAAGTAAAGAAAATAAAGAACGAAAACCATAAGAAAAGCATGAGTTTTAGAAAAACGTTTCAGTTAACATGCTATCATGAATTAGAAACACATTATGACCAACATTTTACTTGTGATCAAAATTAAAAAGAACGATTAGAAAGAATTAAAATTAGCTAAGCTAATATAGAGATTTTTGCGAAAAACAAAACAAAAGGCAAGGGGTACTATTGATTTTACCAAAATTAGTTTAAACTACTAAAGTAAATATATATAATATATACACATATTTTTTTTTTTGAAAATATTCTCTATTTTGGAATTTTAGTTTTTTGTATTTTTCTTTACGAAGAAATTTTATTTATTATTATTTTGATTTTTTGAAGTAAAGAGAAAAGTAAAGAAAAGATAAGGAGAAAACCCTCTCCCCAAGCTTAAATATAACATTGTCCTCAATGAAGTAAGGAGGGGAAGGAGGGAGAGAAACTTGTAGAGAAAATTAAAAGGACAGAATTGAAAACAGGTACTTCCCCTGATTTACGAGTCGTGACAGGATATAAGATGTCGCTCCCCTATGCTTGTGCTTTGGAACTTCATGAAATATCACCTTTGAACTTGTGGTGGATTCATCAATGTTGGAGCAGGTGATCGCAGAACCTCAGCTTGTTGGATCCACCTGGGGCAAAACATGAAAAATAAAGAAAATAGAAAAAAAACCTTGGGTTGCCTCCCAAGAGCGCTCGTTGTATTACACGTCATTTAAGATCGACCCAAAAAAATATTGTCAAAAATGTAATTGTTTACAAAAAAATGAATATAGTCTTAAGTTATTATAGTTCATGCAGAAGAAAATTAATATTGTCCAGACTGACATCATCACCAGATAAATAAAGTTTCACACGCTGCCCATTTACTTTGAAGTCTAGACTGAAAATTAATATTGTCCAGACTAAAAATTAATATTATCCGGGCCAGAGAATAAAACAGTTCCTTAAGGAAAAACTTCTTTTATAGAAAAAAGACCAGACCATCGAGATTTCAGTTTTTCCGGAAATAAACCCAGACGCGAATTATAAAGCAAAACTTGGTCGCCCGGCTTGAATGTTTTTGGGTGCCTTAAATTTTAATCATGAAAACGCTTCGTTCGCTCCTTATATAATTTGCTATTTTCGTATGCATAAGAGATCCACTCGTCGAGTTCATTAATTTGGAATTTTCTAATATCGGTGGCGGAGTGGGGATCGAAATTTAAAAATTTTAAGGCCCAAAAAGTGCGATGTTCAAGTTCGATGGGTAAATGGCACAACTTTCCAAAAATAACCCGATACGACGTACAACCAATGGCGGTTTTGTATGCTATTCGATAAGCCCATAGAGGATCGTCTAATTTAATTAACTAATCCTTACGTGAAGTGGAAACTGCCTTTTCTAAAATGCTTTTAATTTCCCTATATACTACTTTGACTTGGCAATTTGTTTGGGGGTGATAAGCGGTTGAAAGCTTATGCATAATGACATATTTTAAAAGAGTTTTAGCAAGCTGAGCGTTAAAAAAATGTGAACCCCTATCACTAACGATGGACTTAGGAGTACCAAATCAAGAAAATAATGTTTTTAAGAAAGTGATAACAACTCGGGAGGCATTGGTAGGAAGAGCTTGGGCCTCTTCCCAACGAGAAACTTAATCTATTGCAACTAAAATGTATTTGTTCCCAAAACTAGAAGGAAGAGGGACTACAAAATCAACTCCCCAAAGGTCAAAGACTTCACACTAGAGGAAGTAATTTTGTGGCATTTCATTTTTATTAGAAATATTGCCATACCGTTGGAAACTATCACACCTACTCACAAAAGCTGGCACGTCTTTAAACAGGCTAGGCCAGTAAAAACCTGTACAAAGCACTTTGTGAGCAGTGTGAGCAGCTAGATAGTGACCACCAGTCGGTCCTTCTTGCAAATGTTTTAAAATATCTTATCTCTCTTCAAATGACACTAATCGCCTCACTACCTAGTATGCATAAACTCGGAAAAGATGCGAGTCCTCCCAAAAATAATTCTTTAGAGCAAAAAAGAATTTCTTCTTTTGCTGAGAGGAGAACTCTTTTGGGAGGACACGAGCCAATAAATAGTTGGTGAATTTTTCAAACTAAGGTGAAGTGGAAGTGTTAATAAAAAATAGCTTCTCATCGGGAAAATAATCATTAAAAGTTTTTTCATCTAAATTTTCAATATACGGGTTATCTAAACTCGAGAGATGGTCTGCGGCCAAATTCTCAGTCCCCCTCTTATCTCAGATTTCCAAATCGAACTCCTAGAAGAGTAAGACCCTGCGAATCAAGCACGGCTTGGCATCCAATTTCGCAAGTAAGTAGTTGAGGGCCGAGTGGTCCGTGAAAACTATAATTTTAGAAAGCGTAATGTAGGGGCAAAACTTGTCGAAGGAAAAAATAATCGTTAATAACTCCTTTTTCATCATTGTGTAATTCTCTTGTACGGATGGGAGTGTTTTACTCGCGTAGTAGATAGGGTGGAAGTTTTTTGATATGCGTTGTCTTAGAACGGCTCCCACCACAAAGCTACTTGCATCGCACATAATCTCAAAAGGAAGTTACCAAACTGTAGCTATCATAATAGGCGCGTTAATTAATTTAGTTTTTATTAATTCGATGGCAGATAAACAACGATCATTAAAGTAAAAAGGGGCATCTTTTTTCTAGCAGCAGAGTAAGGTGTTTGGTGATTTTGGAAAAAAACTTTTCTGAACCTACGGTAGAAACCGGTGTGACCTAAGAAAATGTGTATTGCCTTAACATTGGTTGGAGGTGGCAATTTTTAAATTTCCATGATTTTCGCTCTATCAACCTCAATCCCTCTTGAAGAAATTTTATGACCTAAAACTAAACCCTCCCTAACCATGAAATGGCATTTTTCCCAATTCAGGGCAAGGTTAGTTTCCTCACATCTCTCGAAAAATTTTTCTAAGTTTTCTAAGCAGATATCAAAATAGTCACCGAACACGAAGAAATCATCCATAAATACCTCCATAATAATTTCAACGTACTTGTCAAAAATAGATAACATACATCGCTGAAATGTTGTTGGCGCATTACATAATCCAAATGGCATTCTTCGATTTGCGAAGGTGCTGAAGGGACAAGTAAACGTCATTTTCTCCTGGTCCTCGGGAGAGATAGGCATTTGAAAGTATCCTGAGAGACCACCGGGAAAATAATAAAAGCTATGGCTGGATAAACGTTCTAAGATCTGATCGATGAAAGGAAAGGGGAAGTGGTCCTTGCAGGTGGCATCATTCAACCTATGTTAATCTATACACATACGCCACCCCATCACTGTCCGTGTCAGAATTAGATCATTATTTTCATTTACTACTTTTGTGATCTCTCCCTTTTTAGTTACTGCCTGAATGGGGCTAATCCACTTACTATCTCATATGGGATAGATAATTCCCGCGTCTAATAGTTTGATTACCTCGCCCTTTACTACTTCTTTCATGTTTGGATTCAATCGGTGCTGAGGTTGAATAGATTAACCTGAATTATCTTCCATTAAAATTTTGTATGTGTAGAAAGATGGGCTTATTCCTTTTATATCAGAAATCTGCTAAGCAATAGCTCGACGGTGCTCTTTTAAAACGTATAGGAGTTTAACACTTTCAGATTCATTTAAAATGCTGAAACTATCACTGGCAGCTTAGTGTCTTTTTCTAAAAATGCATACCTAGAGTTTTCGGGTAGTTCGTTCAGATCTAATGTAGGTGGTTTCTCGTATGATGATTTAGGGGGTCTTTCTTTTACATAAACCATTTCTTCGTATATTTGTGATTTATAAGGAAAATTTGAAGGAGTTGAATAGACGGCCATTATCATTTCTTGCAAACACTCAGGTGAGATAGTTGAAGAAGAATAAAAAGAAGAAAATTCACTTTTAGAAAGGTAGTAGGAAGTGTCATCACTTAAAACATCCAGGAAGAAATAAGATTCATCATTTTCTATTGTGTTTTTCATAGAAGGGGTGATGGAGAACGTAACCTGATCTTCTCCCACTCATAGGAAGAGCTTACCATTGCTTACATCAATTATGGCACGGGAGGTGGAAAGGAAGGGGCAGCCAAGGATCAGGGGAACCTCGACATCCTCTTCAATGTCCAAGATGACAAAATCCACCGGGAAGATGAATATGTCGACTTTCACTAAAATGTCCTCCACGATTCCTAACGGATACTTTACTGATGCTCTCAACTAAATCGGCTAGCACTTACTTGACAAATAGGTCACCAAAGACACACGGGAAAGAAAAACTACCCGAATTGTTGATCTTCTTGGGTAAGCACATTGTCAAGACTGTGGAGCACTCGGCATTTAAAGTGACATGCGATAAATTTTATAACTTTTCTTATTAGTTAGAAGATCCTTCAAGTACTAAGCGTACTTGGGCATTTGAGATATCGCTTCATGAAAGGGCAAATTGATGTATATTTTCTTGAGTATTTCTAGGAAGTGATTATATTGAACATATAACCATTCCTTGTAAAGTTGAGAAGGATAAGGCGGAGTAGAATCATTTTTCAAAACTAAGGGTCGAGTGATAAAATTTTTTAAGCGGGTGGAATATTTAAAATAGGGGCGGAGCTTGCATCAGGCTCTTCACTAACTACACCAGAAATTTGTTTCCCACATCGAAGAGTTATAGCTTTCGCTTTCTCTCTCGGGTTGGGCTCGGTATTAGTAGGGAGAGACCTGGGGGTCGCTCAGATATAATTTTAGCGAGCTGCCCAATTTGGTTCTCCAGATTTTTAACGGACCCTGTAAGGTTTCTAATGGTCGTGTATTTTGCATTAATAGACTTAGAAAACATTTCCTCCAAGCTTGGAGGTTTAGGTTTTTGAAAATTTTGAGGTGGTGGAGGCGGTGCAAAAAAATCATTTTGCGGAGGCGGGCGAATATCGTTCGTAGGATTACTCCAAGAGAAATTCGGGTGATTTCGCAAAGCAGGATTATAATTGTTCGAAAAAGAAAAATTATTTCCTATATTGCTAACAAAATCAATTTGTTCGGCGACAGCTTTTGCAGACTCCCATTCCTTAGAGGCTGAGGGAGCAGTCATTTCCGATACCTTTTTGTTAAGCATTTCTACTTTCAGTGCCATCTAAGAGACGTTATCAATCTCGTACATACCTGCAGGTTTGTTTGGGAGGGATCTTGGCACATTCCACTGAAATGTGTTCATGGCCATATCCTAAAATAGCTCAAGAGCGACTTCCAGGGTTTTATGGTTTAAAGTACCACCGGAAGCGGCATCTATCATTTGCTTTGTATTTTTATTTTGCCCATTATAAAATGTCTGCACTTGTAACAAAACATGTAGAGCATGATGAGGGAAAAGTCTTAAAAGTTCTTTAAATCTTTCCCATGTTTCATATAGATTTTCAGAGTCTATTTGGCATAAAGAAGAAATATCATTCCTAAGCTTTGCAATTTTAGCTGGCGGAAAGTACTTCGTCAGAAAATTTTCAATTAATTGATCCCAAGTGGTGATAGTTCCTCTAGGTAGAGTCATCAATCACTATTTTGCTTCAGTTCATAAAGAGAAGGGGAAGATTCTAAGCCTAATAGCATCATTTGTAGCACCATTTATCTTGAAGGTGTCACTAATTTAAGGAAAGCTAGCGATGTGTGCATTCGGATCTTCATCTTGCAATCCGTCGAACTGCACATATTACGGCACCATTTGAATTATGCTAGGCTTTAATTCGAAATTGTTATTAGCTACGGCAGGGCGCACTATACTACTATTGGTACCCTCCATATTCGGCCTTGCATAATAGGACATAGGCCTATTCAGGTATTCCTCTTGGTTGGGCACTTCCATATTTAAAGTAGATATAAACTTTGAATCCTCAATCGGTTCTTGGAGAGTAGGGCCTTGAAATTGCGATATTCTCTGAAGAGCACGTTAAATTTATTTGTCCAAATCCAAAATTTCTGACGGATACGCGTGGGTCATAAACTAGAAGGAGAAGAGAAAGAGAAAGAGAAAAACTAGGAAAAGTGAGCTTACTTTTTTTTTGAAATTTAAATTTTTTAGAAAGGGGGATAAAGAGAGGTGATGAAAGTAATAGATTCGTGATTTCAAAATATAAATGTAGTTTTCCCCGGCAATGGTGCCAAAAACTTTATGTCTGTAAATTCGTTTCGAAAATAATTCTGAACTAGCAATCCAATGAAGGCAAGTATACTTATAGAATTGTAGCAAGGGGACACAAGTGTCGTATTGAAATCCGAGAACCGTTGAATAATTGTACTCACACAAATTACTATTATCTTATCGAATTGTATTTTAGGGTTTGCTTAGAAAATTAGAAAAAGAAAATTACTTGCAAATAATGAGAAGGGTTTAAATGATGATGAAAAAATAGTACTCGATCGTGAATCACCTCGGCATAAATTAATCAAAAATGAAATAATAACCTAAGCCTTAATAAGTGAAAGTTCCTTGACCGTGGGGATTCCCAAAGCTTGAACATGCTTCTCTCGAAGACATGCCAAATTGAGTTTAATAAGATCCAACCGAACTCTCGTTTGATATTTGCATACCTAAAGCACGCCTTAAGTAATGAACCCCGCTATTGGATTTCACTCTAATCTAGGAGATTTACGTCATCCTCTCTCGAGGGGTGCTTGCAACACTCTTTACTCTTGAGTGTTCACTTCAATTTATGAGCCTCTCAGCTAGCTAATAGTGAAAACCTAAACAGAGACTATATGTCGATAATATAGTTCCATTCGAAATAAGTCAAGAGTAAATTGAAGGCCTAAGCCCTAAAAATAAGAAGAAAGCTAAAGCATCATAACTGATCAACTCATCCTCGGATCATCGCGATCGAGTACTATAAGGATTTAGTTACTCATGATGAAGTAGGAAATAAAAATCATGTTAAGAATATGTATAATAAGAAAGAGAGAGAGAGAAAAGGAATAACAAACTATTTAATTTCTTATTGGAAAGAAGTTACCAAAAAGACCAAAGGACATTACAAAGAGAGTTTCCAAAAAGATTACGAATATGATAAACAAGATTGCAAGAATGTTAAGGAATGAAAACATTAAGCTAAAAAACTCTGAAAATAAACTCTCAACAGCTCTCTACAAGGCTTAAATCTGGTCCCAGAACACTTGGAGCTTGTGGCTATTCATAGAAATTTTTCGGGAAGTACACGCCCCCCTTACATGCCCGGGTCGGGCGTGTACCGAGGGCGTATAATACTTGTTGACTTTGGCTGGCTGAAATTAATGTCTTGATGTGACTCGCGCGGCAATTGGGTTACACGCCCTAATGACATGCCCATGTAGGAGGGGGTGTCAGATGCAGCGTGATAGTGGAGTGGGGAAAAGTCGCGCTTCAGTGATTTTTCATTACTTGGCAGGACACGCCCCCAGTACATGCCCGTGTCGGAGGGCGTGTCAGCTACGACGTGTCGGTGGACTATAAAAAGTCATCGGCAGCGAAAAAATTGTGGACTTGTGGTACACGCTCCAGGTACACCCCCGTAGTGGTGGTACATGGGCGTGACCGAGGGCGTGTAAGCTGAATTTTACTGGATTTTGACTTCGGACCGTAGTTTCATTCCAGTTGGGTTACACTGCCTAAGTACATTCCCTGGGAGGGCGTGACCTAGGGGCGTGTAACAGGAGAAAACCCAAAAACCTGAAAAACAGAAAATAAACTAAGTTAGAACAATAATTATAAAAAAACAAAATATGGTTTAATTGTATACGTTTAATGTAAAAAAATTCTATCTTTTACCGTATTAAATTAAACTAGAAAAGGTATTATCAGTGCATTGCTTTTCCAAATTGGATATGCGCTCGGGGTACTATGAGTTGAGAATATAAGAGGAAAATATTCCAAAGACAGCATTTAGCTCAAGGAATGGCTTATACGACTTCACAGTGATGTGTTTGGGTTCACGAATGCCCCTTCGACATTCATGAGTTTGATGAACAGGGTGTTCAATCTGTATTTAAACGTCTTCATCATCATCTTCATTAATGACATTTTGGTCTACTCGAAGATGGAAGAGGTGCATGTTGAACACTTGGCCTTAGTTTTGAAGAAGTTAAAAGAGCACTTGTTGTTTGCTAAGTTCAGCAAGTGTGAGTTTTGTCTCTGAGAAGTTGCCTTCTTGAAATATGTTATTAGCGGTGTGGGATTAACAGTATACCCGGCCAAGGTATGTGCCATAAAAAAATGGTTGCCCTTGAAATCAGCGGCCGATGTACGAAGCTTTCTGGGGCTTGTCGGATATTATCATATGTTTGTGAAGGGATTTTAAAAGATCGCCCTTCCCTTACTTCCATAACAAAGAAAAGTGTGCCATATGAGTGGACACCCTAGTGCGAGGCTGTATTTCAAGAACTAAAGGATAGACTTACCTCCACACCAATCCTAGCTCTTCCAATGGGGAAAGAAGGATTTCAAGTTTACACTGATGCCTCATATCAAAGGATGGGAGCAGTGTTGATGCAGCAAGGGCATAAGATTGCTTATGCTTTGACACAATTGAAGAAGCATGAGGTTAATTACCCAGTACATTATTTGGAGTTGGGAGCAGTGGTGTTCACCATAAAGGTTTGGAGGAACTATTTATATGGCGTCCACTATGAAATCTTTTCGGACCACATGAATTTGAAGTATGTTCATACTCAAAAGGAGTTGAATTTGAGGATGCGGCAGTGGCTAAAATGTTTGTGTGATTACGAGTTTATATTTAACTACCACCCGGGGAAAGTGAACTCTGTAGCTAATGCATGGAGCCGAAAAGTACCTGAGGAAAAACGTCTTAGTTTTCTACCTAAATCACCTAGAGGGGGGTGAATAGGTGAGTTGTGTGTCTTTTTGCAGAATAAAAACTTTAACGATCTAAGCACAAGAAATAAACAAGCATTCATAGAGGACACCAAGAATTATATTGGTTCTCCAATCTTGGGTACGTCCACTTCCCACTCACCGATCTAGCAAAGCACTAGACTCGGCTACTCCACTAATCTCGGATCAAAACGATCATACCACTCGGAACAACGTTCCTACAATCTCGATCAAAAAAAAAGATCTACACTCGGAAGAAGAAAACTTCCTACAACTCGGAGAACAAATCTCCTACACTCAGAGAATAATCTCCTACAAGATTAAAAAGAAATTTGTACAATACAGACAGTAATCTTCTCAGATCTGAAAATCTCTCCCTAGGTCTTCTTTCTTGGACTTTGCGGCTTTATCAGAAATTGTAGAAGAAGACGCTCGGCTAGATCTATTCTGAGAAACTTTGACACACACGATCAAGGAGTAGATGGAGAATGATGAAACTATTGATCTCTAAATCGATCTGGATCGAAAGAAGCCTTGGCGATCTTGAAGAAGAACGACGACTTCTGTAGATTTGGAATATTGTCGGCCCGATCCGGAAACTTAGAATAATAGAAATCACGTGCTTAGTGTTTGTCATAATGACAGGACCTTTTATAAGATCTCCCTAACGGTTAGATTTGTCATTAATGACGGCCTTGTGGACCAGTCATATCAAAGAATTCAAAACCTAGATCTGTCAGGGACTTAAGGAAATTTTATAAAAAATGGTCGGCATTTCTCGAGTAAGAAATATACTACTCGAGTGCTATGACTAGCTCTCGAGTGGATAGCAATGGATACTCGAGAAGAACTAATCCTTGAAATTCTGGAATGAAGAATGAAGCCCCTCGAGTGGAGTAAAGATTACTCGAGTGCTAGAGATACTACTAAATAGGTGAAGCAGAACTTCTCGAGAGCTTTGACTTAGAAAAAATTCTTGATAAAAATGTTGATCACTCGAGTACTAAAGCTGGACTACTCGAGAACTAAATGAACTACTCGAGTACATGGATTTGCTACTCGAGTGAGGTTAGAATCTTCTCGAGAACTATACTTCTGTCACTCGAAATAGGTTGCTCATCTACTCGAATACTAAACTTGACTACTCGAGTATTTTACTTAGAAACTTTCTGAGACTAAAAACTGAACACTCAAGAATGAGAGAAGGTCTACTCGAGTACTGGACTTGGCTACTCGAGAGCTAGATTAAGGCTACTCGAGAACCACTTCCTTTACTCGAGTTTCAGACACGACCTACTCGAGAGCTTCTAAGGTTTTTACTCGAGTACAAAGAATCCACTTGAGTAAAATACTTAGAATATTTCTTAGTTTTATTAAACTTCAGATCTTCATTCCAAATAGCATCAAGTCTTCCTTCATAAGTCTAAGTGCTTGAAAAAGAAGTGTATCCCAATAGAGAGGCTATACATGAGCCAACACCATGGATCACACAATGAGGAATTACATTGTATGGTCCTATATTTGATGACCCACTATAAATTGACATTGGTCTACACTTGATAATAAGTCTTACAAACATATTACTAGAACAGGAAATCAAATACAACCTAATTCATCTTAGTTCAAGGGTGACTTCATACAAATCTAGGTTATTGTGGATACAATACCCAACAATCTCCCCCTATTTGTAGAAGTCAGAACCCTCTACACTAAGGTGAATTATACCAAAATAAAATGAACTAGATATTTGAAAAGTAAGCACAGAACAAAATGCATGAAATTTAGAAATAAAAGGATAATCATCAAAACTAAGAATTATATAATTAGAAATATTTTAAGATTTCAACTCTAAATAGATTCAATCCTCATTCTCATAACATATAACAATTCCTAGCTTTGATGTTGTTGTTGTTGTTGATGATGTTGCATGCCTTTCTTTTCCTGTTGTCTCCTTTGATAACTGAAGGGCTTGGGATAGTACTTGGGAGATCTTGGTGGTTCATTTGGATTATTCCTCCCATATTCTCTGTCATAGATCATTCTCTTATTCATAGACTTTTCATACAATTCCCATTCAGTTGAGCTGTAATGACGATTTCTGCTTTCATTATAGTCCATCACTAGCTTGAGAGTATCAAGTATCAAGGATTTGGAAGTTGGGCTCAAGATTTCAACAAACTCCTGAGCTTTCATTTTCTCTACCTCTGGGTTTGGAAAAGATCTACATGCAGAAGCTCTATCTCCATATTTCCTTCTTTTAGGAATATGAATTTCTTGTAGATCTTGAGGAATGTCAGATTCCGATACTTGAGAATAAGATTCTGGAGGTAGAGCTTCCCCTTGAGGCCTAGGAGATAAGGTAGGCATCTGAGCAGGCATCTGAGCAGGCTGGCCTTCTGTAAGAGGATTAAGATGGTGAGGAATGATGTTTGGATCAGCTTGGAATTCAGGGAATATCTAATTATGCATCCACACTATAGTATCATAAGTATAAAACTTCACAGACTGAATCTAGGCTAGCACATCTTTATTAATTTCAATCATTTTCTCAGTCCAGAGGGCCTTGATATTAGTATCATACTTTTCAACTTGTTCTTTCACTATTCCCTCCCCCTTTCAGATTTCTACACATAGCTTCTTTATAACTTCATCTTTGAAGGTGACCACTTCTTCACATATCTTTTGAAGGTGCTCTTGAGCTTTCTTTTCAAGTTGAATTTGATTATTTGCAAGAGTGACTCCTTGGTCCATGACTTGACCAACACTTGTAATTATATGATCTAGAGCTTTGCCACCTTTCTGGAAGAGGGTCCTTAGTTGGTCAGTATTGTGCTGAATCTCAGCAAACCCTCTGCTCATTTCTTTTTCCAAATTAGAAACTTTATCTTTAACAACTTTCAGAGAATCAACAAAATATTTCCTTTGATCAAGTAACATCTGCTCAATCTTACCAAGTATATCAGATGTAACATGTGTGGCAGTAATATGAGGAGTAACAAAAGCTGGAGGAGGAGGGGAAGTCCATGGAGGAATTTATTCAACTATCACAGAGCTCTAAGCTCTTGAAGTATGAATTAGTACATCTACTTCCTCACCATGAAAGGTGGGAAGTGTGAAATCTAATCTCCTCAAGGGAGCTTCAGCAGGTTGTGGAGACTACTCATTCACATCTAAAATCAGTAAAGTGTCTTCTTATTCTTTCTCTATAGCTAGGGAGTGATCAATAGGTGACTCTAGAGATGGTGCAAGAGAGGGTACCTTGGATGGCTCTTTAACATTTTCTTTATGAAGGGGAGGCAGAGGCTCATCTGAGCTAAGTTCTTCAATCATCTTATTTATATCTTCAATAGTGGAGAGGATGGTCTCTTGCACTTGTGCATCTGACAGTATTTCTTCTGGAGAGGATGGATGGATAGATGTATCTGGAGGTGGAGAAGGCATTCTGTCTTGCTGACCAGAAGGAGCGGGAGTAGTAGGCATCCTAACTTGCTGCACAGAGGAGACAGGCTCCCCCTCAGCTGCGGCACCAGATTTGCCAGCAACATTATGGAGAGTGGGAGATGGGGTCCTTTCCTCTGCAGTAGGTTGCTCATGTGCTTTAGCAGCATGGGCTGGGTTCTGCAATTTCAACTCCCATCTTTGGATGGAGGAGATAGAAACTTTTTTCATATGGTGGATGGTTGTGTCTTTGGTGAAATCAAACACCTTAGGATTAATCTCATGCAACATTAAAGAGATAATCCTTAAATAGTTTGGAGCCTTAATGCTCTCTCTGATCTTGTCTAGAATAAGCATACTAAACTGAAATCTTTTCCTGCAGATAATGGTTATCATAATGTCAAAAAGATCATTAGTTATGAAACTGATGGAGCTAGTCCTACACAAAATATTTTTCCAATTATGTCCACTAGCAATTTGCTCTCTGGATTGAGATCTGGCCTTCTGATGGATGTTACTTCAGTTGAAATACCACAAAAATTAAAGGTTCTGTCATTATCTTCATCAGTGATTTCATCCTCCTCATCCACTACAGGAATTTTAAGGAGTTGTGAAACAGAGTTTTTGTTAATCTTTACCTTGATTCCCTTTACCTTGGACTTCAACACTTTCCCATTCCCCTTGACTTTGATGTTCTTGAAAAATTCTTCAACCTCTAGAAAGAGTATTTTGTATGGCTGCTGAAGAACAAATGTCAAACCTGCTGTGTCGAGTAGAATCATCAAGTTCTTGAAATCATCAGAAATCTCTGCTATGCCGGCGACAACCAACTCACTGCCAACTCCGATCTTCGACGGCGGCCCCATGTCCTTCAGTGAACTACGGGTGATGGATTGGAAGACGACGGCGACGGCAGCATGCTCTGTGTGAGCGGCGGAAGGCGAAGAGTCTCTTCGAGAGAGAGAGGATTTGAACTCGAATAGATTCTTGAAATCTGATATTTTCTATTTATATAACCCTATTAATGAAGATTAGGAGTTTAATAAAGCTTAAACATACCTTAGATATTGGCGAAAAGAATGCGGGTTTCGAAAATTAAAAATTTAAAGAAATTCAGAATTTGACGGGTCATTTCTCGAGTGGAACTTCAGTGCTCGAGTGATGGAATAGTTGTAATCGAGTGGCGATATGACAGTACTCGAGTGGTGCAATTCTTCTTCTCGAGAAGAAGTTTAGTACTCGAGTGACTTACTTAGTTCTCGAGAATTTATATAAGTACTCGAGTAGTCATATTCGAGTTCTCGAGTAGTCATTCCTTCTCTCGAGAAATGAAGTCCACATAGAGAAATTCTAACCTTTTTGACTAAACCTAGATTTCTGAGTTATGAAATGAGTTCACCTTGTCTATTCCTCTTTGTTGAGCATACCCAGTTCAATTTTGAAGAAACTGAACTTGGTCTCATCCAGCGATTTCGTGAAAATGTCTGCAATTTGCCTATCAGTTGGAACATACTACAGATCTATGTCCCCATGCTCCACATGCTCCACATGCTCCCGGATGAAATGGTATCTCAGCTCTATGTGCTTTGTCCGGCTGTGAGAGACTGGGTTGTTGCTATTGCTATTGCACTGGAGGATTCGCAAAACAATGGTATGTCTTTGACCTTCAAGTTGTAATCTTACATTTGATTCTTTATCCAAAGCAATTGTGCACAACAACTGCCGGCAGAAATGTATTTTAACTCAGCCGTTGAGATTGCGATACAGTTTTGATTTTTGCTGCTACATGAAATGAGTCTCCTTCCAACGAATTGGCAAGTCCCGGAAGTGCTCTTTCTATCATATTTACTACCTGCAAAGTCAGCATCTAAAAAACCAATTAGCTCACTGTTATTACTTCTTGGGTACCATAAGCCAAGAATCGGTGTACCTTTAAGGTATCTCAAAATCCTCTTTGCAGCAGCATAGTGAGATTTCTTACAGTTAACTTGGAATCTAGCAAAAACACATGTAGAGAACATTATGTATGGTCTACTAGCAGTAAGGTAGAGCAAGATCCAATTATTCTTCTATACTTGGTTTCATCAAAAGGTTTCCCTTTCTCATCCTTGTACAGAGACATAGCTGAACCCATTGGAGTCCCCATAGATGTTGTTTTCTCCATTACGAATTTCTTAATCAACTTTTTGGTGATCTTAGTCTGCAAGATGAAAATTCCATCTTCAGATTGTTTCACCTGAAGTCCTAAGAAATACTTCTGCTCTCCCATACTACTCATTTAAAACATCCCTTACATATGTTTTGAAAACTTCTAGTAGAGGTTGTTGTCAGTAGAGCCAAAAATAATGTCGTCGACATAGATTTGCAATAGAAAAATCTTGTCTTTAATTTCCCTAAAAAATAATGTCTTATTTAACTTTCCCCTTGTGAACTTGTTCTCAAGAAGAAAGGTAGACAACATCTCATACCAAGCTCGAGGAGCTTGTTTCAAACCATACAGTGCTTTAGATAGAAGATAAACGTAATCAGGAAAATTAGAGTCAATGAAACCTGGAGGTTATTCCACGTACACCTCTTCCTTTATATCACCATTAAGGAAGGCAGACTTCACGTCCATCTAATAGATAGTGAATCCCTTAAGTACAGTATTCGTTAGGAACAACTTGATTACCTCCAGCCTTGCGACTAGAGCATATGTATGGTATAAGTCGATTCCCTCTTCTTGCCTGTAACCTTTGGCGATGAGTCTGGCCTTATTCTTTATGATGGTCCCATCCTCGTCCATTTTGTTCCTGTAGACTCACTTGGTTCAGATGACGTTCTAACCTTTAAGTCTTGGAACATGTTTCCAGACTTGACAGTGCTTGAATTGATTCAACTCTTCTTCCATGACCATTATCCATGATGCGTCCGAATTTGCTTCCTCAAACATCTTTGGTTCAACCTGTGAGAGAAAACTAAAATGAAAATTTTCATTAGTAGTACCTCTACGAGTTCTGACACCATCCCTGGGATCTCCTATGATTTGATCAATTGGGTAATCCTTCAGATGTCTGAACTCTAGAGTCCTTGTATCTAGATCTTCTTCAACCACAGGAGTGACTTCATCAACTTGAGTGATTTCTTTATCTTGATCATCAACCTCTCCAATCAGGGTTTGAGTGGTGATCTTGATGAAATTTTCTCCTTTTTCTTCCATCGACTTACTCAAGTTGAGTTGATTCAGCTTTGAACCTTCATCTTCAACAAACACACTAGAAGAGCCGCTTTGCAGCAAGCTCATCTCATCAAATACCTTATTAAAATCCGGTAATCGCAAAAGGGGAGCTTCCTACATGCGTGATTTAATTATTTGAAATGCTTTTGCGGCCGATTTCGTCCAAGTAAAATCACCCTTTTTCATGTATTCGGTAATGGGGGCCATGATACTACTAAAGTCTCAAATAAATCGGTGATAAAACGTCGCTAGGCCGTGAAAACTCCGAACATCCTGAATATTGGAGGGCTCTGGCTAGTCCTTAATGGCTTGGACCTTCTTAGGGTCTACATGTATGCCCTCCAAACTTACAATATAACCAAGGAACTCTACGGACGACACATGAAAAGTACACTTTTTAAGATTAATGAAAAATTTCTCCGGCTTCAAAGTAGTAAGGATAATCTTCAAATATGACTCATGATTGCACGTAGAAGTACTAAATATATGAATATCATCAAAGTACACTACTATGAATTTTCCCATATAAGGTTGGAAGACGTGGGTCATCATCCTAGAAAATGTGCTCGGGGCATTGGAAAGCCCAAATGGCATAACTAACCACTCGTAGAGCCCTTTCTTAGATTTAAAAGCATTCTTCCACTCATCACCTTCCCTAATTCAGATCTGATGGTAGCCACTCCTAAGATCCAATTTCGAGAAAATCATGGCACCATCTAACATATCTAATAAATCATCCAAGCGAGGGATGGGAAATCAATATTTAACAGTAATTTTATTTATGGCTCTACTATCCGCACACATCCTCCAAGAGCCGTCTTTCTTGGGAGCAAGTAAGGCGTGAACGACACACGGACTCTTGCTATGACGGATTAACACCTTTTGTAATAAATCAGAAATTTGGGTTTGTAATTCTAAGTGTTCAGAAGGATTTAACCGATAGTAAGGAAGGTTGGGCCATAAAGAACCTTGGATGAAGTCTATCGCATGTTGGATTTCCCGCATGGGGGATAACTCGGATGGTAGCTCGTCCAGATATACATCCTTAAACTCTTCTAAGAGTTTCCTCAATGCCGGTGGTAAGCTCTCAATTGACGGCGCATCTCCCTTAACTTGCAAACAAAATAACGCATATATGACACCATCCATAAAGGTTTTACGTACAAATTCCTTCTTACCCATCAGACTTAACGCTTTCTTTTCGACTGGGACAATCGTATCCTTAGGGGGGATCGAAGGGTCCTTTGGCGATGTAGGTTTTAAGATTATGGTCTTGCCATTAAATTTAAATTCATAAGTGTTAGCTCGACCAAATTGTGTAACATCATGATCAAAAAGCCATGGGCGACCTAATAAAACGTGACAAGAATCCATAGGGATGACGTCGCACCAAATCTTCTCAGAATAAGCTTTGATGGTGTAACATCCCATTTCCAACTAGACCCCTAGAAGTGGTTTTGTCATAACAGAACCCTAGGAAACCCAAGAATTGAAGTATATCGACCAAGATTTTGGGTCACGGGTTAGTCACGCCCGTGACCGACCCGTCATGCCCGTGACCGACCCGTCAAGCCCGTGACCTAGGGCATGACCACTTCAATGATCGTCGACCTCAGAAAGATGATCGGCGAGCTCAGAAAATTCAACATGGGCCTGGTACGCCCGTGACCTTAGAATAGCGTTGAGTGAGCTGAGCTCACTCAATGCCGTAGTCTGGATGGCATTGAGTGAGCTTAGCTCACTCAACGCCATAAGCTAGACGACGTTGAGTGCACAGACTGCACTCAATGCAATCTTAAGTAGGTTGGAGGGCGTTGAGTGAGCAGAGCTCACTCAACGGTATAATCTAGATGGCATTGAGTGCACAGACTGCACTCAACGCCATCTTAAGTAGGGTGGAAGGCATTGAGTGAGCAGAGCTCACTCAATTCCATAAGCTAGACGGCGTTGAGTGCACAGACTGCACTCAACGCCAACCTGAGTAGGCTGGATGGAGTTGAGTGAGTAGAGCTCACTCAACGCCATAATCTGGAAGGCGTTGAGTGAGCTGAGCTCACTCAACGCCATAGTCTGAAAGGGCTGTATTTTGGATGGCATTGAGTGAGCAGAGCTCACTCAATGCCGTATCCTGGATGGAGTTTAGTGAGCAGAGCTCACTCAACACCACAGCATGGATGGCGTTGAGTGAGTAGAGCTCACTCAATGCCGTAGCTTGGATGGCGTTGAGTTTGTTGAGCTCACTCAACGCCATTTTACTTTGAATTTTTCTGGCAGGATTTTTGGTTGTGTGTTGGTTCAGCTGAATCGGGCCGGTCTAGGAAGTGAGCCGTTTTCTCTTATTAAGACATAGTTAAGTCTTAATTTAAAAGGTTGACCGGTCAAGTGAAGTTGTGCCACGTGGACCGTCGGTTTTGCAATGAGGAGCGGTTACAGCCATGGCCGAGAACCATCTATCATGGTCGTTAATGGCGTTTGATGTCATAACCCTTTCCCCCTCCTATTTAATGGCTGGATTCAACTCCTCTAGGGAAGAGGAGGAGTTTCAAGCCGTTAGCTTGCAGGACAGAGCCGTTTCTAGCCCCCACCACCATGGCCGAGCTAAGCTTTAATGGACCATTAATGGCCATTGAAGTTTTGGCCTTTCCCCTCTTTAAACGAGCTCTTAAACACCATCAGAGGCCCAAGAGGAAGGTTTCCCAGCCTTTACCTGAAGTTTCGAGCCCTCCTACCATGCTATTATAGAAGCCGAGCGGGGCCACCATCGGAAATGGCATTCCGTCGATCTACACGCCTCCAGCTCGCGAACAAGGTCCTCCCCTCCTCTCTCTCTCTACGGGTAGATCTTAGCCATCTTTAGGATTAAGAATCAGGCTCAACGGAGCCCGATCGGAAGAGCTCCTCTTCCCATTTTCCCGAAAAAAAAGGCTAGTCACGGGTTTGCCGGTTTCCGCCTCTCCGGCGACCGCGCCACCGCCCGACGATGGCCACCACCTCAACGGAGGTTGTGGTGGCGGTGGCCGACCAAGGAGGAGGCTTGATGGCCAGCGGAAGCATCTGGAATGCGCTCCATGTTTGGCCAATCATGGCCCTAGGCTGGAGAAAGAAGATGACCCAGCACTGTTGGATCTGCTTCAAGATTTGTGCTGTTTAATTAATCTTTTTCTTTTATATGAATTTTCTGTACTAGAATATCAGTCACTTTAGAAAATTTATGAAAAATACTTTGAGGCTTTATATGAATAAATGGTCAACATATAATTTGTATCCCTACGGGTCTACTTTATTTCAAAATTGATTTGGGTCAATTTGGTCAACTGGTATGACCAGGGCACCTCTTTTGGTGGGATCTATACCTAGAGCTAGGCAGGGACTAAAACGTGTGCCCACCCTTCATCCCTTGACCAAATGATCTTAAATTTGGGAAGGGAGTCTAACCTAGCTATACCTAGGGCCTGTCCAAAAATGGGAATTTTTGGAGAATGTTTTTCTATAGTTTTTTAGAAAAATTTAATAATCTTAGGGTAAATTAATTAGATGGCTTAATGACTTCCAAACCCTCCCAAATTTTGGTGAGTGGTCCTTGGGTTAATCATGAGGCTCTGTATAATTTTTCATCTCATTTGGATATGTTTTAGATTGGAAATGGACAAACCTAAGCTTTGCCCTATTAAGGGGTTTGTAGGTCAAAAGTGCACTTTGAGATTGGAGTGGCAAGATCACCTCAACAGAGGCTGAGAATTTGGCCACTGACTAGGCATGATTCCTATCACCCTCTGATGGATTTTGAGGTGGATTTGGGTAAATTTGCCCTAGGACTCAAGGTCAACCCTAAGGATGGTTCTTAGTGGTTTGTGAAGGGCAAGAGGTCAAATGACCTGGTTATGATCTGAAACTTGGTAGATAAAATTCTAGGGTAGCTAGAATCCTCTTGTAGAAATCTAAATGGGTTTTAAAGTAAATAAGTCCCTCAAAACCCTAACCCTAGTTTAGAGTACAAAACTTGTAGAGATAGACAATGTAACTAAAACACACTGAACAATGATGGGATTTGGGTAGAGTAATTTTTAAGGTTAGTACAAGCTCTGGCGATTTTATTATGAATTTAGGATCATTATTTTGGATACCTCATTAACAATTTAGAAGTTTTTATTATTTGCTTAGAAATTTATTATGGAGAAAATACTTTCTGGAAATTGATGAAATTTAGGCAGAGAACTTTTATTATGATTTTAAAACTCTGTGAATTTTTATGGGATTTTTAAAAGTTTAATTCTAATGCTTGCTTCATTAAGTGTTGTTTCCCATAAAAACTTAATTAAATCTATTTTGGTATCTAGCAAGCCTGAAAAATTATGATCTTTACACAATGACCTTTTCTAGACCATATTAATATTCAGTAATTTTTCTATAATTTTATGACGAGTAATTTCAGTACTTCCTCCTTTACTTATGGTTAATGGAGTTATAGTGGATAAATTAATTAGAGGCTAAATACTTTTTATAACATCATAAAAATTAGTATTTGATGATACCTTGCTGTTATGTAGTGATATTAATTTTTGGGTGACCTTTACTTGAGAAAATCATGTAGTTCTTGTTTAAATTACCCATGGCCAATCTTTTGGGAAAATTAAATAAATATCAAATTAATTAGGAAAATTATAAATTTCTTGATTTAGGCTAATTATGTCATGATAGACCTCCAGTAAATTTTATAGGAGATTTGGAAGACAATTTGGAGTACCTCCCCTTATATACCTCATATATCTTAGGATGGTCTGCGTTTAGTAAAATAGCTGAAATCATATTAGGCTACAGGATGAACTTGGAGGATTTGGGTATTGGGTTAGTGGTTTGGAAATATGTATGAATGCATCCTCAGTAACCAAGATGAGGTTAGGTTGGTAGGTTGTCGAGTCATAAGAGATGCTCGGGACCGACGAAAGATCGTCCTTCTCGGTGGGAGAGGAAGAGTCTTAACACACTAGGGTTAGATCCAAAGTAATTGAATGGGATCGGGTAATGGGTATTAACCAATAAAAGTAATTACCTTGCGAAAGGGAACGATGGGCTTCAGCTACCATTATAGTTCATAGTGCCCTTTGAGAGCCCTTCACAGGGAATACCGGGGGCAGTCCTGGGCTAACATAAACCATAAGAATAATAAACTAAAAGAGCAACTAGAATATCTAGGGTTGCACATTCACACACCCCGGTAGCTAGGGAGGTAGAATAAGTTGGTTTGGTTGCCATTAAGACGGTAGATCTGAAGGTAGATGCACGGACGGGACAGTCCGGGGAGCCGAGGGCTCGAGGGTTTGAATACAGAATAAGGTGGTGGGTCTTCGATATTTTATTGTCGTTCACACCGACATTGGTACGTTGACTCGGCGGTGTGGGACACTTAGCCAAAGAAAGTCTGGTGGATATAGCCAGCACTAGTACGGGGATACTCTAGGTTGTGTTCTTCTAGGGGCGTACGGAAGGGCTAGGCCCGGTAGTGTGGATACCCGCCTAGGAGTTGGGGGCCCGACCCACTGTCTCCATTTGCAGCTACGGAGGTTCCTGGGAGTGAAGCTAGCTGCCCGAAAAGGGGGAACAAAAGGTCTGTGCGCATAGAGTCGTGTGCGTGAGTTGCACTTGCATGAATCATGGAATAACAATATCACTACACTCATATTTGCATACAACTGACACCCCAATGTATAAATCGGTATGGGAATTTTTATACGATGGGAGCCTTGCAAAAGACCCCTTAACTTATAAGTTTGTATGGGCATTCATATAAGGATAAGGTTACTTACTTACTTACTTACTTGCTTGTTTTCCATTTGTCTTCTTATGATTATACTACTTACCACATGTCTACTTTACTACTCACTACCGTAGAACTGCTAGATGTACTCAATTTTAATTAGTTGTTTATACACCATGAACAATTGTTAGACTAGTTCCAACTGTCATCCGTTTGATTATTCTCCACCATTGTAGCTTCCCTTTCCTCCTCTCTGCTCTGTGCTTAGGAGCCATGGGGGGAGGGGTAGGGGATGATAGGGCTTAGTCTTTATGACTAATTGTTTTCGAACCACAACAATACAGGAGCTCCGGATGGGAGACAGGGACCAGCAGCCTAGGGACCAGCACCAGCGGAGTACGGTGCACATGGAGGTGGGCCAGTCTAGCACCGGAGCACCTGTGACCAGCTCCGTGAGTGTTTAGTATTTTTATAGCTTACGCGATGAGTGATTTGTAGTGAGGACTCTGATGTACCGGGCTCGAGCCCGTTTATATATTTCATCTGTATTGTTCTTTTGCAGTACTTTCTATTATTATATAGTGATGGACTTGTTGTGATTTCTATTCGTTTACGATTCTGTGGACATGTTTACATTCAGTGTTTACTTACTTCTCTCTCTTTTGTGATCGAA
This sequence comes from Platanthera zijinensis, assembly GCA_039513925.1. Taxonomy (NCBI): domain Eukaryota; kingdom Viridiplantae; phylum Streptophyta; class Magnoliopsida; order Asparagales; family Orchidaceae; genus Platanthera; species Platanthera zijinensis. The sequence continues at coordinate 122,329,437 of CM077080.1, forward strand.
AAAGGACGGCAGAATTGGCATTTTGTAGTGGCGGCCTTCCCGAGAGTCGGTGCCACCGCAAAGCGGCAATTTTGGGAATAACACCCCGGTGGTTGGAAAAGAAAAAAAAAGGGGTCTTACAAGTGGTATCAGAGGAGACCTCGATCGAAAGAGAAGTCGTCCACAAACCTTGGGCCACCCCCGTACGAGCTTAGTTTGCTGACAAACTAGCAGCGGAAGCAGTGGTGTGCCCATAAGGGAAATCACATGTGAAACTCCATCCTACCCCTTTCTTATATTCCTTTCATACATTCACTAACAAATGGAATTTTTCCATGTATCCTGGGACGAACCCTACACCACAGCAGGGGACACCTCAGGCTTCGAATGTGGTCTCGCCTCAGCCGGCTCTAGCTCCGTTCCAGCAGACGGAGATGGGGCAAACACTGACGACCATTCTGAAGGCCTTCAGAGCTCAGCAAGCCCCAGCTCCACAACCAAACCCCGGGGCCAACTTGATGAGCGTCTTCTGGGGACTTTCCCCTCCATCCTACCTGGGGACGGAGTCGGCAGTATGCATGGAGGAATGATTGGATACCATCTACGAGATGCTTGCGGGGATTCGATGCCCCACTTAGGAGGCAGTTGCTTTGGCAGCCTCCTTCCTGGAGTCACACGAAAAGAGGTGGTGGAAGTCACAGCTGGACACTACCTTTGCGGGTATGGATTACGCAGATATTACTTTGGAGGAGTTCAGAGCAGCGCTCCTTGGACATTTCGTACCTCAGTCGACGAGGGATGAGCTGGAGGATAGGTTTCTGCGGTTAAGGCAGGGGAATAGGACGGTGCTGGAGTATTATCAGGAGTTTACTCACCTAGCCCGCTATACAGACACTTATCAGTTAGACGATGCTGGCTATGCCAGGAGGTTTTATAAGGGGATGCAAGACGACATGAGACAGACCCTCCTCTTCGTCTCGGAGGAAAGTTTGGCCAGGATTCTAGAGATAGCTAAAAAGAGAGAAGCGGATCAGCTTACAGTCAAGAGCCGGAAGAGACCGACAAATGATATAGTGATTGGAGGTCATAGAGACCGTCCTCGAGGTCAGGTTATTGGGGAGAGAAGGAACGGGGATCAACCTCGCCAGGAGATTGGGCAGGAGCAGAGGAGTTAGGGGGTATTGGCTCCCCAGCCATTACAGATGCTGGAGATGCCAAGGATAGCAGAGCAGGCACCGGTATGCTTTCAGTGCAATCATTCGGGTCATATCAAGAGGAACTACCCTATAAGGCGAGCACCCCCACCAGCATATCAGGGTGCCCCACCTCCTCGACAGTTTGGCGGCCGAGGACATGATCGAGGTCGAGGATTTTAGGAATGAGGCCACAGGCCAGAGAGGGAGCAAGTGTATGCTCTAGACCTGACACAGCCCCGGAATAAGGAGCAGGTTATCGCAGGTATGGCAGTACTTTAAGTTTATTCCTATGAACAAGTTTTTCTAGACATAACCTAGTTAGAAATTAAGAGAAGATAACTATAACAAGAATACTAAGACACTTAATTACCTCAGGTATAGTTTTCATTAGCGCAAGCCCGCTAACACGCTCTTCGATACCGATGCTTCGCACTCGTTTGTGTCGGAATATTTCATGAAAGGATTGGCAGGCGTGGAGCCATTCACCGAAAATATGATGAGGGTGTGCCTACCCGATTGATCAGAGCTAATGACCTCTGCTCATTGCAATATAAAAGCGGAGATCAGCGGGAAGGCGTTTGAGGCACCAACGATGATTCTGAAGATGCAAGATTATGATCTGATCTTGGGCATGACTTGGCTATGGTGGAACCATGCCCAGATTGACTGCGTGGAGAAAAGGATCACCGTGAGGCACGGGGACTCCTTTATTGTTATCGAAGGTATTATACCAGCACCCCGCATATTATTATCACTTGTGCAGACCATTAAGGCCCATCTGCAGGGGGAAGAGGTTTATCAGGTCCTTTTTGAGGCCGTCATGGCCAAGGACTCCATTTCAGATATTCCAGTAGTGCGAGACTTTGCCGACGTATTTTCGGAGAAGCTACCAGGGCTACCCCTGCATCGAGAGAAGGACTTCCAGATTTAGCTTATACCAGGGGATTAGCCGGTATCCAGAGCTCCCTATCGAATGGCCCCAAAGGAGTTGGTGGAATTTCGAAGCCAGCTTTAGGATTTAGTGGAGGCCGGGTTCGTTCAGCCTAGCTCTTCACCATGGGGAGCTCCGGTGTTATTCGTCAAGAAGAAGGACGGGACTCTTCAACTGTGTATAGATTATCGGGCCTTGAACAGGTTGACACTCCGGAATACTTATCCCTTGCCAAGGATAGACGAGCTATTTGACCAGCTGGAGGGAGCCCATTGGTTCTCAAAGCTGGATCTGAGATCGGGGTACTACCAGCTTCGCATTCGGGAGTAGGACATCCCGAAGACGGCCTTCAGCATCATATATGGTTTGTACGAGTTTACCGTGATTCCTTTTGGGCTCACGAATGCACCCTCCGCATTCATGACCTTGATGAACCGGGTGTTCGAAGAGTATCTGGATGTATTCGTTATCGCATTCATCGACGACATCCTTATCTATTCAAGGACGGAGGAGGAGCACGCGAGACATCTGGCCTTGACCTTGGAGAAGCTGCGGGAGCATAAGATGTATGTCAAATACAGCAAGTACCAGTTCTGGCAAAAGGAGGTGGCCATTTTGGGCCATGTCATCTGTGGAGCAGGTTTGGCAGTAGATCCGGCAAAGGTACAGGTAGTACAGGATTGGCCACCACTAAAGTCGGCCTCGGATGTTCGAAGTTTCTTAGGACTTGCCGGTTATTACCAGAAGTTCGTAAAGGGGTTCTCTGTTGCGCTCTAGGATTCGAAGAAAATAAACGCAACCGAACTAGCAACCCAATGAGTCAAGTATACCTATCGAATTGTAGCTAGGGGACACAAGTGTCGTATTGAAATCCGGGAACTGTTGGCTATGCTTACTCACACGAACGTTATTATCTTATCGACGGAAAAATTAGGGTTTAGAGAATCTAATTGAGATTAAGGAAATAAAACTAATGCTAGAAAGAGAGCTAATGCAATCAAGTAAACTGCTATTAAGTAAAACGATTACGACAGAAGGTTGAAACTATGAAATGGAAATGCACTCGATCAAGAATCACCTCGGCTAAAGACGATTAAGAAAATGCGATAAAAATCTAAACTTAGTAGGATAAAGGTCCTTGACCATGGAGGTTCCTAAAGCTTGAACACGCTTCTCTCGAAGTCGTGCCCAATTGAGTTTAGGAAGGTCCGACCGAATCTCGTCTAAATCGGAGGCCTAAAACTCGCTTTATGCGGTGAACCCCACTATTGGATTTTACTCCAATCTGGTAGATTTGGACGTCTGCCTCTCTCGAGGGGTGCGTACAACTCCCTTTACTCTTGAATGCTCACTTCATTCTATCGGTCTCTCGGCTAGCCCAGAATGAAAGCAAAGGTGGAGGGTATATATCGATAATATACCTCCAACCCATGATTAATCAAGAGTAATTCAAGGCCCTAACCTAAAAATAAAAGATTAATTAAAACATCATAACTTAATCGCTCTAACCTCGGATCATCAAGATCGAGTACAAGGAGGATTAGCTAATCATAATGGAGTGGAGGAGGGGGAATGAGTAGTAGAGCATAAAAACACAAATAAACAAGTAGAGAAAAAACAACACTATTATATTAATGAAAAGGAGAGTTACACTAATTGAAATTGAAATTACAAGTGCATGAAATTTAGAACCTATTCTAGCCCTACATTAAGCAACTAAAACAAGACTAAAGATTGCAAGGAAAGCTAAGGCAACTAAATATTAAACCATGGTTAAGCAAAAATTACAAGGAAGAGAGAGAGAGAGAGAGAGAGAGAGAGAGAAAAGCATAAAAAGATCAAGAACCAAAGGGGCAGCACCTCCCCCTCTCAACCAAAGCTTGCGGAAATGGAAGGGGGGGTCTCAATTTATAGAAAAAAATCTCGGGTTGGTCACGCCCTCCGACACGCCCTAGGGGGGGCGTGTCAGGGGGCGTCACAGTACTATGTTGACCTCGGGCTCTGGGCTCTAGCGGGAAGGATCATTGCCATTATATGTCGGTGGTCATGCCCTAGGTCACGCCCATGTAGGGGGCGTGACACTCACGTCATGTCGAAATCATTGGTCGGAAATCCGTCAGTCGTCGGAAAATTTGATGTCACGCCCCAGGTCACGCCCGTGATGGGGGGCATGATAGTACTGTTTACGTCCTGTGGAGAAACGGCATTTAATACGGCGGCAGGCTTTGCGGCAGAGGGAGACACGCCATGGTCATGCCTGGTGACATGCCCAGGGAGGGCGTGTCAGTGGGGCGTGATAGCGGTTTTGTTCGTTTTTCTGTCCCTTCCAGCAGGATTCCTCAGGATCGGGTGATACGCCCTAAGTCACGCCCAGGGAGGGCGTGATAGGGGGCGTGTCAGGTCGTTTTTTGACGAATTTCCTGAAAACCTGCAAAAAGACAAGAAAAAGTCAGTGGCAATAATATTTACATAAAAATGATAAAAATAAACTAATAATAGACATGATTTGTACACTATAAAATAGAAAATACGATAATAGTTTAGGCTACAAAACGTATTATCAAATTCCCCCAAGCTTAAGCTTTGCTTGTCCCCAAGCAAAAAATATAAAAACTAAATATTTATAAAAAGGACTAATCAAAAAGTTCTAATTATGCTTACACAAGTACTATGCGAAATTCTGAGTAGGGAAAAGGTGAAATGTAAGTCTAAAACAATTATTTAGGTATGGTAAAATTTTTATAAATTTTACTCAATAAAAACAAATCATCCAAAATTTTAACGAGATTTTTTAAATAGACTTAAGCAAAGCAACGAAAATGAAAAACACGCATTGAGTTGTTACTAGATCCAAGCAACGCAATATAATTATATCAATTTAATTAACAAAAATCTAGGTTTAAATCCAAAACTAAAACTGATTTACTTTTTTTCTTTTCTTAGTTGTTAAATAAAAATCAAAAAGCGTGAATCAAAAGGACTTAAATAGGACAGAAACGTTTGGTTTAAGAATATGATTAGGAGTGGAATTCAAAGATAAACGTGAAGGTTTAAAATCACACTAAACCAAAGCAAAGAGTTTCAAAAACTTTCATAAAAATATATATACACATTTTTTTTTCTTTTTCTTTTTCCATTTTTTTCTTTTTTTCAAAACAAAGGCCATAACTATTTTTATTTTTCTTTTGAATTGGCCAAATAGAAATAGACATCACTTTTGAGCATACTTTTTTCAAAAAAAAACTTTTCTCCCACAAAAAATCACAACATATCCTATCAAAATCGTCAAAATAATTTATGAAACTCAAAAAGGCTAGTGTGATTCGATAGGTTGGAAATTTTGGCTTTGGTGAAACTGGGGTGAAGGGAGGAGCTATCAAATGAAATCGGAAAAAGGCTCAAAAACGACTAACTAGTGGTAAAAGTTTTTAGATTGGCAGGAAAGCTCAAACGAAAACAAAAACGGCCTAAATCATTTTCACGCTTTTGAATTTATTTAAAACAAAGGTTTGAAAATTTTCAAAAAGCGAGTCCTAGATAATAAAAGAAGATTTATGAAATTAAGTTGAAAATAGAAATAATAGGTGACTTGGATCGTTCACATCTACTACGTTATTCAAAAGTTGACTTTACAAAAATTATTCAAAAATGAAAAAGAAAATAGTGGATGATGAAATTATGAGAAAGTAAAGGAAATAAAAAACAAAAAACCATAATAGAAATGCGAGTTTTAGAAAAATATTTCACCTTAACATGCTACCGTGAATTAGAAACACAGCATGACCAACATTTTACTTGTGAAACATAATTAAAAAGGACGATTAGAAATATTATAATTAACTACGTTGTTTATAGAAAATTTTGAGTAAAACAAAAACAAAAACTAGGGGTACTATTAAAATACCAAAATGTCTAAACTATTTAAAAACACATATATATTTTTTTAATTTTGTGAAATATTCTCTTTTTTTTTGAATTTTGGAAATTTTTTCTCTTTTTTTTTTGGAATTTTAAGATTTTTTTTTTTGGAAATATTTAAAATATATACAAAGACAAAAATTTGTACACTAAGCAAAAATGAAGGAGGAAGTCCTCCCCCATGCTTAAAATAGACATTGTCCTCAATGGCTAAAGAAGGGGATTGGAGAAGGAGAGAAAAATAAAGTATAGAATTGAAAGATAGGTACTTCCCCGGATTTATTTGCTGCGAAAGCTGAGTGATGCCGCTCCCCCGAATGTCTTCTTTGGACTTCGTGATGGATTCAACAACGTTGGAGCAGGCGATCGCAGAAGCTTCAGCTTGTCGGAGCCGTTCGAGGCAAAAATTGTAAAATAAAGAAAACAGAAAAAGATAACTTGGGTTGCATCCCAAGAGCGCCCTTTGGATAAATCATCGTTGAGCTTGACGCATCAAAAAATAATATTGTATTGTCCAAAAATATTGTTGTCCAAAAATAAAATTATTTTTAGCAAAAATTAAAAGTTCAAGATTAAAGTTCGTGAAGCAGAAACTTAATAATTTTTGGACTGACATCATCATCACAAGAGAAATACAGTTTAAGACGCTGACCATTCACTTTGAAATTACCCTTATCATGGTGAGAAATTAAAACAGTTCCATAAGGAAATACTTCTAAAATAGAAAACGGGCCAGACCAGCGAGATTTTAATTTGCCCGAAAATAAACGTAAACGAGAATTATATAAAAGGACTTGGTCGCCCGACTTAAAGTTTTTAGGGTGCCTTAAGTGTTTATCGTGTAAACGCTTCGTCCGCTCTTTATAAAATTTATTATTTTCATAAGCATAAGAGCGCCACTCATCGAGTTCATTTAGTTGAAATTTTTGAAGGTCATCGACTGAGCGGGGATCGAAGTTTAAAAATTTTAAGGCCCAAAAGGAGCGGTGCTCTAACTCTACGGGCAGATGACACGATTTTCCATAGACCAGCCCATACGGCGTACATCCGAGGGCGGTTTTGTACGCTGTTTGGTTGGCCCATAGAGCATCGTCAAGTTTGGCTGACCAGTCTTTCCTAGAAGTTGAAACAGTCTTTTCTAATATTCTTTTTATTTCTCTATTAAGTACTTCGACTTGTCCGTTAGTTTGGGGGTGGTAGGAAGTGGAAAGCTTATGTGTAACGCCGTATTTGGTAAGAATTTTTGAAAATTATGCGTTACAGAAATGGGAAACCCTATCGCTAATGATCGCGCGTGGCGTACCGAATCTAGAAAATAATCTTTTTAGAAACGTGACTACAACTCGGGAGTCATTCGTAGGAAGAGCTTGGGCCTCAACCCATCGTGAAACATAATCAACAACAACTAAAATAAATTTGTTTCCGAAGCTAGAAGGAAGGGGGCCAACAAAATCAATTCAGCAGAGGTCAAAAATTTTGCACTCTAAGAAATAATTTTGCGGCATTTCATTTTTATTAGAAATGTTGCCCGACCGTTGGCAACTATCACACCTGCTCACAAAGGCTTGCGCGTCTTTAAAACAGGCTAGGCCAGTAAAAACCCGCGCAAAGCACCTTGTGAGCGGTGCGAGCAGCTTGATAGCGCCCACCTGTCGGACCTTCATGCATATGTTTTAGAATATAAATTCCTTCATCATAAGAAACACATCTCCTTATCACTTAATCCGCACAAATTCTGAAAAGATGCGGGTCTTCCCAAAAGTAGTTCTTCAGCTCAGAAAAGAATTTCTTCTTTTGCTGAGAGGAGAACTCTTTTGGGAGCACCCAGGCCACTAGATAGTTGGCAATGTGCGCGAACCAAGTAGAAGTAGATGTGTTAACTTAAAGCAGCTTCTCATCAAGAAAATAATCATTAAAAGATTTTTCATTTAATTTTTCTATAAAGGGGTTATCTAATCTGGATAAATGGTCGGCGGCCAAGTTCTCGGCTCCTCGCTTATCACGGATCTCTAAGTCAAACTCCTAGAGGAGTAAGACCCAGCGAATCAAGCGAGGCTTGGCATCCGTTTTGGCAAGAAGGTACTTGAGGGCCGAGTGGTCCGTAAAATAATGATTTTTCAAAGTGTAATGTAAGGGCGGCATTTATCAAAAGCGAATACTACAGCTAAGAGCTCCTTCTCAGTTGTGGTGTAATTTTATTGTGCAGATGTGAGGGTTTTACTAGCGTAATAGATGGGGTGGAAGTTTTTAGATATGCGTTGACCTAATACGGCTCCCACCACTAAACTACTCGCATCGCACATAATCTCGAAAGGAAGGTCCCACACCGGAGCTATCATAATCGGTGCGTTAATTAACTTTTCTTTAATTGATTCAAAGGCAGAAATACAAGAGTCATCAAAAATGAATGGAGGGTCTTTTTCTAAGAGATGGGTGAGGGGCTTAGTGATCTTGGAGAAGTCCTTTATAAAACGACGGTAAAAGCCAGCGTGGCCTAGGAAACTTCTTATAGCTTTTATGTTTGTAGGCGGCGGCAACTTCTCAATAACTTCTATCTTGGCAACGTCTACCTCAATACATTTAGCAGAAATTTTATGACCCAAAACTAACCCTTCCCTCACCATAAAATGGCATTTTTCCCAATTTAGGGCAAGGTTAGTTTCTTCGCATCGTTCTAAGACTTTTTCGAGGTTTTCTAAACATCTATCGAAGGAATCGCCGAACACGGAGAAATCGTCCATAAATACTTCCATAATGCTTTCTACGTACTTGTCAAATATTGCCAGCATACATCGCTGGAATGTAGCTGGCGCATTGCACAATCCAAACGGCATTCTTCGGTAAGCGAAGGTGCCGAAGGGACAAGTAAACGTAGTTTTCTCTTTGTGTAACACCCCTATCCGTCACATAGCATATAGCAGTAGGTCCGGTCGAGGCCCGACGCCATATGTTATAGACAGACCGGTTGGTTACGCGTTAAAACCATACAACCAATCACCAACGTCCTACACAGAGTCATTCTAGCGGAAGCAAAATATTAAGCTGCACAAATTTAAGAACCTTGCCAAGCAGGAATGTCCACTACAGAAGTAACAATAGGAATGAAACTAGAAAAGTACCGGCCTTAAGGCCTTACAAGGTTTGCTTAACAAAACATGTCTTACATACTTCCGCTCGTAGGCCGACCATACATGAAATAAACGGAAAGCATAAAAAGGGGTTAGGCCTTTGAGGGCCAGCACCGCAACATGGGCTTTAGCCCGCTATTTTCCGCTCGGCTCCGCAGCACCTGCAAGCACAAACCACCGCCCGGTGGCAAACAAAAGCAACGGTCAGCAATGCTGACCAAATTATAACGATCCAGCCCCCAAAATCGGGGCGGCGATGCTCTTTCCCTGCACTTTATTAGTATAGGCAATATATTAATGTGAATACACATCAACACAGGCGTAGGCTCGCACGGCCACACACACCCCGTGCACTCAGGGCACATTCTCGGCGAACCGGCCAACGTCACGTCAATTCAAGCCATAGACGTTCCCAATCCACCACCGCCTCTTGGACAGTCATCCATATGAGAATTATTCCTTCCTGGCATTGGTCACGGCAATTTAAGCCATAGACCGCCGAAGACCCTCATCCATGCCAACGGTCCTGCTGAACGACAAAGACCAGGTACGGTTCTGCCTGACCCGTGCTCATAACGCAATGGCAATTTAAGCCATATGCGCAGGTCAAGACTCACCGAGTCCCGTTTCCGCCACAACAATCACATAACCCGGTTATGTTCACGTTGGCTCCCCGGCCACCGTGTTGGCAAAACCTGCTTCTGCCCAGTTTTCCGGGTGCACCTTGGAGTTAATCTCCAAGGCTCCCTGATGCAATCTACCACGTAGAAACACCCGAAAACACCCAAACACCCGGAGTCTTCCCCGGTCCATATGCAATGCAACATCACCGATCCGGACCAACATGTCCGAATAGGCTTCACACACAATGCCTATGTCCATTTTCGCATACGGACTCTACATAAGGGGGACTTCACATATCTACCCCAAGGAACGCTCCAACTCTTCGCTCACTCGCAAGAGCGGGCTTCCTATGCAAAGGAAAAGAGGGCTTCACATGCCCAAGGATGAGAAATCGTTACCCTTGCATTCTTCCGCGGCGCCATCGAAAACTATATGGTTGGAAAGCACCGCAACGGCGTCGCCTCCGCAGATTTGGACTCGGATTGCGATTCGGAGTTCCGAAGCTCTTCCGGCGGCCGGATCTTAGACTCCTCCTTCCTCCTTGCTCTCCTTCTTTCTAACTTTTAGAGAGAGATGGGCCAAAGAAAAATGGGTTTCGAAACCCTATTTCCCCGGCCATAACCACCCAGGAGTAGCCCCCCACCGTCGGATCCAAAGCCAAGGAAACGAACGGCCCGGATTAAAATCCAAAATCATAAAATCTGGGTCGAACACGGGTTGGCACACGACCGTGTGCCTGGCCGTGTAGCTCATTCGCCGTCTCGACCCAAATTGAAAACCAGCACATGGCATGTGACACGGCCTCCAACACGCCCGTGTCGCCTGCGACACGCCCGTGTCGGGACCCGTGTCACGCCCCCCCATGTGCAATAAATCAACACTTTGCAGTCAGAGGGGTACACGGCTTGGTGACACGGCATCGGACACGCCCGTGTCAAGCTAGACACGCCCGTGTTCGTGCCCGTGTCACTGCCCGTGTACACAACCGCACAGCACAGGTGTAACACGGCCTGGGACACGCCCGTGTCCTAGGCCGTGTTCCACCACCCGACCATCGTCGACCTGAACTGGTCGACGATACGGCCCGAGCTCGACACGCCCGACACGGCCTCCGACATGCCCGTGTCGGGGCCCGTGTCACCTGCACCAAAAACCTGTCTTGGCCAAAATCGATCCCCGTCGCTCCTACAACATTTTGGGGTGTTACAATTCTACCCCCCTTAAAGAATTTCGTCCACGAATTAATAAAGGACAAACAGGACTTAACGAAAAAAACAGTACCTGAGCGGAGTAATTCCGGGTACTCCTCGAGCATACTCTGCTCCCGTTCCCAAGATAGCTCCTCACGCCCGCAATTATCCCACCGAACCTTAACCATCCGGATCTCCTTGTTACGGAGTCTCTTGACCTCACATCTTTGATACGAATGGGCTTGACCCTAGTCGTCAACCCTTCGTCCACCGGCACTAGGTCAACTACGATCACCTGCGAAGGCTCTTGCACCGCCTTCCATAACACAGAAATATGGAACACATCATGTAATCCACCTAATTCCTCCGATAGCCTCAAACGGTATACTGCTTCGCCGACTCGCTCCAGAACCTCAAAAGGTCCAAGGTATCTTGGGCTCAGCTTTTTCAAGCATCTCACCCACGAAACCCCCTTGAACGGCTTCACTTTCAGATATACCCAATTGCCTACCGCGAACTCCACGTTCCAGTGCTTGGCATTGTAGTACTTCGCCTGCCGGTCCTGAGCGATCAACAAGCGCTCCCGAATGATCCGCACTAATGAGGTAGCACTCTCCACCTCTTGCTTCTTGTACAACCTTGCCTCACCCGTTTCAAGCCACGATAACGGCGTGCGACACTTCCTACCATACAGGGCCTCGAAGGACGCCATTTGTATACTCGCTTGGTAGCTGTTGTTGTACGCGAACTCCACCAAATAAAGGTGGTCTTCCCAATGCTTACCAAAATCCAGAACGCACATGCGTAGCATGTCCTCCATCGTTCTATTGACCCTCTCGGTCTGCCCATCCGTCTGCGGATGGAAAGCTGTGCTGAACTTTAACTTTGTTCCCAGCATCTGCTGCACCAACCTCCAATCATTTTACATGAACCGCCCATCGCGATCACTCACAATACTACGGGGCACCCCATGCAGCCTAACAATATTGTCAACATACAACTTTGCCATCTTCTTCACTGGATCATCCTTCCTATGCGGAATGAAATGCGACACCTTGGTTAGCCGATCTACGATCACCCAGATGGCGTCATTCCCCTTCTGCGACCTTGGCAACCCGTGCACAAAGTCCATAGATATATCGTCGAATTTCCACTCTGGTATAGGCAAAGACTTCAGAAATCCTCCCGGCTTTTGGCACTCTGCCTTCACCAAGGCGCACGTTTGGCACTTAGCCACGTACAACGCCACATCTTTCTTGAGCCCCGGCCACCAAAACAACTTTTTGAGATCACGATACATCTTCGTGCTCCCTGGGTGGATTGAGTACTTAGTATGATGAGCCTCGTACATCAACTCCGCCCGGAGGTTACCCCCACTCGGGACGCACAACCGATGACCCTTTCTTAATAAACCATCTTCCACCGAGAACTGGGAATTTGACCCATCCAGAGCGGCCTCCAAAGCTCCTTTATGGAGTCATCTAACTCCAATGCCTGCCGAACCCGGTCAGCCAGGTCATACTGCACTTCTGTCCAGTTTAACATTGCTTTGGCGCTCGTCTGCCTGTCAACGCAACAGATCTCAAGCTCCTCCAACTCCCGTACTAGCCGCTCATCATGCACCGACAACCAGTTGGCTTGGGCTGGAGCCCTGCGGCTCAGCGCATCCGCAACTGCGTTGCCCTTCCCGGGTACATAATGTATTTTGAAGGTGTAGTCCCCTAGGAACTCCATCCACCTCCTCTGCCTCATATTAAGGTCCTTTTGATCCAACAAGTATTTTAGGCTCTTGTGATCGGTGTATATATCGACCCTTACGCCGTATAGGTAGTGCCTCCACAACTTGAGTGCAAAAATCACGGCCGCCAACTCCAAGTCGTGCACTGGATAATTTCTTTCATGCACTTTCAGCTGACGCGATCCATACGCTATCACGCTCCTATGCCGCAACAACACGCAGCCCAAGCCACTACCCGAAGCGTCGCTATACACCTCGAAGCCCTCGGTCCCACTCGGCGAACTAAGCACTGGCGCTGTGGTCAACCGTCTCTTCAGCTCCTCAAAAGCTTGCACGCACTTTTGCGTCCACAATAATTTCTGATCCTTCCTTGTCAACTTCGTGAGAGGTAACGCTACCCGCGAGAAGTTCTCTACGAAGCGCCTGTAATATCCGGCAAGCCCGAGAAAACTACGGACTTCCGCGACAGAAGATAACGCAGGCCACTCCCGTATCGCAACAATCTTCGCCGGATCCACCGCTATACCTTCCCCAATCACTATATGACCAAGGAACGCTACCGAGGGTAGCCAGAACTCGCACTTGGAGAACTTTGCGTAAAGCTCATTCCTCCTCAAAGTCTCCAACACCAAATGCAAATGCTTGAAGTGGTCTTCTTCGCACTGCGAGTACACCAAATATCGTCAATAAAGACGATCACAAAGCGATCCTGGAAATCTCTGAACGTCCTGTTCATCAGATCCATAAATACCGATGGCGCATTCGTCAGTCCAAACAGCATGACCGTGAACTCGAAATGCCCATACCTTGTACTGAATGCCATCTTCGGGATATCACACTCCCTGATCCTCAGCTGATAGTACCCCGACTTCAAGTCCAACTTGGAGTATACCGACGATCTGACCAACGATCAAAGAGATCATCAATCCTCGGGATCGGGTACTTATTCTTCTCCGTTAGCTTGTTCAACTCTCTGTAGTCGATACACAGCCGCATACTACCATCCTTCTTCTTAACGAAGAGGACCGGTGCGCTCCAAGGCGACGAGCTTGGACGCACATACCCTTGCTCCATCAGCTCCTCTAGCTGAACTTTAACTCTGCCATCTCCTAAGGCGCCAACCTATACGGAGCACGTGACACCGGTTTGGCCCCCGGTACGAGCTCAATGGTGAATCAATCTCCCGCTGCGGTGGGGCTCCGGGAAGACTATCCGGGAACACATCGGGTATTCGCAAACCACGGGATGCTATCCAACGGAGACTTTGGCTCCACAGCCCCCACTATTGCGAGAACAGCTCTGCACCAGCACGAACTGCCTTCACCACCTAAAGAGCAGACATCAGTGTCCTGCTCGACCCCTTTAACCCCTCGAATGTAGTCTCCCGCCCTACACCCCAGCTTGACCTCCTTCCGGTCATAGTCAATCCAAGCTTTCTGCTGCTGACAGCCAATCCATTCCAAAGATCACGTCGAACTCTACTAGCGGCAGCAATGACGCTAGCAAGTCGAACTCTTGGCTCCCAATGTGACCTTTACGGCACACACCCTGTCCGCACGCATCGAGCACCCATTCGGTAGCAGCACATCCAACTTGTCCTTCGCCATCGAAGAAGGGACTCCGATGCGCGATATGAAACTTTCGGACAAGAAGGAATGTGAAGCTCCCGTGTCGAACAGTGCCCATGACGGACTATCACTAATCACAACAAAGCCTATACAAACAATATTAGGCTAACAAGTAATAGATAACGGTATTAAAGCTAACTTGCTATAAATTAACTCATACCTGTCACCACATCCGCTTGCTTGATGGCCTCCTGCTGGCCCAAGTTATAGACTCTAGGCTGAGTCGGAGCATAGTGGGACGCGGTCGACTCCACCGCTTTGCCCTTCTCCTCGTAGTAGCTCCTTGCTTCCTTTCGGACTTTGAGCGTCCGCTCCAGCAATCACGGGCAAAGTGCCCCGGTTTTCACACGTGAAATAAGCGCCCGGGGTTCGATTGGTAGTTGCCCCCGAGGCACCTGAAGCAGCTGGACCCGACGTCTTAGCTTTCTTATAGAATGTGCGGTAGCCCGACTTCGACGTAGTCGGTGCCTTGAACTCCGCTTTCTTACTACGGATTCCTTCTTCGCTTGGACATTCTTCATGTCCTTCTCCAAGGACCGGGCCGAACTGACCAGGGTCATGAAACCCTGCGCCTTGGGCCCCGACAGTAGCAATCTTAGATCATCTCTTAGCCCTTCGTAGAAGCGGCTCGTCTTGCGCTCCTCGTCTGCGAAGGTAGCGCCGGCATACCTCCCCAACCGAGTAAACTCGTGGAGGTACTCATCAACGGTGCAATCCCCTTGCACCAACTTCTGAAACTCGCTTTCTAGCGCAATTCTCTGCGCGAGGGGAGGTATCGAGCCATGAATAGCCTCGCAAACTCCCTCCATCGAAACTTCGGCCAACGGCCTTCCCCGCAACTGATGTAGCTCTAGGCCTTCCCACCATAACCTTGCGTCCCCATCCAACAGGAACGTCGCTATTGTGGTCTTCTGCCACTCTTCCGTTTCCGTCGTAGTCATCATCCCGTTGACCCTTGAGAGCCAATCCTCTGCTTGGGTCGGGGTTTCTGTCCCCGTGAATACCGGTGGATGAAATCCCATCACGTGCTTCAGTTGTCTTTCCGTTGCTCTCTGAGGCAACTCTGGCTCCAAAACTACTTGCTCAACCCTCCTTTGCTCTGCCGTCTGAAGCGGTACTTGCTCCATAGCAGGAGCAGGCTGTTGCACCTGCCTTGCAGGCTGTGCATTGATCATTGCCATGACCGCTTCTGCCACCAACCTAATGGTCTCGATAGACGGAGGTGTTGCAGGCGCATCGCTTGGCGCACTGCTCGCCTCAGAACCTGGCCGTTCAGACGGCCCAGCACCACTTCTGGTCACCTATAATCGTGCAAAACACCGATAAGCGACCCAAAAATTACTGCAAATAGCAATTATAGGAACACGCAGGTTCCTCAAACATGTATATTTTCATTCCTAAGTGGACATTCATGGGTTCTTTTCATGTTATAACGGTGACGCATACATGTGCTCACCACCCCTTAAAGTGAATTGGTCCACGAATTCATTTAAGCTTGACCGAAACTAGTAGTCTGATACCAATTTGTAACACCCCTATCCGTCACAAAGCATATAGCAGTAGGTCCGGCCGGGGCCCGATGCCATATGCTACAGACAGACCGGTTGGTTACGCGTTGAAACCATAAAACCAATCACCAACGTCCTACACAGAGTCATTCTAGCGGAAGCAAAATATTAAGCTGCACAAATTTAAGAACCCTGCCAAGTAGGAATGTCCACTACAGAAGTAACAATAGGAATGAAACTACAAAAGTACCGGCCTTAAGGCCTTACAAGGTTTGCTTAACAAAACATGTCTTACATACTTCGGCTCGCAGGCCGGCCCATACATGAAATAAACGGAAAGCATAAAAAGGGGTTAGCCTTCGAGGGCCCGCACCGCAACATGGGCTTTAGCCCGCTATTTTCCGCTCGGCTCCGCAGCACCTGCAAGCACACACCACCACGCCCGGTGGCAAACAAAAAGAACGGTCAGCAATGCTTACAAAATTATAACGATCACGCCCCCAAAATTGGGGCGGCGATGCTCTTTCCCTGCACTTTATTAGTATAGGCAATATATTATGTGAATACACATCAACACAGGCGTAGGCTCGCACGGCCACACACACCCCGTGCACTCAGGGCACATTCTCGGCGAACCGGCCAACGTCACGTCAATTCAAGCCATAGATGCTCCCAATCCACCGCCAGCCTCTTGGACGGTCATCCATATGAGCATTAGCCTTCCTGGCCTTGGTCACGGCAATTTAAGCCATAGACCGCCGAAGACCCTCATCCATGCCAACGGTCCTACCGAACGACATAGACCGGGTATGGTTCCGCCTGACCCTTGTGCTCATATCGCAACGGCAATTTACGCCATATGCGCAGGTCAAGACTCACCGAGTCCCGTTTCCGCCACAACAATCACATAACCCGGTTATGTTCACGTTGGCTCCCCGACCACCGTGTTGGCAAAACCCGCTTTTTCCCAGTTTTCCGGGTGCACCTTGGAGTTTAATCTCCAAGGCTCCCTGATGCAATCTACCACGTAGAAAAACCCGAAAACACCCAAACACCCGGAGTCTTCCCCGGTCCATATGCATGCAACATCACCGATCAGGACCAACATGTCCGAATAGGCTTCACACACAATGCCTAGTCCGTTTACGCATACGGACTCTACACAAGGGGGACTTCACATATCTACCCCAAGGAACGCTCCAACTCTTCGCTCACTCGCGAGAGCGGGCTTCCTATGCAAAGGAAAAGAGGGCTTCACATGCCCAAGGATGAGAAATCGTTACCCTTGCATTCTTTCGCGGCGCCATCGAAAACTATACGGTTAGAAAGCACCGCAACGGCGTCGCCTCCGCGGATCTGGACTCGGATCGCGATCGGAGTTCCGAAGCTCTTCCGGCGGCCGGATCTTGGACTCCTCCTTCCTCCTTGCTCTCCCTTCTCTCTAACTTTTAGAGAGAGATGGGCCAAAGAAAAATGGGTTTCTAAACCCTATTTCCCGGCCATAACCACCTAGGAGTAGCCCCCCACCGTCGGATCCAAAGCCAAGGAAACGAACAGCCCGGATTAAAATCCAAAATCATAAAATCTGGGCCGAACACGGGTTGGCACACGGCCGTGTGCCTGGCCGTATAGCTCATTCGCCGTCTCGACCCAAATTGAAAACCAGCACACGGTATGTGACACGGCCTCCGTCACGCCCGTGTCACCTGCGACACGCCCGTGTCGGGACCCGTGTCACGCCCCCCGTGAGCAATAAATCAACACTTTGCAGTCAGAGGGGTACACGGCTTGGTGACACGGCATCGGACACGCCCGTGTCAAGCTAAACACGCCCGTGTTCGTGCCCGTGTCACTGCCCGTGTACATAACCGCACAGCACAGGTGTGACACGGCCTGGGACATGCCCGTGTCCTAGGCCGTGTTCCACCACTCGACCATCGTCGACCTGAACTGGTCGACGACACGGCCCGAGCTCGACACGCCCGACACGGCCTCCGACACGCCCGTGTCGGGGCCCGTGTCACCTGCACCAAAAACCTGTCATGGCCAAAATCGATCCCCGTCGCTCCTACAACATTTTGGGGTGTTACACTTTGTCCTCGGGAGAGATGGGTATTTGAAAGTACCCCGAGGCCATCGAGAAAACAATAAAAGCTATGGCCGGAGAGACGTTCTAAAATTTGGTCGATAAACGGCAAAGGAAAGTGGTCCTTGTGGGTTGGCGTCATTCAACTTACGATAATCTATGCACATACGCCAACCCGTCACCGCCCTTGTCGGGATTAATTCATTATTCTCATTACTAACTACGGTTATCCCTCCCTTCTTTGGCACTACCTGAACGGGGCTAACCCACTTACTGTCCGATATAGGGTAGATAATTCCTGCGTCTAATAATTTCATAACCTTGCCCTTAACTACTTCTTTCATATTCGGGTTTATACGGCGCTGAGGTTGGATAGAGTTACGCGAATTATCTTCCATTAAAATTTTATGGGTACAGAAATATTGGCTTATGCCCTTGATATCAGAAATTTGCCAAGCAATAGCCCGGCGATGCTTATGTAGAACTAGAAGAAGTTTATCGTTTTGCGTATCCGTGAGGTAGGACAAAACGATAACTGGTAACTTGGAATCTTTTTCTAAGATAGCATACTTAAGGTGTTCAGGAAGTTCTTTAAGTTCTAGGGTAGGGGGTTCTTCATAAGAGGATTTAGAGATTCTTTCTTTTTCAAAAATAATATCTTCATAAACTTTTTTATAAAGAACGTAATAAGGGGTGGGGCTAGCAGCCAAGACGGCTTCTTGTAGCGATTCAGTGGGAAGAAAAGAGGAAGAACAAAAATCAGAAAAATTCTTTTTCAAACTCAGAAAGACAATCAGAAGATTCATCACTTCCTTACAGTGATTCAGTTGTAAGAGAAGAGGAGCAAAAAGCAGAAAATTCTTTTTCAAAGTCGGAGAGGCAGTAGGAAGAATCATCACTCACAGCATCTACGAAAAAGCAGGAGTCATCGTTTGCTAAGGTGTTCTTCATCGAAGGGGTGATAGAAAATGTGACTTCGTCGTCGCCTACTCGAAGAAAGAGCTTACCATTGCTTACGTCAATGATGGCTCGGGAGGTGGCAAGGAAGGGTCGGCCAAGGATCAGGGGAACCTCGACGTCTTCTTCGATGTCCAAAATGACAAAGTCCACCGGGAAGATGAACTTGTCGACTTTCACTAGAACATCATCCACTATTCCTAACGAGTACTTGACGGATCTATCGGCTAGCTGGATACTCATATGCGTGGGGTTAAGGCTACAAATCCCTAATTTTTTAAACAACGAAAAGGGCATCAGGTTTATACTCGCGCCTAAGTCGGCTAACGCGTGTTTAACAAAAAGATCATCGAAGACACACGGGATAGAGAAACTACCCGGGTCACTGATTTTCCTCAGCAAACCGTTTGTTAAAATGGCGGAGCACTCGGCGTTTAGCGTGACGTGCGAAAGATTCTCTAGCTTCTTCTTATTGGTGAGGAGGTCCTTAAGATACTTGGCGTATTTCGGCATCTGCGAAATAGCCTCGTGGAAGGGAAGATTAATGTGGATTTGCTTGAAGATCTCTAAGAAGCGGGAGTACTGATCATCTTGATATTATCAATTAAGTTCAGAGGGGTATAGAGGAGTTGAATTATTTTTGAAGATGGGTGGTGGAGTGAGATTATTTTCTAAAATAGGGGTGATAACTTCTTCAGCACAGGGTGGAAGCGGAGCGGAGCTTTGATTTTTAAAGGCAGGAGCGGAGCTTTGATTTTTAAAGGTGGTAGCGGAGCTTGCCTCGGGCTCTTCACTTACCATACCGGAGACTTGCTTCCCACTCCGAAGAGTTATAGCTTTCACTTGCTCTCTCGGGTTGGGTTCGGTATTGGAAGGAAGAGACCCTGCGGGTCGCTCAGAAATTATTTTCGCGAGCTGTCCTACTGATTTTCTAGACTTTTTACGCTTCCGGTTAAAGTTCTTATAGTGGCGTCATTTGTTGTGATATATTTAGAAATTAATTCCTCCAAGCTTGGAGGTTTTGGGTAATTTTGAAGAGGTGGTGGTGGTGGTGGTGCAGAAAAATCATTTTGCGGGGGAGGGCGCTTCGCATTCGATGGATTACTCCATGAAAAGTTCGGGTGATTTCTTAAAGCAGGGTTATAACTATTCGGAAAATTAAAACCAGGCGGATGAAAATTCGCAGCAAAAAAATTATTAAAAGCATTTCTAGGCATATTACTAACATAATCTAAATGTTCTGGAGTAGGGGTTGCAGATTCCCATACCTGAGGGGCGAAGGCAGCAGTCATCTCCGTGATTTTTTTGCTTAGGATTTCTACTTTCAAAGCGAGCTGGGAGACGTTGTCCACTTCATAGATACCTGCAGGCTTGTTCGGGTGGGACCTAGGCACATTCCACTGATAAGTGTTCATGGCCATGTCCTCATAAAGCTCAAGAGCGGCTTCCGGGGACTTATGATTTAAAGTACCGCCAGAAGCTGCGTCTATCATTTGCTTCGTGCTTTGATTTAGCCCGTTATAGAACGTCTGCATTTGTAACCATACAGGCAGCACATGATGTGGGCATCATCTTAATAATTCTTTAAATCTCTCCCAGGTTTCATATAGGGTTTTAGAGTCTATTTGTCCGAAGGCAGAGATATCGTTCCTAAGTTTTGCAGTTTTAGCTGGCGGAAAATACTTCGCCAAAAATTTTTTCAGTTAATTCATTCCAGGTGGTTATGCTATTTTTAGGAAGTGTGTTCAGCCACTGCTTAGCTTTAGTTCTTAAAGAGAAGGGGAAGAGTCTTAGCCTGATTGCATCATTTGTGACACCATTTATCTTGAAGGTGTCGCAAATTTAAAGAAAGTTAGCTATATGTGCGTTCGGATCTTCATCTTGAAGTCAATCAAATTGCACATATTGCTGCACCATTTAAATTATGCTAGGCTTTAATTCGAAGTTATTATTTGCTATAGCAGGGCGGACTATACTTGATTCTGTTCCCTCGAGGTTCGGTCGTGCATAATAGGACATAGTCCTTTGCACGGCCTCATCTATGTTGGGTTCTTCCATTCTTAAAGTAGCAAATGACTCGGAGTCCTCAACCGGCACTTGGATAGTAGGACCTTGAAATCGCGATCTTCTCCGAAGAGTACACTCAATTTTGTGGTCCAAGTCCAAAATAACTGACGGACTCCCGCGGGTCATGCACTAAAAGAACAGAAAAGAAGAAAAAAAAGAGAAAAAGGATAAATTAAAAAAAAATTAGAAATTTATTTTTCTTTTTGAAATAGATTTATATATATATATTAACTCCCGAACTTCCCAAGGACTACCCCGTGAATGGTTCGCAAGGTACTAGACATGATAGTGGCGCTTAAAGCCCTTTGCCCTTTTCGAGATAATTAGGTGGCGTAGAAAAATTGTGAAGTTGGTTACTATTAAGAGCGGTGATAAATTTTTTTTATTTTTTTAAAACTTTAAAGAAAGAGGATGAGAAAGAGAAGAGATAAAATTAATAGGTTCGTGTTTTCAATATATCAACGGAAGTTGGTCCCCGGCAACGGCGCCAAAAACTTGTTGCGCGCTAGGGTTCGAAGAAAATAAACGCAACCGAACTAGCAACCCAATGAGGCAAGTATACCTATCGATTTGTAGCTAGGGGACACAAGTGTCGTATTGAAATCCGGGAACTGTTGGCTATGCTTACTCGCACGAACGCTATTATCTTATCGATGGAAAAATTAGGGTTTAGAGAATCAAATTAAGATTAAGGAAATAAAACTAATGCTAGAAAGAGAGCTAATGCAATCAAGTAAAGTGCTATTAAGTAAAACGATTACGACAGAAGGTTTAAACTATGAAATGGAAATGCACTCGATCAAGAATCACCTCGGCTAAAGACGATTAAGAAAATGCGATAAAAATCTAAACTTAATAGGATAAAGGTCCTTGACCGTGGAGGTTCCTAAAGCTTGAACACGCTTCTCTCGAAGACGTGCCCAACTGAGTTTAGGAAGGTCCGACCGACTCTCGTCTAAATCGGAGGCCTAAAACTCGCTTTATGCGGTGAACCCCACTATTGGATTTTACTCCAATCCGGGAGATTTGGACGTCTGCCTCTCTCGAGGGGTGCGTACAACTCCCTTTACTCTTGAATGCTCACTTCATTCTATCGGCCTCTCGGCTAGCCCAGAATGAAAGCAAAGGTGGAGGGTATATATCAATAATATACCTCCAACCCATGATTAATCAAGAGTAATTCAAGGCCCTAACCTAAAGGAAAAGATTAATTAAAACATCATAACTTAATCGCTCTAACCTCGGATCATCAAGATCGAGTACAAGGAGGATTAGCTAATCATAATGGAGTGGAGGAGGGGGAATGAGTAGTAGAGCATAAAAACACAAATAAACAAGTAGAGAAAAAAAAACAACACTATTATATTAATGAAAAGGAGACATACACTAATTGAAATTGAAATTACAAGTGCATGAAATTTAGAACCTATTCTAGCCCTACATTAAGCAACTAAAACAAGACTAAAGATTACAAGAAAAGCTAAGGCAACTAAATATTAAACCATGGTTAAGCAAAAATTACAAAGGAAGAGAGAGAGAGAGAGAGAAAATCATAAAAAGATCAAGAACCAAAGGGGCAGCACCTCCCCCTCTCAACCAAAGCTTGCTGAAATGGAAGGGGGGGTCTCAATTTATAGAAAAAAAAATCTCGGGTTGGTCACGCCCTCCGACACGCCCTAGGGGGGGCGTGTCGGGGGCGTGACAGTACTATGTTGACCTCGGGCTTTGGGCTCTTGCGGGAAGGATCATTGCCTTTGAACGTCGGTGGTCACGCCCTAGGTCACGCCCGTGTAGAGGGGCGTGACACTCACGTCATGTCGAATTCATTGGTCGGAAATCCGTCAGTCATCGGAAAAGTTGATGTCACGCCCCAGGTC
The DNA here is from genome assembly GCA_039513925.1 of Platanthera zijinensis. Classification (NCBI taxonomy): domain Eukaryota; kingdom Viridiplantae; phylum Streptophyta; class Magnoliopsida; order Asparagales; family Orchidaceae; genus Platanthera; species Platanthera zijinensis. Next base: position 122,352,264 of record CM077080.1, read on the forward strand.
ACGCCCGTGACAGGGGGCGTGACAGTACTGTTTGCGTCCTGTGGAGAAACGGCATTTAATGCGGCGGCAGGCTTTGCGGCAGAGGGCGACACGCCCATGGTCACGCCTGGTGACACACCCAGGGAGGGCGTGTCAGTGGGGCGTGACAGCGGTTTTGTTCATTTTTCTGTCCCTTCCAGCAGGAGTCCTCGGGATCGGGTGACATGCCCTAAGTCATGCCCAGGGAGGGCGTGACAGGGGGGCGTGTCAGGTCATTTTGGCCAATTTTCTGGAAAACCTGCAAAAAGACAGGAAAAAGTCAGTGGCAATAATATTTACATAAAAATGATAAAAAATAAACTAATAATAGACATCATTTGTACAATATAAAATAGAAAATACGATAATAGTTTAGGCTACAAAACGTATTATCATTCTCTCAGATTGCCCTCCCTCTTACGTCTCTGACAAAGAAGGAGTCCCCTTTTATTTGGACACAACGATGCAAATCTTCTTTTCAGGAGCTGAAGGATCATCTTACCTTGGCTCCCATCCTTGCTCTTTCATCAGGGAAGGAAGGATTCCAGGTGTACACAGATGCTTCCTATCAGGGGATGGGTGCCATTCTGATGTAGAACGGGAACGTAATAGCTTACGCCTCCCTTCAGCTGAAACAACATGAATAGAACTACCCCGTGCACAATTTGGAGATGGGGGCAGTCATTTTTGCTCTTAAGATCTGGCGAAACTATCTCTACGGAGTACATTGCAATATCTTCTCAGACCACAAGAACTTGAAATACATAGATAAACAGAAGGAGTTAAACATCAGGCAGAGACGCTGGGTGGAGTTTCTGTCGGACTACCAGTATAATATGCGCTACCATCTAGGGAAGTCAAATGTGGTCGCAGATGCTTTGAGTCGGAGAGCGAGTACATCAGGAGTAGGCCCGCAGCTGATGGCCATGGAGTTGGTTAAATCATTCGAGGAGATGTAGATATCAGTAGTGTCCGAGAATGACCCGGAGTTATACATGGAGTACCTGGGATCGATGGTTACTACTGATGATATTCGGGACCGCATCATAGATGGGCAGAAGCTGGATGTGAGTGCTGAGCCGATATTCCGAGCCTTGGAGGAAGTCGTAACAGGAGATTACTCTTTGAGGGATGGTCTCCTGTGTTTCAGAGGCAGGGTCTACATACCGGCAGGAGGCCAGATTCGGGAGGACATTATGACGGAAGCTCACTATAGCCGATACTCGGTGTACCCGGGAATCACCAAGATGGTAAAAGATTTGAAGAGTACGATGTACTGGCCAGGTATGAAGAAGGACATTATGTACTTTGTGACGCATTGCGAGGCCTGTAAACTCGTAAAGGAAGAGTGTAGGAACCTTGCAGGCTTGCTGCAGCCACTTCCGGTGCCGGAGTTGAAATTTGAGGATATAGCCATGGACTTCATACATGGGCTACCTCGATCCCGTGCGGGAAATAACTCTATCTGGGTGATAGTGGACAGGCTAACAAAGGTGGCCATATTCATTCCAGTGGCGAAGGACGCTCTGGTTAGTGTATTAGTACGGAGGTTCATTGAGCAGTTTGTGCGCTATCATGGGGTGCCCAAGACTATCGTTTCGGATCGGGATGGGTGGTTTATATCTAGGGAGTGGAGGTCAGTCCATGCCCATCTAGGTTCTCGGTTGACATTCAGCAAAACTTTTCACCCTCAGACCGACGGGCAGACGGAGCGCACCAACCGTACACTGGAAGATCTTTTGCGTCTGTGTATTTTGGATCGCGGCGAGCCTTGGGAGAGATTGCTGCCACTGGTCGAGTTTTCGTACAACAACTCCCATCAGTCCAGCATAGGCATGGCTCCATACGAGGCGTTGTATGGAAGGAGTTGCAGGACCCCACTATCATGGGTTCAGGATGAGGATCCGCAGGCACTAGGCTCGGAGTTTGTGGGAGGTACAAATGCTCAAATAAGATTGATCTGGGAAAGGATGTTGGAAGCCTAGAGTAGGCAGGCCAAATATTACAATGCGAGGCATCGTCAGGTGGAGTTCTAAGTGGGGGACTGAGTTTTCTTGAAGATACGGCTGATGCACAGAGTCTCGCGGGTTCGCGGGCGGAAGAAGCACAGGCTGAGATATATGGGGCCTTACACGATCCTGGAGCGGATCGGCCCCTTGGCTTATAGACTGTAGCTACCGTCGGAGTTAGCGGGATTGCATGAAGTCTTCCACGTCTCCTCACTACGGAGGGCTCTGCTACGGCCAGAGCAGCTGATTTCCACAGCAGACGGACTGGTGGCCTCGGATCGGTTAGTCAACTTGGAGCCTACTAGGATCGATGACATGGTAGTGCGGGTCTTGCGACATAAGAAGGTTCCGTTAGTCAAGGTTTTGTGGAGGAACCACGGTCAGGAAGAGCATACCTGGGAACTACAGGACCTGATGCAACAAAAGTATCCGGAGCTATTCAGTCAGGTATACCTCACAACCTCTCAAGATGTTCAATTTACTTTCCTATCTTAAACTAGTAGGAATTAAATTTCAAGAATAAGGGCTAATCTTTTTTTATTGGGGTCTAGACTCTGTTAATTGGACAAATTGGTCTTAGATTTCACTATAACCTTCAAACCGTATATAGCAAACGCGGCGTAGATATGTAAATCTTTCAACTCTCATGGGATGTTAAAAGCTTCTTTCTCCCGATAAGAGCCCCCGTAGGCTTAACCTTGATTTCGGGGACGAAATCTTTGTTTTGTTTATTGGGATTTGTAACATCCCATTTCAAACTAGACCCCTAGAAGTGGTTTTGTCATAACAAAACCCTAGGAAACCCAAGAATTGAAGTCTATCGACCAAGATTTCGGGTCACGGGTTGGTCACACCGGTGACCGACCCGTCACGCCCGTGACCTTGGGCGTGACCCCTTCGACGATGGTTTACCTCGGAAAGACAATCAGCAAGCTCAGAAAATTCAACATGGGCCTGGCACGCCCGTGACCGATCCGTCACACCCGTGACCTTGGAATGGCGTTGAGTGAGCTGAGCTCACTCAACGCCGTAGTCTTGATTGCGTTGAGTGAGCTTAGCTCACTCAACTCCATAAGCTAGACGGCATTGAGTGCACAGACTGCACTCAATGCTATCTTAAGTAGGTTGGAGGGCATTGAGTGAGCAGAGCTCACTCAACGCCATAAGCTAGACGGTGTTAAGTGCACAGACTGCACTCAACTCCATCTTAAGTAGGGTGGAGGGCATTGAGTTAGTAGAGCTCACTCAACGCCATAAGCTAAACGACGTTGAGTGCACAGACTGCACTCAACGCCACCCTGAGTAGGCTTGATGGCGTTGAGTGAGCAGAGCTCGCTCAACGCCATAATCTGGATGGCGTTGAGTGAGCTGAGCTCACTCAATGCTATAGTCTGAAAGGGCTGTATTTTGGATGTCGTTGAGTGAGCAGAGCTTACTCAACGCCGTATCCTGGATGGATTTGAGTTAGTAGAGCTCACTCAACTCCGCATCATGGATGGCATTGAGTGAGCAAAGCTCACTCAATGACGTAGCTTGGATGGCATTGAGTGAGCTAAGCTCACTCAACGCAATTTAACTTAGAATTTTTCTGGCAAGATTTTTGGCTGTATGCTGGTTCAGCTGAACCCGGCCGGTTTAGGAGGTGAGCCGTTTTCTCTTATTAACACTTATTTAAGTCTTAATTTAAAAGGTTGATGGGTCAAGTGAAGTTGTGACACGTGGACCGTCGGTTTTTCAATGAGGAGTGGTTACGGCCATGGCCGAGAACCAGCTATCATGGCCGTTAATGGCGTTTGATGCTGTGACCCTTTCCCCCTCCTCTTTAATGGCTTGACTCAACTCCTCTAGGGAAGAGGAGGAGTTTCCAGCCATTAGCTTGCTGGACAGAGCCGTTTCTAGCCCCAACCACCATGGCCGAGCCAAGCTTCAATGGACCATTAATGGCCATTGAAGTTTCTGCCTTTCCCCTCCTTAACCGAGCTCTTAAACACAATCAGAGGACCAAGAGGAAGGTTTCCCAGCCTTTACCTAAAGCTTTCGAGCCCTCCCACTATGATATTGCAGAAGCCGATCGGCGCCACCATTGGAAATGGCTTTCCGTCGATCTGCACGCCTCCAGCCCGCGAACAAGGTCCTCCCCTCTTCTCTCTCTATGGGTAGATCTTAGCCTTCTTTAGGATTAAAAATCGTTCTCAACGGAGCCCGATCGGAAGATCTCCTCTTCCCTTTTTCCCGCAAAAAAAAGGCTAGTCATGGGTTCGCAGGATTCCGCCTCTCCAGCGGCCGCGCCGCCGCCCGGTGATGGCCACCACCTCAATGGAGGTGGTGGTGGCGGTGGCCGGCAAGGGAGGAGGCTGGAAGGCCGGCGGTAGGGTCTAGAATGCGCTCTAGGTTCGGCCAATCATGGCCCTAGGCTGGAGGAATAAGATGACCCAGCACTGGTTGATCTGCTTCAAGATTTGTGTTGTTTAATTAATCTTTTTCTTTTATATGAATTTTCTGTACTATAATATCAGTCACTTTAACAAATTTATGAAAAATACATAGAGGCTTTATATGAAGAAATGGTCAACATATAATTTGTAGCTCTACGGGTCTACTCTATTTCAAAATTTATTTGGGTCAATTTGGTCAACTGGTTTGACCAGGGCACCTCTTTTGGTGGGATCTATACCTAGAGCTAGGCAGGGACTAAAACGTGTGACCACCCTTCATTCCATAACCAAATTATCTTAAATTTGGGCAGGGAGTCTACCCTAGCTATACCTAGGGCCTGTACAAAAATGGGAATTTTTGGAGAATATTTTTCTATATTTTTTTAGAAAAATTTAATAATCTTAGGGTAATTTAATTAGATGGCTTAATGACTTCCAAACCCTCCCAATATTTGGTGAGTGGTCCCTGGGTTCATCATGAGGCTCTGTATAATTTTTCATCTAATTTGGAGATGTTTTAGATTGGAAATGGGCAAACCTAAGCTTTGCCCTATTAAGGGGTTTTTAGGTCAAAAGTGCACTTTAAGATTGGAGTGGCCAGATCACCTCAACAGAGGCTGAGGTTTTTGCCACTGACTAAGCATGATGCCAAGCACCCTCTCATGGATTTTGAGGTGGATTGGGGTAAATTTGCTATAGGACCTAAGGTCAAACCGTAAGGATGGTTCTTGGTGGTTTGTGAAGGGCAAGTGGTCAAATGACCTGGTTATGATCTGAAACTTGGTAGATAGAATTCTAAGGTAGCTAGAATCCTCTTGTAGAAATCTAAATGGGTTTTTAAAGTAAATAAGTCCCTCAAAACCCTAACCCTTGTTTAGGGCACAAAACTTGTAGAGATAAATAATGTCACTAAAACTAACTGAACAATGATGGGATTTGGGTAGAGTAGTTTTTAAGGTTAGTACAAGCTTTGGAGATTTTATTATGAATTTAGGATCATTATTTTGGATACCTCATTAACAATTTAGTAGTTTGTATTATTAGCTTAGAAATTTATTATGGAGAAAATATTATCTGGAAATTGATGAAATTTAGGCAGAAAACTTTTATTATGATTTTAAAACTCTGTGAATTTTTATGGGATTTTTAGAAGTTTAATTCTAAGGCTTGCTTCATTAAGTGTTGTTTCCCATAAAAACATAATTAAATCTATTTTGGTGTCTAACAAGCCTTAAAAATTATGATCTTTGCAAAATGACCTTTTTTGGACCATATTAATATTCAGTAATTTTTCTATAATTTTATGATGAGTAATTTCAGTACTTCCTCCTTTACTTATGGTTAATGGAGTTATAGTGGATAAATTAATTAGAGGCTAAATACTTTTTGTAACATCATTAAAATTAGTATTTGATGATACCTTCCTGTTATTTAGTGATCTTAATTTTTGGGTGGCCTTTACTTGAGAAAATCATGTAGTTCATGTTTAAATTACCCATGGCCAATCTTTTGGGAAAATTAAATAAATATCAGATTAATTAGGAAAATTATAAATTTATGGATTTAGGCTAATTATGTCATGATAGACCTCCAGTAAATTTTATAGGAGATTTGGAAGACAATTTGGAGTACTTCCCCTTGTATACCTCATATAGCTTAGGATGGTCTGCGTTTAGTAAAACAGCTGAAATCATATTAGGCTACAGGAAGAACTTAGAGGATTTGGGTATTGGGTTAGTGGTTTGAAAATGTGTATGAATGCATCCTAAGTAACCAAGATGAGGTTAGGTTGGTAGGTTGTCGAGTCATAAGAGATTTTTAGGACCGACGAAAGATCGTCCTTCCCGGTGGGAGAGGAAGAGTCTTTACACACTAGGGTTAGATCCAAAGTAATTTAATGGGATCTGGTAATGGGTAATAACCAATAAAAGTATGTGCCTTACGAAAGGGAACGATGGGCTTTAGCTACCATCATAGTTCCTAGTGCCCTTTGAGAGCCCTTCACAGGGAATACCGGGGGCAGTCCTGGGCTAACGTAAACCGTAGGAATAATAAACTAAAAGAGCAACTAGAATATCTAGGGTTGCACATTCACACACCCCGGCAGATAGGGAGGTATAATAAGTTTGTTGGGTTTCCATTCAGACGGTAGCTCTGAAGGTAGATGCACGGACGGGACAGTCCGGGGAGCCGAGGGCTCGAGGGTTTGAATACAGAATAAGGTGGTGGGTCTTCGGTATTTGATTGTCGTTCACACCAACATCAGTACGTTGACTCGGCGGTGTGGGACACTTAGCCAAAGAAATTTTGGTGGATATAGCCCGCACTAGTACGCGGATACTCTAGGTTGTGTTCTTCTAGGAGCGTACGGAAGGGCTAGGCCCGGTAGTGTGGATACCCTCCTAGGAGTGGGGGCCCGACCCACTGTCTCCGTTTGCCACTACGGAGGTTGCTGGGACTGAAGCTAGCTTCCCGAACAGGGGGATCTAAAGTTCTGTGCGCATAGAGTCATGTGTGTGAGTTGTACTTGCATGAATCATGGTATAGCATATCACTACACCCATATTTGCATACAACCGACACCCCAACGTATAAATCGGTATGGGACTTTTTATACAATGGGAGCCTTGCAAAAGACCCCTTAACTTATAAGTTTGTATGGGCATTCATTTAAGTTAAGGTTACTTACTTACTTACTTGCTTGTTTTCCATTTGTCTTCTTATGATTATACTACTTACCACATGTCTACTTTGAAAGTGAGAGAAAGATCTACCTTGAGTCTAGAGGGGGGGTGAATAGAGTATTTTAAAATAATGTTTACAATTAAAATTTGTAAGGCAATGGAAGATTAGGTTTAATTATATGTGTATAGTGCTTGTTGAAAAATAAAGTTAAAGCAAGAAATAAGAATCACACAGCACACAACAATAACAAACACGCAGCAACCAGAAGACACAAGGACCGATAGTGGTTCCCCAAAAATTGGGTACATCCACTCTTCTACCACCCTTGGTAGGAATCCACTGCAGGATGAGGTTATCAGGTGTCCTGGGCACCAATGAGCTTTTGATAAGGTGCTCAAAAACCAGATCTAGATTTTTTTATAAGGTGTCTTGCCACCACTGAGTTTTGACAAGGCTCTCAGAACCAGATTCAGAACTTTTGAAGGGAGTTTTGATAACCCTTTTACAGCAGGAAAAGAAAAAGAAAGAGATGATGATGTCTTCTCTGTCTTAAATCAAATGAGAGAAGACAAGTGGATTGTTGATGTTGTCAAAGCTCCCCCTGAGATGTAGAATGGTTCAGGAGTGAAAGCTTTGCTAGGGTGATAGGCCTTCAGAAGCTTCAGATCTCCAGCAGAAGATGATTCCAGCAGATGCTGAAATATTTGGTGTCTGGAGTCCTTGATGTTGAAGCCTTTGAACACTTGAAGATTCAGTAGATTTGTAAATCACAGAAGTTGAAATCTTGATCAGAGCAATTGTGTTGTTCAATCTTCTGTAATGAAATCTAATTCTCCTGTATCTCTTTGTATTGTCTGTCTTGATCACTGTGTCTTGCGCATGTTGTTTTTTCTGAGAGTGAATACTGAAGGAGTATATCAGATATTCTCTTAGATGACCGTTTAATCAGTCATAAATGACTTCCATAATAGACAACTGTATCTGGGGAAAGTCCTAAGCAATATTCCATTTAGTCTTTCCTTGAAACTTGCATCAGATTGATTTAAACGGCTAGGAAATCCTTTGCAATTAATGCATGAATTAATTCTGATTAAAATCCATAGCTGTCCTTGAATTTGAATTTTGATGGCGTTGATCTCTCACAGAAATCGTCGATCTGAGCTCTACGATCGTTGAACCGAGCTCAGAGATTGGATTAACACAGCAGACAGAAAACGTCGAACTGAGATCTACGATCGCCGAACTAAGCTCAGCGACTAGGAAAATAACTGAAGACAGATCGTCGATCTGAGCTCGAAGATCGTCGACCGGAGATCGACGACTTAGCAGGGTTGAGCTCAGAGAGCATCGAACGGAGTTTGACGTTTCTTCGAACTGAGGTCGACGAGAATTGTCTTTGTCTCAACACTAAGTCTTGATCTTTGAATGGACCTGGGGGCAGCTTCAAACCTAAGTTCTAAGCCCTAGACTCATTCTAATTTGACCTTTTCAACTATAAATCTAGGTCAAACCAAATTCCTAAAAACATAGTGATCCTTGCCCAAATTAGTAATAGGGTATTCCAACAATCTCCCCCTATTTGGGTTAGGATTACTATTTATAGGACTCAGTAAGAAATACAAAAGCATATACAAAAAAGCAAAATTTAAAATAACAGAGCAGAATATATAACATAGCAGCATTCAGATAGACTATCATCAAATGTTTAAAGATGAATGTACTGCCTGCTTACAAAATTAATCCTTCTCTTTGCTTTGCTTGAAGATGATATCTCTGTTAGGATTTAAAGCTTCCTTCTTTGATCTTCTATCATCATTTGCACCTACGGTTATCTTCTGCTTTGTTCTTGGAACTATAGCCTCAGGATGCAGTCTCATATAACTTTCTGAATCAAAGAACTTGCTTGAAGCATACCTTTCTAGTTCCTTCTTTATTTGATCTGAGAGAGTTGTGAAGCTGGAAGTATCTTTGGCTTGTTCTCTTGCTTTCCTAATTTGTTCTAGTGTAGCTGACTCTTTCATTCTGGCTGTCCAGGAATTAGGATTATTCTCTAGATCTTCAAATTGAACTGGAGCTTCATATCTGTTAGAAGTCACTTCAGTAGGGGTTCTGGTAGACACAATATCTTTGAGTTTATAAGGAAAAGGGCCCAGAAGAAGGATCTCTGGGGCCTTGTTCCCTTTGTCTTGAATAAACCCTTAAGTCCTCTCTGATTAACTCTGAATTGACCTCTTCTAGGTTGGTAACCTCTGGAGTGGCCTCCCCTAGGCTGATATCTGCCCTGAAACTGATAAGAGCCTTGGCACTTTGAGTAGATGAGAAGGCAAGAGCTGCCACCTGCACCTACATCAGGAGGAGGTGGAGAAGGGGGAAGATAAGACTTGGAAGATCCTTTGTCAAACTTTCTTTTCTTTTTCATTGCCTTAATCTGATTTCTGGAGTATTGCATCCAAGGTTCAGTGATTTCACAACTATGCAATATATAATAAGGTACATCATTTGCATCTGTAACCTTTTTCTGAAGGAACTCTTTTCATTTGGCTTTGCTTCTAGCTTTTCTTTTCCTTGCTATGGTAGCTGAGGAGTCATCACTGTCTATTCTGAACTGGTCACTGTCAGAGCTCTGGGGATCATCATATAGAGCATCTATTCTCTTAATGTATTCTTGTTGAAGATTTTTTGCTTGAGAGAGTACTGGAGCAGCAACAATAAGGAGCAGCAACTTGAACAGGAGGAATAATACTTTTAGATACAAGACTAGCAGAATCAGTAGGCTCATCAATACATGCCTCTATCATCATAATATCTTTAGAAAGAATTACAGAACTAATAATAGAATCAACTAAAAAGTCATTAACATTATCATTAGCAGCAGCAGCAGCAGTGGCCTTGTCCTTAGCTTGGACAAATTCTATAAAAGAAGCTAGCAAAATTGGCTCACATACCGGAACAGGCACAATTGCCTTGGAGAGATCTTCACACTGTTGAGCTGGTAGATAGTTGAAGTAAACAACATCAAAAGTTGAGAGCAGGCTCTGGAGATCCACTGTAAAAACTAGAGTAGCAACTGAAGCTTCAGCAGCAGCAGGCAATTCCAGAACTTCATTAGGCATCTCCCCCTGCCTGGAATTCAGTATGAACTGGATTAAGGCACCCAGAGGAAGGAATTGCCTGAGAAGAGAGGAAGGAAGATAGCCTGTCAGACATCTCCTGAACATGTTTCAGAAGTGGGGCCATTGTGGTCTCCAGCAATGAGGATAGCCTTGGGGTGCTATCAGCTCATACAGCCTGTCTGCCAGTGCAGGAAGATCTACATGCTCAAGATGCACTTGAGTAGAGGTAGGAGTTTATGTTGCTGGCATAATGTTTGATGGTGTGATGGTAGGAGGTATAGTGATGGATGGCTCAGGAGTAGAGATTGTGGAGATTGATGGTACTGGAGTGGAGATGGATGATATGGGTGAAGAAATGGATGGCGTAAAGGATGGTTGTGAGAGTATATCCTGAAGGAGTTATTGGTAGGAGGAGGTAGATGAAATCTCAGTAGGAGAGGAAGGAGAGTCATCCATAAAAGGAGTCTTCCAGGAGGTGGAATGATGGAATGGTGAGAGGTGGATAATAATGGAGAGGGTAGAATGTTTCTAAAGTGGCTGGAGGAGATAAGGGTGATGAAATGGTAATGGGGGAAGAGATAGATATGGTTGAGGTGATTGTTGTGGTTGATGTGGAGATGGTTATAGAAACAGGTGGAGAGGAAGCAGGCAAATCTTCTACTGGGGCAGAGACCTGAGGGGAAGTGACTGTAGCAGTCCTTGTGCCTGAAGATGGAATTGCTATAGGTCTGCTGGGCTTGACAATCTGTCTATCCCATTTTCCAAATAAGGCACAAGTCAGCCTCTTGGAAGCATTAATATGCATTCCACTTGAAACTAACAACTCAGGGCACTTAGCATGAAGAAATAGCCCAATTATTCTACCAAAATTAACAAAACTCTTGTTTATTTTCTTTTTGATTAAATCAAAAAAAAGTTCTCCCCAGTTTAGGTGCTTTTTATCCGCAAGAGCTCCCATCAAATAGAGCTGATACCTAGAAATTGTATCATGAGCAGAGTGTTTAGCCAATAGCACTTTCCCTACCACATCTGCCAAAAATCTGTATTCCACTGACAGATTTTTCTTCAAAAGCTTGTTGGGGTTAGCTATTGTATGCCCCATCCTTTTAAGCATATTGGAGAATTCTTCTCCAGACAAATCAATGCAATCTTCTCATGTACTCAACTGAAAAACTTCTGATAAAACCTCAGGTGAAAGTGATACCTGATTTCCCGATATCGTGCTGACGATGGTGTTGTTATTCAAATTTTGGGTTGTATAAACCCATTCTTTAATTTCATCTGCTGCTATCTTGATTCTTGTTGTCATGATGTTCTCTAGTTGTTGTTCTTTGAAGAGCTCAAGTATGTCTTTGAATATTTGATCACTACATTCAAAAGAGTCCATATCGATGTCAAATCTGGTGTCGAATTTCATTGCCAACAGAGCTGCAACTGAAACGGCCATTTGATCCTGCAAATATGAACAAACAAAGAACAACTGTAGCAAAAGTTTGGAGGGAAAAAGAGTTTTTCCGCAGAAACTATGAAAGCGCAAAGGAGAACGACGGACCGAAAAATGATTTTTATATTAGGGTTCGACGGCGGAAAGGAAGGATCGTTGATCTACGTTCGACGATCTGGGCTTCTAATGGAATCTGAAGAGTCTTCAATAACGTCGATCTCCGTTCGACGATACTTGAGAGCGTCGAACTACGTTCGACAATCGTTGACCAGAGGAAGATAGCCTAGCGCTGCCTGGAAAACGCTGAACTCCGGTCGACGCTTGTTGGAAAGCGTCAATCTCCGTTCGATGATTTTTGGAAAAACGTCGAGCGCAGTTCAGAGACAAAACAGAACCTATAGACAATTGAAAATATAAGTTTTTAGCCTAGTCTTGGTCTGTTTTTAGATTTTCAAAATCTTGGAATTTATTTTAGGCTTCCTCCATCAAACATTCCTAACTGATTGAGGAACAAGGTATGTTTCTTTTCATCCAAGGGTTTGGTGAAAATATCTCCCTTTTGCAAATTCAGTTGGGAATATATTGAAGTTCAATTTTGTTTTTCTCAACATTATCCCTTAGAAAGTGATGCCTAATTTCTATGTGTTTTGTCCTACTATGGAGGACTGGATTTTTTGCTATGGAGATAGCACTAGTGTTGACACAAAATATTTTAGACTTCTCTAAGTTGTAACAATAGTCTAGGAGTTGATTTTGTATCCACAAGATTTGTGAACAACAACTACCTGCAGCCATATATTCAGCTTCAGCAGTTGAAGTTGATACAGATGTTTGTTTCTTACAAAACCATGAGACAAGTCTATCAATAAGAAACTGACAAGTTCCACTGGTGCTTTTCCTGTCTATTCTGCATCCAGCATAATCAGTATCTGAAAATCCAGTTAATTCAAATCCTGAGTCTTTTGGATACCAGAGACCTAAATTTTGACAACTTTTAACATATTCTAAGAATCCTTTTAACTAAAATTTGGGGTGACTCTCGAGGCTCACTTGGAACCTAGCACATATGCATGTAGCAAACATTATATCAGGTCTACTAGCTGTAAGGTACAATAGAGAGCCAATCATTGCTCTATATGTTGTCTGATCAATATGTTTTCCATGTTCATCAGCATCTAATACAGCATTAGTAGGCATAGGTGTTTTCATACAAGATGCTTCAGACATACCAAATTTCTTAACCAGTTCCTTTGCATACTTGGTTTAAGAAATGAATATGCCTTCAGCATGTTGTTTGACTTGCAATCCTAGAAAGAAGAAAAGCTCGCCCATGCTACTCATTTCAAATTTAGAGTCCATCAGCTTGGAAACTTTTTGCACAAATTTGAATCAGTAGATCCAACGATAATATCATCTATATATTTTTGTACTAGTAGGGTTTTGGACTTATGGGTTCTAATAAAAAGAGTTTGGTCTACTCTACCCCTTATAAAATCATTTTTCAGAAGAAAGCATGCTAGGGTCTCATACCATGCTCTAGGAGCTTGCTTTAGACCATAATAATGCTTTATGTAGTTTGAAAACATAATCAGGATGAGTTAGAGAGATAAAACCTGGAGATTGTCTAACATAGATTTCCTCTTTGATGTCTCCATTGAGAAAAAAACTCTTCACATCCATTTGGTAGACCTTAAATCCCTTGTGAGCAGCATAAGCTAGGAATATCCTGATGGCCTCTAGCCTTGTAACTTGTGAAAAGGTCTGGTCATAGTCTATTCCTTCTTCTTGAGAGTAGCATTGAGAAACTAGCATTGCCTTGTTCCTTACAATGACTCCCTGATCATCCAACTTGTTCCTGAACACCCATTTTGTTCCAACAATGGAATGATCCTTTGGCTTAGGCACTAGATCCCAAACTTTGTTTCTTTCAAATTGATGCAACTCCTCTTGCATTACAATGATCCAGTGTGGATCTTGCTCTGCATCTTGAATGGATTGAGGCTCAATATGAGAGAGAAAGCAAGTGTGCATTAGGTTTTGGTTGACCTGATTTCTGGTTTGCACACCAGCTGAGATGTCTCCAATTACTTGGGAAAATTGGATGATCTCTTGTTGTTACTAGATCAACAGGGGGTGTTGATTATTCACCAACCATTGTTGTTGTTTCCTCTTGTGGAAAAGCAACTGGCTTTTCAAGAAGATTTTCTTCCAGATGTTGAGCAACTTCTTCATCTTCACTACTTTCATCCTTTTGCTGGGTAGATAGAAAAGCTGTATCCTTTTCTTTAACCTGTAATCTGTCCATTCTTTCTGAAAGAGAGTGTACCTGCAATGGTTCTATGGTAGAAGCAGACTTCTCCTTATAAAACATGTTAGTCTCATCAAAAGAAACATGAACAGATTCTTCTATTTTAAGAGTGGATTTATTATATACCCTATAAGCCTTGCTGATCATGGAGTATCCCAGAAACACCCCTTCATCAGCTTTAGCTTGGAATTTTGCTAAATATTTCTTGTCATTATTGTGTATATAATAAATGCCCAAAAATTTTGAAGTAGTCTACTTTAGGTTTCTTCCCTTTGAGTAATTCATAGGGAGTCTTGCCCTTCAGTTTATGTATTAGGCTTCTATTCAACACATAGTTGGAGGTGTTCACTGCCTCAGCCAAAAAGGATAGAGGTAGGTGAGCATCTGTCAATAATTGTCATTATTATCAGTATATAACAAATGCAACCAAAAATTTTGAATTGAACTCAAGTGAGAAACTCTGTAAGACACTAAAGTTATCAGACTTCTTTCAGAAAGAATACCCAAGAATCTGGAGAAGTTTCAATCACCAAAGTATAAGATTTCCCTCCTAAGATTTGTTCAAAAAGATCCTGTAATGATACAAAATCCTAGTAATTCTTATTAAGTGATAAAACTTTTTTAGTTTGCTTGCCTAATTGACAAGCCTTGAGTCTTTGACAGAAGGTAGTCCTTCAGTCCTTTAGCCTGTGATGGCCGCGGAACAGAGACCTACTGTGGTTGTTTCGAAAGCAGATTCCGCGGGCCGGTTAGAAGATCGAGTTTTTAACGAAAGGAGGCAACCATCGCAGTAGTACTCGGTTCGGGAAAATACCGAGGTCGTATTATTTCGGGGACGCTGATTATATCTACCTCACACTATTATCTTACTAACAGTAAGGTGGGATTTTTTAGTTTAATAAAAACAGAAAGAAAGAAAGCAGAATTTTGCTAAGTTAGTTCGATGACGGTTAAGGCATCGAATCGAATTAAGACTAAAATAATTCTCAATAATTATTAAACTTTGTTTTTAAATTAATAAAAGCATGGCCGTGGAGGTCCAGAAATATGAGCGCACTTATCTCTAGGAATAGCTCACCTAAACATTAAGACTATTCGACCGATCGTTAGACCGACGAAGGATTCCTCTTAATGCCTGCTTTAAGCTAAGAACCCGCTATTGGGTGGGGAACCCAATCCGGCAGAACTACGTTTCTCCTCTTTCGAGGGGGCGTACGCGGTTCTCTTTACCCAAGGGGGATCGGTCCATACTGCAGCCTCTTCACGTATGGATAACGGAAATAGAGCCCACACATCGATTATGTGGTCCTATGCGTCGTTACCCGGGGTAAACCTTAAGTCCTAAGATAAAAATAAAGTTCTTTAATTATTTCAAATCATTTTTTATGTCCCAATGCTCTTCGATGCCGAAGGCTAAAAGATAGCCACCCTTGGGGACGGCTTTATGTTTTTAAGTGAAGCGTGAGTGTAAATTTAAGTTCTGAACAATTATAAGAGAAAACTAAAAAAGGCGATTAGATAAATTGAAAGCTAATTGATGCAGGCACTCACGCACACTTCAAAACCATAACGAAAATTAAATAAAGCAAACCTACTCAAATGAGTAGGCGGTAAATAAAAGCACGCCATTGAACCTTAACGATAGGCGGAAATAAATGCACACACACACACACTCTTCTTAATTGAAGAAAGCGATAAATAAAGCGGTAAAATTATCTCCTACACGCACGCACTCTACAAAATTGGAAAGCGATAAAATTGAGTCCCGTCAAATGAGTGGGCGGGAGTAAATTTATCTCATACACACACACACTCTACAGAAAAGTAAACGCACGCACACACACTAAGTTTTCCTACTCAAGTGAGTAGGAAGAAAATGAAAGCAGGGCGCCATTTAACTCTTAACGAGTAGGCGGAAATAAAGCATACACACACACGCACTCTACAGAAATGAAATAAAGCAGTAAAACCTAACTCATACACACACGCACACTTGCAAAAATAAGAAAAACAAAGTTGCTGAAAAATTAATACAACTGCATTTCTACCGCTAGAAATGCGGTAGAAATGCATAAAAAGTGAAAATAAAAATTAACCGAGCTAAAAGGTTTTGCAAATAAACGCAAAATGAAACGGAAAATTAAAACAACAGCATTTCTACCGCTAGAATGCGGTAGAAATGCATAAAAAGATGAAATAAAAATTTACCGGACTAAAAGTTTTGAAATTTAAAAGATAAAACAAAGTGAGCGAAAAATTATAACGACTATATTTTCATTCCTATATTTTTATAAAAACTCCTAAAAAGTGAAAATAAAACAAAAAGGGGACAAAAAGTTTTACAATCCTAAAGAGCCTAAGTTAAAGAAAAATGAAAATAACACTTTTAGGAGAGTTTTTATAAAGCCTTATGAATGAAAAAATAGGAAAAAAAGGAAAAGCTAAATCAAAAAAGGTGCGGGAAATGAAAACTAGACGGACGGCACAACGGCTAGAAAAGCCGAGAAATCCTAAATCTAACTAAGTTATGAAAGCAAAAAAATGAAAACATAAAAGAAATACAAAAAGAGGAACGAAAAATTACTTAAGTAGGCGCATTCAAATGGATTATCCATACAAATTAAGGGAGAAAGATTCATATTTTATTAAAGTAAAAACCCTAATACAAACTAAGAGAGAGAGAGGGGGAGAAAATCTCCTACATAAGTTTGGAATCCAAATGGGCAGCACCTCCCCTAAGCAAAGTGGTCAAAAAAGTGGACAAAATAAGCTCCTGGAAGCTGTTATTTATAGACATTTTTTCGGGTTGGTCACGCCCGTGACTAGGGCGTGACAGGGGGGCGTGTCGACACTATTCACGAGCTGACCGGTTGACTTGACTGGAGCTTTGACTTCGGGGTGAAAACGTGGCGGTCACGCCCCAGGTCACGGGCGTGACAGGGGGGCGTGACCAGGAGAGCTGGCAGTTCGATGTCGGCAGAGTTGACATGTTGACCAAGCTTGCGGGTCGGCCTCACACGGGCGTGACAAGCATTTGACACGGGCGTGACGCCGGGCGTGTCGGGCTGGGTTTGATGATGGCCGATCGTCGAGCTGGCATCTGTGGTCGGCGATCGTCGGGCTGGCGTGACACGGGCGTGTCGGCCATTGAACGGGCGGTCAGGCAATTTTTCTGACTTTTCTGGAATTTTTTCTGGAATTTTCTGGAATAAAAATTAAGCTAAGTTGGAAATAATATTTACAAAAACAAGCAATTTATTGAATTTAAACTAATAAAAAAGACAAAAAATAAACGAAACGGACTTAAATAAAATACGAAAATATAGGTATAATTACAACTCATCACCTAGCAATAATTCTAAGGTTAATATGCCCTAGTCTCTTATGCCATAGTATATTAGGTCTAGATATGGAATTGAACAAGCAGATATCTACTTTAGATGAATGAAAATTCTACTAAGTAAATGTTACCTTTTCTGTTACCTGTTAACACAGTTGTGTTATCCTCTGACTTGATCTTGCATATAGCTTTGTTGAAAGTCACTTGATATCCTCCATCACAAAGTTGAATTATACTTATCAAGTTGTGCTTGAGTCCTTCAACATAAGCTACTTTCTTGAAGGTGACTGTTCCAATTTGGACTGCACCATATCCTTTTGTTGTTCCAAAGTTTGAATCACCAAAAATTACTTTGGGTCCTAAGTTTGGTTATGAAGGATGATAGATTCTCCTTGTTCCCTGTCATGTGCTTTGAGCACCCACTATCCAGATACCATTGCTGGTTTGATGTTGGATAGGTCTTCACCTGCACATAAACAGCTTATTTTTTTTACCCAATTTACCTTGGGTCTAGGTTAATAGCCTTTAAATTCAGAAATGAAAGACATCCCTGGCTGACTCTTATATCCTTCAGGATGGTATCTCCTAGAAGGTACTATCCATTCAGTATAAGGGTTGAAGCTTTGGGATGAGGGACTTTCAGGATTGACTTGAGATTTACCTCTGAAAGAAGGTTCAAATCTCTGAGATCCGTTCGACGATCGTCGACCTGAGTTCTACGATCTTGGGTCAGATCGTCGAGCTCCGTTCGAAGATCGACTATACCAGAGTTCAGAGTTTAGAAGTCGTCGATCTGAGTTCGACGATCCATCCTTAGATCGCCGAGCTTTGTTCGACGATCTTCGAGCTCTGTACGACATTTTCTATTGAACTTGATTTTCCTTAGGTAAATCTGGATTCTTCCTAGCTACCCTTACAACACCCTTTCCTTTATCAGAGATAAATTTAATTGGGGTTGTTAATACTATAGGTTGGCTGGATGAAGCACCCAAGCCCAGTGTACTGTTGAATCTTGAGTTCACTGTGCTTATAATGTCCATCAGTCTTATGCTTCTCCCATTAAGGGATTCTTCAAACTGCTTGGCCTTGGATAGTTCACTTTTCAGTGCAGCTATCTCCTCCCTATAGCACTCTAACTCCTCAGAGAGTTTGAGGTTATTTTATTTTAGGACACTGTAGTCAGATAATTGATTTCTGAGAGAGATTATCTCTTTCTCAGACCTTAGCAAATCTAAACACGGTGTCTTAAATTCAATTTTAAAGTCCTCAGAAGTAAAATCAAAAGAGTTTATTACCTCATCCTCTTCAGATCCAGTTTCAGCTTCAGAATCAGACTCTTGTTCTACATCAGAGTTTTGCTGGGAGGCATTGATTTCCATCATGCAGAATTCTTTTTCCTCAGCATCATCCTCATCATCACTTGAGCTGTATGAGGCTTCTAATTCTTCTTCAGTATCACTCCAGCTTTCTGCTACAAATCCCTTCCTTGTATGTTTATTTTTGTTGGATGAGGATCTGTTGCTGTTGTTCTTTCTGAAGTCCTTGTCTCTTCTTCTCTCATTTTCTGTCCTTCTTGTCCTTATTTTTATTCTCTGGACAGTCAGGCACAATATGGTCCTGGCTTCTTGCATCCAAAGTAGATGATTTCTTTGCTGTTGGACCTATCCTATCTAGGCTTCTCATGCCCTTTGAATGACTTCTTTCTGAAGTCCTTTCTGGCCATCTTATAGAATCTTTTGGCCAGTAGACTTAGGAGCTCGTCATTTCCTGTAGCTTTGTCTTCAGGCTCCTCTTCTGTAGCTTTGAAGGCTATGGTCTTCTCCTTTCTAATGACTGGAGAAGTAGCCTTTTGTTCTTCTTCCCTATTCTTGATGAGCAGCTCATAAGATTTGAGCTTGCCCAGAAGAGACTCTATGGTAATTTCACTTAGGCTTCTAGCATCTTTAATTGGCCAGATCCTTGAATCCCAAGTGCTGGGGAAGCACATTAGGATCTTGTCATTGAGTTCAGTGAGTGTGATTTCCTTGTCCAATGACTTTAACTCATTGACTATCAGACTGAGCCTGGTGTACATGTCTGCAACAGATTCAGCTTCACCTTTCTTGAAGTTCTCATATTGGGATATGAGATGAGATCTCCATGTCCTTTCTTTCATCAGCAGATCCTGATACAATTTCTAAAAGCTTATCTCATATGTCTTTAGCTGAGCAGCATTCAGATACCTTCTTGGAATATCTCATCAGACATAGTCATAGCAAGAATATTCATGGCCTTTGCATCTGTAGTTTTCCACTTCTTTATTTCAACATCTGTTCCTGAGGGAGGTGGAACAACACTTATGCTTATGGTCTCTGGAGGTCTTGGACACACTGTCAAAACAGAATTGAAAATGTCCACATCAATAGAATTCATGTATAATCTAATCCTTGCCTTCCAAAGTGCAAACTTGGAAAGATTGCACAGTGGAGGTCTGGTGCTAGCATAGTCTTTGTTCTGTGCCATGTCTTTATATAAAATTAAATATAATGAAAATAACCCTCTTAAAGGATTGATCTTATCAAGGATCTTTTGGTTCAGGTGTTAGCCTGTATGAACTACCAACCTCCCTCTAATACTAATTGAAAGTGAGAGAAAGATCTACCTTGACTCTACAGGGGGGGTGAATAGAGTATTTTAAAATAATGTTTACAATTAAAAATTGTAAGGCAGTGGAAGATTAAGTTTAATTATATGTGTATAGTGCTTATTGAAAAATAAAGTTAAAGCAAGAAATAAGAATCACACAGCACACAACAATAACAAACACACAGCAACCAGAAGACACAAGGATCTATAGTAGTTCCCCAAAACTTGGGTACATCCACTCTTCTACCACCCTTGGTAAAAATCCACTGCAGGATGAGTTGATCAGGTGTCCTGGGCACCAATGAGCTTTTGATAAGGTGCTCAAAAACCAGATCTAGATTTTTTGATAAGGTGTCTTGCCACCACTGAGTTCTGACAAGGCTCTCAGAACCAGATTAAGAACTTTTGAAGGGAGTTTTGATAACCCTTTTACAGCAGGAAAAGAAAAAGAAAGAGATGATGATGTCTTCTCTGTCTCAAATAAAATGAGAGAAGACAATTGGATTGTTGATGTTGTCAAAGCTCCCCCTGAGATGTAGAATAGTTTAGGAGTGAAAGCTTTGCTAGGGTGATAGGCCTTCAGAAGCTTCAGATCTCCAGCAAAAGATGATTCCAGCAGATGCTAAAATATTTGGTGTCTTGAGTCCTTGATTTTGAAGCCTTTGAACACTTGAAGATTCAGTAGATTTGTAAATCACAGAAGTTGAAATCTTGATCAGAGCAATTGTGTTGTTCAATCTTCTGTAATGAAATCTAATTCTCATGTATCTCTTTGTATTGGCTGTCTTGATCACTATGTCTTGTGCATGTTGTTTTTTCTGAGAGTGAATACTGAAGGAGTATATCAGATATTCTCTTAGACGACTGTTTAATCAGTCATAAATGACTTCCATAATAGACAACTGTATCTGGGGAAAGTCCTAAGCAATATTCTATTTAGTCTTTCCTTGAAACTTGCATCAGATTGATTGAAACGGCTAGAAAATCCTTTGCAATTAATGCAGGAATTAATTCTGATTAAAATCCATAACTGTCCTTGAATTTGATTTCTGAAGGCGTCGATCTCTCATAGAAATCGTCGATCTGAGCTCTACGATCGTTGAACTGAGCTCATAGATTGGATTAACACAGCAGACAGAAAACGTCGAACTGAGCTCTACGATCGTCGAATTGAGCTCAGCGACTGGGAAAATAACTGAAGACAGATCGTCGATCTGAGCTCGAAGATCGTCGACCGGAGATCGACGACTTAGCAGGGTTGAGCTCAGAGAGCGTCGAACGGAGTTCGACGTTTCATCAAACTGAGGTCGACGAGAATTGTCTTTGTCTCAGCACTAAGTCTTGATCTTTGAATGGACCTTGGGGCAGCTTCAAACCTAAGTTCTAAGCCCTAGACTCATTCTAATTTGACCTTTTCAACTATACATCTAGGTCAAACAAAATTCCTAAAAACATAGTGATCCTTTCCCAAATTAGTAATAGGGTGTTCCAACATACTTTACTACTCACTACCGTAGAACTACTAGATGTACTCTATTTTAATTAGTTGTTTATACACCATGAACAATTGTTAGACTAGTTCCACTGTCATCCGTTTGATTATTCTCCACCATTGTAGCTTCCCTTTCCTCCTCTCCGCTCGGTGCTTAGGAGCTGTGGGGGGAGGGGTAGGGGATGATAGGGCTTAGTATTTATGACTAATGGTTTTTGAACCACAATATTACAGGAGCTCCGGATGGGAGACAGGGACTAGAAGCCCAGGGACCAGCAACAGCGGAGTACGGTGCGCATGGAGGTGGGCCAGTCTTGCACCGGAGCACTTGTGACCAGCTCCGTGAGTGTTTAGTATTTTTATAGCTTCCGCGATGAGTGATTTGTAGTGAGGACTCTGTTGTACCGGGCTCGTGCCCGTTTATATATTTCATCTGTACTGTTCTTTTGCAGTACTTTCTATTATTATATATTGATGGACTTGTTGTGATTTCTATTCGTTTATGATTCTGTGGACATGTTTACATTCAGTGTTTACTTACTTCTCTCTCTTTTGTGATCAAAAAAGGCCAGCTGAATTGTCATTTTGTAGTGGCGGCCTTCCCGAGAGTCGGTGCCACCGCAAAGCGGCAATTCTGGGCATAAGACCCCGGTGGTTGGAAAAGAAAAAAAAGGTGTCTTACAAATGGTAAGGGGTACCAAACAATGCTTTGACACTGGGAGGAATGACTTATCTACCCATGCCACCTTATAATGGTGAGGGTGCGGCTCAGCAACTAAGGACATTCTTTTCACCACGGTTTCAGAAATGACGTTCAGACAGGTACTGCTATTGATGATCAACCTAAACCATTTCTCTCCACTCTTAAAATTCCATGAAAAAATGTTCGTCCTATTCCTGTCATCAAGCGCTCGAGGAGTCGCCATAATACACCTCATAACCATCATATGGGATTCATCTTCCATATCGTTAGGCACTCCTTCTGACTCGCTATCCTCTCCAGCCTCATATATAAGGTCATCTGACGCACGCGTGGAATCTAACAGGGGTAAGGGCTTGGGCTTTGTTGGACACTCACAAGCGTAGCGACCCTGAATCCCGCAAGAGAAACAAGTAGCATTCGTTTTGTTTACTCTGCCTATAGGCACTCTCTCACCCGTTGGGTTTTTAATATTCCTGGCAGTCACTACTATGGAGTTCGAGTCGGTGGAACGGAACTTGCCCTAATCCTTATAAGTAGAGGTGGGAGGCGGTCCTAAGATGGACTTTCCCTTCTGATACGAACGTGACTTATTCTTAAAAACATTGTGCTTTTCGATATCTAGTGCAGCATTAAAAGTGGTGCTCAGGTCGGTGTGACCATAACGCAACAACTTGCCTCTGGATGTCGGGGTTTAACCCCTTTCGAAACCTAGAAAGGGTGATCTAAGGAATCCCTCTAAAACCGCACCTAACCATCATGTCCTTAAGAAGACTTATGTATTCTGAGACCGACAGACTACCTTGCTTAAGGGTGGCTAAATCATCAAACATCTGCGTTTGATGGTACGAAGGGACGTACTTGTCTGCCAGCATGGCCTTCAAGACTGGCCAACCAATAAGTAAGTTACCGTTATCATCCCACAGACGACGTTCCTCATTTAACCAAAAGTTCTTGGCTCTACCCAGCAACTTCATTCGCGCCACTCATACCTTATCCGCATCCGTCAAATTTTTCCACTCAAAGTAGCATTCAATCTCCATAACCCAATCCTGGAATACTTGGGATTCACCCATTCCTTCATATGATGGGGGTTTGACCCGTACGGATCTAGTAATGTCAAACTCATACGGTGTATGTGGGGCTCATTCATTGTCATGGTTGTTGTTAGGATTATTATTCCCTTCATCAAGTGGATCAGCGGCTAGATTTTGGGGAGCCGCTCGATTCAGTCTTACTCGTAAAGCAATGCCCTAATCTCCGTCATCTCCTAACGGAGTTCCTCAATCACAGCAAGAATTTGACCCACTTCCTGCTCGCCCGCCATTTTGGAGGAAGATGGGGAATACTCAGTGCCCAATCTAGTGCGCATGCAGAAATTAGTTAAACTGACTCAAGGAAACACTACAGATGGAATTGTTCCCACTTAGTAACTAGGGTAAAAATAAATTTTTTTTGGTTTTTCTTACAAGAAATTAAATGGATATTATTAAAAAAAATTTGAATTTTGCTGAAAAATAAGAAAAATAGGCCGCAATTGGTGAACCAGAAAAATTTTTTTTTTTTTTTTTTTTGAAAAAAATTGAACAAGAAAAGTGCGTGCCGACGTGCAAAATCTAGGGGGAGGGTGCTAATTAAGAAATTGATGTGAACCTCCCTCTGATACAAAATTGATGCAGGTCTATGCATTGACACCGGAAATCTACGGAGTAAACACGATCGCCTTTCAACGGTTTGAATCCAACACTCGCACAAAATCTTACGCAGCATAAATTCCAAGCAATTATATCACTTTTATGCTAACGCACGGGTAGCCAAACCATTTGGGATCGAACAAAGGCGATAAGCCGATATCCGATCGAGATAAAAGGACCAATATTAGGTCCGACCGAGCGGTGTTGTACCAAAAGAGATCTACCCAAAAATCACGATACGGAAATGGTAGATCTCTCCCAACAAAAGTTACGAGGTTCGCCAAACCTTTTTCAAAAAATAAATTAAGGTGAATACAAATCAATCGAAATAAACCACGACTATTCAATGCTTCGAAAATCAACACAACAAATGTCCACCACTAGAATATCAAAGAGGGAATCACACGAGAGTAGAAGTTTCATTACCCAAATCGGAATGGATGATTCCGACTATCTAACTTGGAACGCTCGTCCACGGCTCCGCCGGAGTTATGTCGGAAGGAGAGAAAGTTCCAATGGCGTCGTCGCTTCACGCTTTAGCCGAGGGACGTGCAAAAGATCACGAGAAAATAGGTTGGGATTTTGTGTTGAAGGGGTATGGCCGAACTTGCCTTGGGGTGGTCGGTTTTAGGCTAGGGAGGTGGTCGTTTGTTTTGATTGGGGGTGGAGAGGAAAACCGTGGGCTATCGTTTTGGAGAGAGAAAAGGTTGTGGAGTGGAGGAGGCGGCAAGGGGTAAGGGAGGGGATGCTTGGCGGCGGCTAGGGTTGGGGAGAGGTGTTGGCCGAGAGAGGAGGGTGGTCGTTGGAGGTTGGCGACGGTTTGGAAAGGAGGGGGGATGATGTTGGCAGTGACTTTGAGAGGAGAGGGCTAGAGGCCGAGAGGGAGAGAAAGAGAGAGGAGGGGAATTGGGCAGCTTGAAGGAGGAGGGTGTTGGCCCAACCTTAGAGAGAGGGAGGAGGAGAAATTTCAAGAGGGAAAAATTATGTTTCAATTCTCATTCAATTTGTCCAAATCAAAACAAACATCCCTATATATAGGCTTATATTTCATGCTTTGGCTACATGCAGCCCAACATCAAAATAATTCTAAAGTTTCAAACCAAAATGAAATAATAAAGATTGTATCAAGCAAATAACACCATAAATTCAAATAACATTAAAATTAATAAACTAAATAATATTAAGTGGTCTTGCGCCGCGGGCGGAGGTTGTAGCGACGCTCCACACAATCACCATGACGATGCAAGTCTTTTGTTGGAGACGAAGGAGGGTCTTCTGCTAGCATGCCGTCATCTTCTTCAGCAAGTTGGGGGTCGTCGTCTCCAATAACTTCCTCCTGAGAGAGAGGTCAAGTTTGTGAGAGACCTCGAGCCAAATACTCGTCCTATTGCTAAGGAACCATACCGAATGGCTCCGCGTGAGTTAGAAGAGTTGCGCACTCAGCTGGATGATTTACTGCAAGGTGGTTTTATTAGGTTGAGTTCTTCTCCGTGGGGTGCCCCTGTTTTGTTCGTAAAGAAGAAAGACAGTTCCATGATGCTCAGCATAGATTATCGGGAGTTAAAATAGGTAACCATCAAGAACAGATATTTGTTGTCTCAGATTGATGATCTATTTGATAAGTTGTGGGAAGGCACTATGTTTTTGAAGATTGACCTTCGTTCAGGCTACCACTAGTTGAGGGTCCATGAGGCTGATATACCACAGACGGCTTTTCGTTACCCGCATGGGCATTTTGAGTTCTTGGTGATGTTCTTTGGTTTGACAAATGCCCCCATCTTCTTTTATGGACTTATGAATAGAGTGTTCAAAGATTTCATGGACCATTTCGTGGTCGTGTTCATAAATGACGTTCTCGTGTATTCCCACAGTGTTGAGGAGCATGCTCAACACTTGCACTTAGTTTTTTCAACCCTGAGGGATCACAAACTCTATGCCAAGCTGAGTAAGTACGATTTTTGGTTACCTTAAGTGTCCTTTCTGGGACATGTTGTGGGCAAGGACAGTATTTTCGTAGACCCTACCAAGATTTTTACTGTAATGGAATGGAAAAGACCTTCCACACCTAAGGAGATAAGGAGCTTCATAGTTCTGGCCGGCTATTATAGAAGATTTGTGGAAGGGTTCTCTGTGTTGTCTGCACCTCTAACTAGACTTACACAAAAGAACACTGCGTTCATTTGGAGCAATAAGTGTGAAGAAGCTTTCCAAGAATTGAAGAAGAGATTGTGTACTGCCCCAGTTTTGACTTTGCCTACAGAAGGAGTTGAGTAGGCTGTGTATGTGGATGCATCACACATTGGACTTGGTTGTGTCTTGATGCAAAAAGGAAAGGTGATGGTGTACGGATCAAGATAATTAAAGATTCATGAAATAAATTATCCTACGCATGATTTTGAGTTTGCTGCTGTAATTTATGCGCTGAAACATTAGAGACATTTATTATATGGCGTGCTGTGCAAGATGTACACAGACCATAAGAGTTTTAAGTACGTCTTCACTTAGAAGGAGTTAAATCTGCGCAAGCATGGGTGGTTAGAATCTGTGGCCGATTATGATGTGGAGATTCTTTATCATCCTGGAAAGGCTAACGTAGTAGCCGATGCTTTTAGTAGGAAGACCGCCAAAATCTTCAATTTATCTGTACAGTCCTTGGTGGAAAAATTCTTGTTGATGGACATTGAGGTTGGGAGTAGTACTGTGCCTATTAGTTTGGAAGCAAAAGACCCCTCTTGGATTTCCCTTACCATAGTGCACCAGAAGGATGATCCTTATTTACTACATCTTCGAAATAGAACTGAGAAGGGAGAGCTACCTGATTTCTCTCTGGATGAGTTAGATACTCTGAAATATCAGGGTAGATTTTGTATCCCCGCTTTTGGTGATATTCGTGCTAAAATTTGTAATGAAGCTCATGGTTCCAATGTTGCCTCTCATCCTAGTTCAACCAAAATGTATAAAGATTTGAAGAAATCGTTTCGTGGTTAGGAATGAAGAATGATATAGCAAAGTTTGTGTCAGAATGTTATACGTGTCAGCATGTTAAGGCTGACCACAAAAGTCCTGGTGGTAAACTAACACCGCTTGATATTCCAAGTTTGAAGTAGGAGAGTATTTCGATGGATTTCATCACCGGGTTACCAAAATCTCCCTATGGGCATGATTCTGTTTGGGTGATAGGTGATTGATTGACTAAGTGTGTTCACTTTGTGTCGTTTAAGATTGGGTATTCTATGAAGAAGATAGTTGAGTTATATCTCAATAAAGTCATCGGATTATATGGAGTGCCAATTAGCATTATATCTGATCGAGACTCTTGATTTACGTCTCATTTTTGGAAGAGCTTACATGAGGAGTTTGGTACCGATTTAAGGTATTCCACCGCCTATCATTCATAGACAAATGGTCATATGGAAAGGGTAAATTAGATCATGGAAGATATGATCAGGTATTATATATTTGATCATGGTGGTGCTTGGGATGAATGCCTCAGACTCATGAATTTGCATACAATAATAGTTATCAAGAGAGTCTGCAAATGGCCCCGTTTGAGGCCTTGTACGGAAGGCATTGTAGGACACCTTTGTTTTTTTTCAGAGGTTGGTGGGAGACCGCTGCTAGGTCCTGAAGCCATTGAAGAGATGAATTGTGTTATGACTCATATTCGAGAGAAGCTCTGTATAGCGCAAGAGCATTATGAGAAATACGTTAATCGATGAATGGTCGATCTGGAGTTTGTCGTTGGGGACTTGGTTTTTCTGAAAGTCTCTCTGATGTCAGGTGTTAAAAGGTTTGGAAGGAACCACAAGTTAAACACCGTTATGTGGGACCTTTTCAAATTCTTGAGTGCATCGGAGTGTCATCTTATAGATTGGATTTGCCTGCTACCTTCCCTGGTGTCCATGATGTGTTCCATGTGAGCCATTTAAGGAAGTTTGTTCGTAGTGATCGTCAAGTCCTTGACTCGGTACCTCAGATTCATCCCAACCTTTCGTGTGTGGAAGAACCTGTCCATGTTTTGGAATCTCAAGATCGAGTGTTACGAAGAAACACCGTCGCCATGGTCAAAGTTCTTTGGAGAAATCAAGATGTCGAGAGTACGATGTGGGAATTGGAGTCAGTGATGAGGGAATCTCATCGGCACCTCTTCCCTTAGTTTCTGGTATGTCTCCATGCTTTTGGTAGTGTTTGATTTTCTCATTTTGGTTTATTTTGGAGTTGTGTTAAGTTTCGGGACGAAATTTCTTTTTAGGGGGAGTGACTGTAACCCCCCGATTTTCTGATAATATTATTTGATTAGGTATCATCATATTTATGACGTCAAGGATTTACTTTTTACGTTATGTTGACGGCGCTGCACCGTTAGTGCGTTTTACGTCCGTTGGGTTTGTTTGACCAGATTCATGGGATTTTGATTTTGATTGAATGTTTTTTCCTTTATTGAAAGGAATAAAGATTTGAGGTTTGGACTTGTCCAGTTTTTTTGCGATCCGAGCATTTTGGGTCTCGGCGCATGTTTGGATCTTTGTGAAGATTTTTGCTTGTTTAAGCATTTGATGATAATGTCTCAGGAATGGTGCATCAGATTCTAGGATTGTTTTCGGTGTCTAATTCATTTAATTTCGACGTGTGCTGTCTAGGGTCGATGAAGCGTCGAGCAGCGTTCAACAATCGGTGAACTGGGAGTTCGACGATCATCGTTCAGTGTTGCGTTCGAAGAAATCCGACCAGAAATCATCGAACTGGGTTGAATTCGACGAAAACCGACCAGAAATCATCGAACTGGGTTGAGTTCGATGAAATCCGAATGGAAATCGTCAAAATGGGTTGAGTTCGACAAAATCCGAACGAAAATTGTCGAACTGGGTTGATTTCGACGAAATCTGAATGGAAATCGTTGAATTGGGGTTAGTTCGACGAAATCCGAACGAAAATCATCGAACTGGGTTGAGTTCGACAAAATCCGAACACAAATCGTCGAACTGGGTTGAGTTCGACGAAATTCGAAAGGAAATCGTCGAAATGGGTTACATTCGACGAAATTTTGATGAACGGTGTTGATCTTATCTGTTGTCTCGAGATGCCATGTGGCTCTAGAGAAGTGCTCCTCGGGTTCTCGAGAAGCCCTTCTTTTGTCTCGAGATGTCCTTCTGTCATTCTCGAGAAATCCTATTGTTCTCGAGAATTGTGTCTACCTGTTCCCGAGAGGTCCCTTATATTCTTGAGTAATATTTCCCTAGTACTCGAGTAATCCATATCTTCATCTCGGGAATATCAGTTCAGCCGACCCCAGTTTTCTTCTAAGAGTACAGATTTTTATTTAATATTTTTTTATATATGTATATATAAGTACTCTACGTCTTCATCCTCTGTCATTTAGACCGAAATATTATTCTTTTTCCCGAACCGAAGCGACGTGAGCAAGAGAGAGAAAGTTTTTTTCGTGAACCTTCCGGTGGCTGCCGATGGTGCTCTAGTGATCCAAATCTTAAACCGTTCATAGAACCGGGAAACTCTCAGCGAGAGCTTCGTCATCATGGTAAAATCTTCCCCATTTCTTGGGTTTTTCTCGTTAGGGTTTTTGGCCCTAACTTCTATCTCGGTCGTTTTGTTCAGATTTAGGCTTCCCCCATCTTCCTTAGTCCCGATCTATGACAAGGAGCGATTCAGAGAGTTTTTTCTGGCAAAATCCAGGCAAGTGGTGGTTTCACTCCCCTCTTCCCTTCTTTCTCCCGAACTGCTGAAATTTCTAACTTCTTTTGTCATTATCGTTAATAGCTTGCTGATTATAGTGCTGTCTAAATCCTTTGTTCAAAACACACTTGTATTATCATGTTCTTGATTTCACTAATCAAACCTTGTATAGTGGTTTATGTTTTGATGATGAGATTGAATCTTGCTCTTTTAGCCGTCCTTTAACTATTATCTAGGATGTGTTTGAGTTTATCAAGGATTGTAAATCCTACCTAAAGGTTTATCGACCGTTTCTTAATCTAGAAATGTCTAGTAGAATATGATGTGCCAAGTCTTGAGATACATCATGATTCTCTTGTTTGCGGGAGTTAGTGTTCATATCCACCTCCGCAATGTTTTGAGACTTATGAGTACCTTGTGGAACTCTACCGGGTGTTTGGTTGTCTGTGGTGTATGGTGGAGTGTATGAGTCTCCCCCATAGTTTGATGGATATTATATCTGTGACGGTGTATCCAGATGAGTGACCACATCGCCCGTATTTTTGGGTAGAGTTGACCACATGTGGCTTATAGGGTTGTTGTGATATTCTTGCTTATGATGCAATCATGCTTTCCACCTTTTTAGCCTTATGTGTACAACCCCGTATCCGGCGAGTGGGTCAGAAGGAACAAAACCAGCCAAATCGGGCAGTCTGAGTCCCTGGGCAAGCTCGGCAGGAGGGAGAGCTCAGCAGTCTTGGACTTGCCCAGGCGGGGTGGCATACTTTTGGGAGGCGAGCTCGTATTTGCCAAGCCCATTTCGTCGAGCTCTGGGTTGTTTGTCGAGCTTTGGGCCTTTCATCGAGCTCTGGGCCGCTCGCCGAGTCAGATAGTCTAACAAGCCCATGGCGTGTGAGTAGTGCAGGCCGGGCCCGTACTCGCCCAAGGTCGAAGATAGGCTACGAGTGCCAGCTCCATCGAGCACTCATCGCCCTTGCCGAGCAGGGGTTGTTGAGGGCTACTCACCCAGTGATCTGCGATGTGTTTTTACCTTTTTTCCCCCGCTGGCCTTCCAATAGCTAGTTAGAACAGTGGAGTTACACTATTGGCAGACCCAGTTGGGCTGCACATAACTGTTCAGAACAGCGGAGGTTGGCTATTTGCAGGCCGTTTTCAGAAATCTATAAATAGGACCCAAGGGGTACCACAAAAGGCATGCTCACTTGTCTCATAACCTTCTAGTGCTCTCTTAGGTACCTTAGCCTAACATTTGGCTAAGGAGGGCAAGCGCTCAGAGTTCTTCCAGGTGTGTGGTGGGTCCTCCGCGTTGGGCCCTTGGGTAAGTCCCCTATTCTTTTTTCTTTGTCATTTTTCTTGCAGGAGAGAAGTAGGTGCGCGATCACCCCTTCCCCAAGGGTGAACTCCATCGAGACCGAATTCTTGGTTTCAACCTTTTTTGTGCGGTGAGCGTAGAGCGTGGTCAGCACAGAAAATCTTCAGCAAGCTCAATGACGGGAGGAGAAGTACAAGGCTCGGACAGGTCCGACTGCCCCCCCCCCCCCCATACACACACCTCTTGCCACAGTGGGGATGTTCAAAGATTTCAAGCAGGAGGTACTCGGCCTCGTCACGTTTGCACTCGACACGCGTGCCAAGTGATCGACCCCATACAGTGCCAGTACTCGCGGTCTCAAAACTTGGCGAGGACGCTACGGGCAGGCAAGCTGGGAAGGAAATTGCCGAGGAAGGGAGAAGCGGCGAGCTCCCTGAGCTAGTGCTCTTCCTGGGCTCGGCAAGCGGAAGTAGGTTCGGTGAGATGGGGGTGTGAAACCCCCCAGCTCGCCCAGCAGGGAGAGGCAGCCCATTCAGCGAGCTGGTCTCTTCTGCCCAGTTCTAGAGGGGTTCAGGTAGCCAGAGATGTCTTACTATGCCGGGAAGGGAGACCCGGTCTAGTACGTCCAGTGGTTTGAGGACGTGGTCTCGATCCGACAGATGTCGGATGGATTCAAGTGTAGGCTCTTCGCCATTACCCTCAAGGATAAGGCGAGAGAGTGGTTCCACCAGATGTCGGCCAATTCCATTTACTGCTTCGAGGACCTACGTTGGGGGCTCATGTTGAGGTTCATCACCCCCAAGAGGAGGAAGAAGAAGTCGGAGTCCCTGTTCCATATCAAGCAGGGGGTGAACGAGACCCTGGGGAGCTGAGTGGATCGGTTCAAGGAGGAGGTGACCCAGGTACAAGAGATGTCAGGGCATACCCTGATGATGGCCTTCACCCTGGGGCTGCAACAGGGTTTCTTCCAAATGGAGCTGAAGAGGGTGCCACCCCTCTCCTACGAGGAGCTAATGGAGAGGGTAGCAAGAGAGGTCGATGGGGAGGCGTCGAATCCGGAGTTTGCCCGAAGGCTGGCCAGGTGGGCCATGGTGGAAGAGAGGCCAAGAGGTGGCAGAGGACAGGAGAAGAGAATAGCTGAGCCCCGGCAGAGGGAACAGCAGCAGCAGCCTAGGTTTGGGTGTCAGGAGCCAAACCATTGGCTAGGGTGGAGGCCGGAGTGGCAAGATCAAGGGCCGCGGAGAGGTCACCATGGGGGGATAACCACCAGGGAGGCCAGGGCCAGTTTTATCCCCCAGGTGGGAGGCAAGGCCAGAGACCACCTCTTCCCAACAAGGACCAGGCAATGGCTATAACCATGGGGGAGAGGAGGAGAGCAGTGTAACGCCCCAAAACTCGAAAGGGTGATGGTTGGCATTTTGAGCCAAATCTGGGTTTTACTAGAGGTGACACGGCCTGTGACACGAGCGTGTCCTAGGGTGTGTCATGCTCGGGTTCGGCGTTGGTCACGTGGTCGACGATTTTAGAGTCAACGGTCGTCGAGGGGGGGGGGGGGTGAACATGGCTTGGGACACGGGCGTGTCCCAGGGCGTGTCAGCCACTCAGAGCCATACACTCAACGATCGTTGAGTGAGGGGCGCACAACCTGATCCCAGGCGTGTTCGGGTCCGACACGGCATGTGTAATTCGACACGGGCGTTTCAAATGCCCATGTCCTCCTTGGGTCGTGCGGCATTTTGTGCTAAGAAAGTTACACAGCATGGGACACGGGCGTGTCCCAGGGCATGTCAAGCACACGGCATGTGACACGGGCATGTCACATGGCTGTGTTGTGCTCGGGTTGTTTTGGAACTATGTCGTTCGGGGGAACACGGCTTGCAACACGGGCGTG
Source organism: Platanthera zijinensis (assembly GCA_039513925.1). Taxonomy (NCBI): domain Eukaryota; kingdom Viridiplantae; phylum Streptophyta; class Magnoliopsida; order Asparagales; family Orchidaceae; genus Platanthera; species Platanthera zijinensis. Next base: position 122,385,024 of record CM077080.1, read on the forward strand.
TACTGGCTGACACGGGCGTGTTGGGTGCCCATGTTCTTTTTGGGACGCGTCGGTTTTGACAGCGAATGGGTAATACGGCCCTAAACACGGCTGTGTTGCAACCCGTGTTCGGCCCAGGATTTCTATTTTGAGGGCAAATCGTAGTAGTTCGTTTCCTTGATTTGGGATCCAATGGCCTGGGGCTATTCCTGTTGAGTTTAAACCAGAAATAGGGTTTGAAAACCCTATTTTTCATTTGGGTTATCTCTCTATAGAAGCTAGAGAGAAGGGAGAGCAAGGAGGAGGAAGAAGGGCTAGATCCGGTCACCGGTGGAGCTTCGGAGATCCAAATCGCGAGCCGACTTCGGATCCGCGGAGGCAAGGAGATTGCGGTGCTTTTCATCTGCATAGATTTCCATGGCGCAGAGGAAGAATGCTAGGGTAACGATTTTCATCCTAGGACATGTGAAGTCCTCTTTTACTTTGCATAGGAAGCCCTCTCACACGGTTGTGCGATGAGTTGAGGCATTCCTTGGGGTAGATATTTAAAGTCCCCCTTGTGTAGAGTCCGTATACGAAAAAGGACATAGGCATGATGTGTGAAGCCTATCCGGACGTGTTGGTCTGGATTGGTGATGTTATATTGCATAATAACCGGAGAAGACTCCGGGTGAATGTTTGTTTTTCGGGTTTTCTACGAGGTAGATTGCAATAGGGATCCTTGGGGACTAACTCCAAGGTGCACCCGGAAAACTGGGCAAATGCGGGATGTTGCCAACATGGTGGCCGGGGAGCCAACTTGAGCATAACTGGGTTATGTGAATTGTGTGTTGGAAACGGGACTCGAGGAGTCTTGACCTGCGCATATGGCTTAAATTGTCGTTGCGATATGAGCACGGGTCAGGCGGAACCGTACCCGATCTATGTCTTTCGGCAGAACTGTTGGCATAGATGAGGGTCTTCAGCAGTCTATGTCTTAAATTGACGTGACCAATGCTAGGGATACAATATGCTCATATGGTTGGCCGTCCAAGGGACGGTGGTGAGACGGGAACGTCTATGGCTTAAATTGACGTGACGTTGGCCGGTTCACCGTGAATGTGCCCTGAGTGTACGGGGTGTGTGGTTGTGCGTTCCTGCACCTATGTTGTAATGTGTGTTTACACTATACCTCTTGTTTATTCTGACAAAATGCAGGGAAGAGCATCGTCGCCCCGAGTTGGGGGCGGGGTCGTTATAATTTGGTCAGCATAGCTGACCGTTGCTTTTGTTTACCACCGTGCGGTGGATTGTTGCTTGCAGGTGCTGCAGAGCCGAGTAGTAAATAGCGGGCTAAAGCCCAAGTTGTTGTGCCGGCCCTCGAAGGCCTAATTTTGAGTGTTTTTCTTTTGTACTCATGTGTGACCGGCCTGCGTGCCGAGGTTTTGAAGGCACTCTTATAAAGAAAAACTTTTGTAAGTCCTTAAGTCCATTATTCGTGTATCGTACATTCCTATGGGTCTTTTGTAGTGGACATTCATGCTTTGACTGGGTTCTTTTATCTTGCAACTTAATAATTTGCTTCCGCTAGGTGCTCTGTGTAGGACGTTGTGATTGGTTGTTTGGTCTCAATAACTAACCAATCGGCCTGTCTGTAGTATATGGCGTCGAGCCCCGGCTGGACCTACTGCTATATGCTATGTGACAGATAGGGGTGTTACAATTTGGTATCAGACTACCGGTTTCAGTCAAGCTTAAATGAATTCGTGGGCGTATTCACTTTAAGGAATGGTGAGAACATGTGTGTGTGTCATCTTTATAACATGAAAAGAACCCATGAATGTCCACTTAGTAATGAAAATACACATGTGAGGAACCTTTGTGTTCCTATAATTGTTGTTTGCAATATTTTTTGGTCGCTTATCGGTGTTTTGCACGATTATAGGTGACTAGAAGTGGTGCTTGACCATCGGAACGGCCAGGTTCTGAGGCAAGCAGCGCACTAAATGATGTGCCTGCAACACCTCCTTCAGCCGAGACCATTAGATTGGTGGCGGAAGCTGTACTTGCAATGATCAATGTGCAGCATATGAGGCAGGTGCAGCAGCCTTCTCCTGCTATGGAGCAAGTTCCGCTCCAAGCGGCAGAGCCTAGGAAGGTGAAATAGGTGATGGTGGAACCGGAGTTGCCTCGAAGAGCAACTGAGAAACAACTTAAGCATGTGATGGGTTTCCATCCGCCAGTGTTCTCGAGAACGGGAACCCCGACTCAGGCAGAGGATTGGCTATCGAGAGTCAAGAGAGTGCTGACAGCAACGGAAACTGAAGAGTGGCAGAAGACCACGATTGCGACGTTCTTGTTGGACGGGGACACGAGGTTATGGTGGGAAGGGATGGAGCTACACCACCTGAGGGGAAGGAAGTTGGCTGATGTCTCTAGGAGGAAATTTCGAGCTTGTTTATGGCTCGATACCTCCCCTCAGCGCAGAGGATCGTGTTGGAAAATGAGTTTCAAAAGTTGGTGCAAGTAGATAGCACCGTGGACGAGTATCTCCACGAGTTCACTCGTTTCGGACGATACGCAAGCGCTACCTTTGCCGATCAGGAGCGCAAGACGAACCGTTTCTATGAAGGGTTAAGAGATGATCTGAGATTGTTACTTTCGGAGCCTATGGCACAGGGTTTCATGACCTTGGTCAACTCAGCCCGGTCCTTGAAAAAGGACATGAAGAATGTTCAAGCAAAGACGGAATCCGGCGGCAAGAAATCGGAGTTTAAAGTGCCGACTACTTCGAAGTCTAGATATCGCAGGTTCTACAAGAAAGCTAAGACGTCAGGTCCAGCCCCTTCTTCAGGTGCCTCGGGGGCATCAACCAACCGAACCCCGGGCGCTTGTTATACTTGTGGAAAGACGGGGCATTTTGCCCGCGATTATTGGAGCGGATGTCCGAAGTTCGAGAGAAAGCAAGGATCCACTTATGAAGAGAAGGGCAAGGTGGTGGAGTCAACCGCGTCCCACTATGCTCTGAATTAACCGAGAGTCTATAACTTGGGCCAGCAGGAGGCCATCAAACAGTCCGACGTGGTGACAGGTACAGTTTAATTTATAGCAAGTTTGCTTTAAATATTGTTTTCCAATGCTTGCTAGCTTAATACTGTTGTATAGGCTTTGTTCTGATTGGCGGTAGTCCGGCACGAGCACTTTTTGATACGGGAGCCTCACACTCCTTTTTGTCCGAAAGTTTCGTAATGCGCATCAGAGTCCCTTCTTCGATGGCGAAGGACAAATTGGATGTGTTGCTACCGAATGGGTGTTCGATGCGTGCGGACAGAGTGTGTGTCGTAAAGGTTCATATTGGAAGCCAAGAGTTCGACTTGCTAGCGTCGTTGCTGCCGCTAGCAGAGTTCGACGTCATCTTTGGTATGGATTGGCTTTCAGAGCAAAAGGCTTGTATCGATTGCAACCATAAGGAGGTCAAGCTAGGTGTTGGGCAGGAGATGACATTTACGGGACTGAAGGGGTCGAGCAAGACGCTGATGTCTGCCCTTCAGGTGGTGAAGGCGGTTCATGTTGGAGCAGAGCTGTTCTTCACATTAGTGGAGGCTGTAAAGCCTAAGGCCACTTTGGATAATATCCCAGTGGTATGTGAGTACCCCGACGTGTTCCCTAGCAATCTTCCTGGAGCCCCACCGTAGTGAGAAATTGATTTCACTATCGAGCTAGTGCCAGGTGCCAAACCTGTATCACGTTCTCCTTATAGGTTGGCACCTAAGGAGATGGTGGAGTTGAAGGTTAAACTAGAGGAGTTGATTAATCAATGGTATGTGCGTCCGAGCTCGTCGTTTTGGAGCCCACCGGTACTCTTCATTAAGAATAAGGACGGGAGTTTGCGGCTATGTATCGACTATAGGGAGTTGAACAAGCTAACGGAGAAGAATAAATACCCGATCCCAAGGATTGATGATCTCTTCGATCAGTTAGTCGGATCGTCGGTATATTCCAAGTTGGATCTGAAGTCTGGGTATTATCATCTGAGGATAAGGGAGTGTGATATCCCGAAGACGGCATTCAGCACTAGGTATGGGCACTTCGAGTTCACGGTCATGTCGTTTGAACTGACGAATGCGCCATCGGTGTTTATGGATTTAATGAACAGGACGTTCCGAGAGTACCTAGACCGTTTTGCAATCATCTTCATTGACGACATATTGGTGTACTCGTAGTGCGAAGAAGATCACTTCAAGCATCTGCATCTAGTCTTGGAGACGTTGAGAAGGAATGAACTCTATGCAAAATTCTCCAAATGCGAGTTCTAGCTACCCTCAGTAGCATTCCTTGGTCATATTGTCGGTGGGGAATGTATAGCGGTGGATCCGGCAAAGATTGTTTCGATACGGGAGTGGCCTGTATTGTCTTTGGTAACGGAAGTCCGTAGTTTTCTTGGGCTTGCCGGCTATTACAGGCGCTTTGTAGAGAACTTATCGCGGATAGCGTTACCTATCACGAAGTTGACAAGGAAGGATCAAAAGTTCTTGTGGATGCAGGAGTGCGTGCAAGCGTTTGAGTAGCTAAAGGGATGGTTGACCACGGCACCAGTGCTAAGTTCGCCGAGTGGGACGGAGGGCTTCGAGATTTATAGTGATGCCTCAGGTAGTGGTTTGGGTTGCGTGCTGCTGCAACATAGTAATGTTATAGTGTATGGATTGCGTCAGCTAAAAGTGCACGAAAGGAATTATCCGGTCCACGACTTGGAGTTGGCGGCCGTGATATTTGCGCTTAAGCTATGGAGACACTACTTGTACGACGTAAAGGTCGATATTTATACCGACCATAAGAGCCTGAAGTACTTATTGGATCAGAAGGATCTGAACATGAGACAGCGGAGATGGATGGAGTTCCTTGGGGACTATACGTTCAAGATTCATTATGTACCCGGCAAGGGCAATGCAGTTGCGGATGCGTTGAGTCACAGGGCTCCCGCCCAAGCCAACTCGTTGTCGGTGCACGATGAGAGGCTAATTCGGGAGTTGGAGGCATTGAAGATCTGTTGCGTGGACAAGCAATCTAGCGCTAAAGCATTGTTGAACTGGACGAAAGTTTAGTATGACCTGGCTGATCGTGTTCGGCAGGCATTATAGTTGGATGGTATCATGAAGGGGCTTATGGATGTAGCGTTGGATGGGTCAAATTCCAAGTTTTCAGTCAAAGATGGGCTATTAAGGAAGGACCATTGTTTGTGCATCTCAAGCGGGGGAAATCTTCTGGCAGAGTTGATGTACGAGGCTCATAATACCAAGTACTCAATCCACCCAGGGAGCACGAAGATGTACCGGGACCTAAATAAGTTGTTTTGGTGGCTAGGGCTCAAGAAGGATGTGGCACTGTTTGTTGCTAAGTGTCAAACCTGCGCCTTGGTAAAGGCAGAGTGCCAAAAGCCTGGAGGATTCTTTAAATCCTTGCCTATTCCGAAATGGAAGTTCGATGACATATCAATGGATTTTGTGCATGGCTTGCCAAGGTCGCAGAAAGGGAACGACGCCATCTGGGTGATCGTAGACCGGTTAACATAGGTGTCACATTTTATTCCGCATAGTAAGGATGATTCAGTGGAGAGACTGGCGAAATTATATGTGGATAATATATTCAGATTGCACGGTGTGCCTCGCAGCATCATGAGTTATCGTGATGGGCGTTTTACGTCCAATTATTTGAGGTTGGTACAACAGATGCTAGGGACTAAATTGAAGTTCAGCACAGCCTTCCATCCGCAGACGGATGGGCAGACCGAGAGGGTCAACAGAACTATGGAGGACATGCTCCGCATGTCTATTCTAAACTTCGAGAAGCATTGGGAAGACCACCTGTATTTGGTGGAGTTTGCGTACAACAACAGCTACCAGGCGAGTATTCAAATGGCGCCCTTCGAGGCCCTGTATGGTAGGAAGTGTCGCACGCTGTTATCGTGGCTAGAAATGGGTGAGGCAAGGTTGTGCAAGAAACAGTAGGTGGTGAATGCTACATCTTTGGTGCGGATCATTCGAGAGCGTTTGCTAATCGCTCAGGACAGGCAAGCTAAGTACTTCAATGTCAAGCACCGGAACGTGGAGTTCGCGGTCGGCGATTGGGTGTACTTGAAGATAAAGCCGTTCAAGGGTGTTTCGCGGGTGAGACGCTTGAAGAAGCTGAGCCCAAGATACCTTGGACCCTTTGAGAATCTGGAGCGGATCGGCAAAGCGGCCTATCGTTTGAAGCTATCGGTGGAGTTGAGTGGACTACATGATGTATTCCACATCTCAGTGTTACGGAAGGCGGTGCAAGAGCCTTCGCAGGTGATCGCAGTGGATTAAATGTCGGTGGACGAAGGGTTGACGACTAAGGTCAAGCTCGTTCGTATTGAGGACTTTGAAGTTAAACGACTCTGTAACAAGGAGATCTGGATAGTCAAGGTCCGGTGGGACAATTGCGGTCGGGAGGAGCTCTCTTGGGAATGGGAGCAGACCATGCTGGAGGAGTACCCAGAGTAATTTCTCTCAGGTAACGCTTTTGGTTTTTGTTTATCTTTCCTTTGGTAATTTCGTGGACGTTCATATAAGAGCGAGAGAGTTGTAATGCCCCGAAACTCGAAAGGGTGACGGGTGGCATTTTGAACCAAATCTAGGTTTTGCTAGAGGTGACACGGCCTGTGACACTGGCGTGTCCCAGGGCATGTCGTGCTCGGGTTAGGCATTGGTCGCGTGGTCGATGATTTTGGAGTCAACGGTCGTCAGAAGGTTGAACACGGCCTGGGAAACGGGCGTGTCCCAGGGCGTGTCAGCCACTCAGAGCCTTACACTCAACGATCGTTGAGTGAGGGGCGCACGGACTGAGCCCAAGCATGTTCGGGTCTGATACGGGCATGTGTAATTCGACACGGGCATGTCGAATGCCCGTGTCATCCTCGGGTCGTGCGGCATTTTGTACTAAGGCAGTTACACGACCTGGGACATGGGCGTGTCCCAGGGCATGTCTAGCACATAGCATATGACACGGGCGTGTCACATGGTCATTTTGTGCTCGGTTTGTTTTGGACCTGTGTCATTGGGGGGACCACGGTCGGCGACACAGGCGTGTACTGCCTGACACGGGCGTGTCAAGCCTGACATGGGCGTGTCAAGCCAAACACGGGCGTGTTGGGTGCCCGTGTTCTTTTTGGGACGCGTCGGTTTTGATGGAGAATGGGTGACATGGCCCTAAACACGGCCATGTTGCAACCTGTGTTCGGCCCAGGATTTCCATTTTGACGGCAAATCGTAGCCGTCTGTTTCCTTGATTTGGGATCCAATGACTGGGGGCTATTCCTATTGAGTTTAAACCCGAAATAGGGTTTGAAAACCCTCATTTTTATATCGGTTACCTCTCTTTAAAAGCTAGAGAGAAGGGAGAGCAAGGAGGAGGAAGAAGGGCTAGATCCGGTCACCGACGGAGCTTCGGAGCTCCAAATCGCTAGCCAACTTCGGATCCGCGAAGGCAAGGAGATTGCGGTGCTTTTCATCCACATAGATTTCCATGGAGCCGAGGAAGAATGCTAGGGTAACTATTTTCATCCAAGGACATGTGAAGTCCTCTTTTCCTTTGCATAGGAAGCCCTCTCACGCGGTTGTGCGATGAGTTGAGGTGTTCCTTGGCGTAGATATGTAAAGTCCCCCTTATGTAGAGTCCATATGCGAAAATGTACATAAGCATGATGTGTGAAGCTTATCCGGACATGTTGGTCTGGATCGGTGATGTCGCATTGCATAATAACCGGAGAAGACTCCTGGTGAATGTTTGTTTTTCGAGTTTTCTACGAGGTAGATTGCAACACGGAGCCTTGGGGACTAACTCCAAGATGCACCTGGAAAACTGGGCAAATGCAGTATGTTTCCAATATGGTGGCCGGGGAGCCAACTTTAACATAACCGGGTTATGTGAATTGTGTGTTGGAAACGGGACTCGGGGAGTCTTGACCTGTGCATATGGCTTAAATTTTCGTTGTGGTATGAGCACGGGTCAGGAGGAACCGTACCCGATCTATGTCGTTCGGTGGAACCGTTGGCATAGATGAGGGTCTTCGGCAGTCTATGGCTTAAATGGACGTGACCAATGCCAGGCAAACAAAATGCTCATATGGTTGGCCGTCCAAGGGACGGTGGTGAGACGGGAACTTCTATCGCTTAAATGACGTGACGTTGGCCGGTTCGCCGTGAATGTGCCTTGAGTGCACGGGGTGTGTGGCCGTGCGTGCCTGCACCTGTGTTGTATTGTGTGTTTACACTATACCTCTTGTTTATGCTAACAAAATGCAGGGAAGAGCATCGCCGCCCCGAGTTGGGGGCGGGGTCGTTATAATTCAGTCTGCATAGCTGACCATTGCTTTTGTTTAGCACCGTGTGGTGGATTGTTTCTTGCAGGTGTTGCGGAGCTGAGTGGTAAATAGCGGGCTACAACCCAAGTTGCTGTGTCGGCCTTCAAAGGCCTAATTTTGAGTATTTTTCTTTTGTACTCATGTGTGACCGGCCTGCGTGCCGAGGTTTGGAAGACACTCTTATTAAGCAAACTTTTGTAAGGCCTTAAAACCCTTATCCATGTATCGTACATTCCTATGGGTCTTTTGTAGGGGATATTCTTGCTTTGGCTGGGTTCTTTTATCTTGAAACTTAATAATTTGCTTCCGCTAGGTGCTCTGTGTAGGACGTTGTGATTGGGTAATTGGTCTCAATAAGTAACAAACCGGTCTGTCCGTAGTATATGGGGTCGGGCCCCGGCCGGACCTACTGCTATATGCTATGTGACGGATAGGGGTATTATAAGCAGCCCGAAGAATAAGAAGGGAAGTTAGGGTGGAGCTTCCATACTGTGACTTCTATCAGGAGGAAGGGCACGCAACGGCCACGTGCCTGGAGTTCCTTGAGATGAGAGGAAATAGGGAGGAGCAGCAACATCAAGACCGCCAGGGAGAATAGATCGAGGAAGTCTTGCCTCGGAAAGAGGAGGACAGGTGTGAGGAACGGGCCGATGTTGGGGCCCGGGGAGGGATTGTAGTGATCCATGGGGGGGAATAGAGGCTTCCCGCAAGGCAATTCTCCACACAATGTACCATAGGAGCATTGGCTCCACATCCCAGACCATGCCCCTAGAAGAGAAGATCACCTTCTCGAGGAAGGATATGCTACACCATGAGGACCCCTTCTACAACTCACTTGTCATCCAAACAGCGGTCGAGAACTTCACTGTCTCCCAGATCTTCATTGACAATGAGAGCTCGGACAACGTCTTCTTCAAGAAGGCATTTGATGCGATGAAGGTAGATGCCAAGAAGGTGATGGCCTCGGATGGACCTCTATTTGGATTCTCGGGGGAGAGGAAGGTGGTGGAAGGAGGAGTGGGTCTCCATGTCACTATAGGGTGGGGGCATTCCTGCACCTATTGGTTCGTTATCCTAGATGCCCCCAGCAGCTACAACACCATCTTTGGGCGACCCGTCATCAGCGCCTTTCATCCTTCTACCAATGCCTAAAGTTTAATGCCGAAGGGATCCAGGTCCGGGTCTGGGGAGACCCCAAGATAGCAAGGGATTGCTACGTCATGGCGGTAAACTCCATCTATTGGCAGGAGGGGGCTGAGGATATGGAGCAGAGGATGGAGGAGGCATAGCCAGCGGTAGTGGAGATGGAGGTGGAGAACCGCACCCAGGTGGAGGTGGCGGAGGAAGTTTAGGAGCAGGCCGAAGTCATGGCCATTGAGGAGGAAGTTCCTGCCCCAGGTGGTGAGGACATTAGAGAGGGGGGAGCAATCCAGGCTGGAGACTGCAGAGGAGGTAGTGGAGATGGAGGTTCTCACCTTTGGGGGTAGGGTGGAAAAGGTCAACATCAGCGGGGGGTTGACCCCAGCTACCAGGAGAGGATGCTAGATTGCATCCAAAAGAACGTGTACATCTTTGCCTGGAGCGTCGCGGAGATGTCGGGGATCGATGCAGCATCGTCTGCCACTGCCTAAACTTGAACCCAGAGGCTCGCCCCATCCAGCAAAAGAAGAGGTCCATCACGGACAAATTGGTCTAGCCCATTAGGGAGGAGGTGTCCAAGCCCCTCAAGGCTAACTTTGTATCCAAAATCCAATACCACGACTCGGTATCCAATGTAGTAATAGTTAAAAAAGAAGACGGTCGGTGGCATATGTGTGTTGATTTTTCTTTGCTTAATAAATCATGCCCTAAGGACTGTTATCCTTTGCCCCCGATCGACGCGTTGGTTGACTCTACCGTTGATTTTCCTGTAATGAGTTTTCTGGATGCATTTTCAGGTTATCACCAGATCAGGATGCACTCCCCCAATGTCAAAGATGTCTCCTTCATCACAGGGGAGGGGTGCTACTGCTACAAAATAATTCCCTTTGGGCTGAAGAATGCAGGGGTGACCTACCAGAAAATGATAGACAGGGTCTTCCGAGAGCAGAGGGGGAGGAACTTGGAGGTGTATGTAGATGCCACATGATCAAGAACCGAGAAGTGGACTCCCACCTCCGGGAACTAGAGGAGACCTCTGCCATCCTGCGCGAGTACAAGATGAGGCTGAACCCCATGAAGTGTGTCTTTGAGGCCAGCAGGGGCTAGTTCTTGGGCCACCTTCTCACCCCCGCGGGGGTAGAGCCAAATCCTGATAAGGTCCGAGGAATCATGGAGTTGGGATCACCTCGGAATGCTAAAGAGGTGCAGCAGTTTACAAGGAAGCTGGCAGGGTTGAGTAGGTTCCTTTCCTGGGCTGGGTAGAAGAGCTCTCCCTTCTTCAAAGCATTAAGGGGAAGCCAAAGATTCGAGTGGACCAAGGAGTGCGAGGAGAAATTCCAAGCCCTAAAGAAGTAGTTGACTCAGGCTCCACTGCTCCAAGGGCCAAAGGAGGGGGAGGATCTATACTTGTATCTCGAGGTCAGAGCAGAGGCCTTGAGCTCCGTCCTAGTTCGGGAAGAGGGGAAGAAGAAACTCCCCGTATACTATATAAGCCGAGTTTTGAGGAAGGCCGAGCTCCGTTATCCCATCTTGGAAAAGCAGGCCTTTGATCAAGTCATCTAGGCCGGGAGGCTCCAGCCTTACTTTCATGTACACTCGATCCGGGTGGTGACTGACCACCCCCTCCACAACATCTTCGAGGCGGTGGAGCATTTGGGAAGATTGGCTAAGTGGTCAGTTGAGCTAACCGAGTTCAACATCACCTTCATCCCCCGTCTCTCAATCAAAGCCCAAGCTATGGCTGACTTTATGGCTGACTATGTGGTCGAGGTACTGGACGAAGAACTCACTCGCCCAATTCCATGGAGGGTGATGGTAGATGTCGCTTTGGGGAGGTATTCCTTGGGAGTGGGGGTGATCTTGGAAAGACCCTAGGGAATGAGAATTGAACAAACGGTGGTGGTGCACTTTCCCATCACCAACAACTAGGTCGAGTACGAGTCAATGATTGCAGGGCTCCGCCTGGCCAGGGATCTGGGAGTGCATGACGTGGAGGTCCTCACTAACTCCATGGTTGTGGCCTCCCAAATCAACGGGGAGTTTGAGGTAAGGGATACTACCCTTCAGTTATACTTAGCGAAGGTAAAGGGGGTCATCGGCACGTTCCAGACCTTCTCCGTCCGACATGTGCCCAGGGAGTAGAACGAGCAGGTAGACCAACTGGCAAAGCATGGTCCCCAGGTTGGAGGTACCATAACGATCTGTTCCGCCCATCCATCGAAGAGGGAGAGCTGATGGATGTGGATCAATACCCCACGTGGATGGACCCATTCACGACCTTCCTTTCCACAGGAGAATATCTATAAGGGATGGATAAGAAGAAACTCAAGTATAAGTCGGCGTACTATCTCATGCGCGATGGACAGCTGTACCGAAAGACCCACTCAGGGATGGTTGCACGTTGCGTGGCCGAGAGGGAGGTCAAGAGGATCTTGAAGGAGGTTCACTCCGAGGAGTGTGGAAGTCACTCTGGGAGTCGGGCCTTGGAATGGAGGATTGTCAGGCAAGGGTATTTCTGGCCTACCCTAGGCCGCGATGCGGCCAAGTTCACAAAAAAGTGTCACAAGTCCCAGTTATATGCCCCCTCTAGTTGCAACTAGCCCAGCATCTCAGAAGTATTATGGCTCCCTGGCCCTTCACCATCTAGGGAATGGACTTGGTGGGGCCCTTCCCCAAGGCTAGCGGGCAGAGGAGATTTTTACTCGTCATGATAGATTATTTTTCTAAATGGGTGGATGTGAAGGCGTTGGATAAGGTGACCTCCCAGGTTATCAGAAATTTTGTTTGGGGGAGGTCATCTGCCAGCACGCGTTGCCGCAGGCCATTGTCAAGGACAACAAATAGATCCCCCTAAGGTTTGCCTCAGTCCATCACCCTAGGAGCAACGGGCAGGTGGAGGCGGCAAACAAAATCATAGTAAACCTCCTAAAGAAAAAAGTTGAGAACTTGAAGGGAAACTGGGTGGAATAACTCCCCTCGGTTCTCTGGGCACTTAGAACCACCCCTAACATCGCCACAGGAGGGACCCCCTTCAAGCTTTCCCATGGGTGTGAGGCAGTAATTCCAATCGAGTTCGAGGTTCGAATGCCTCGGGTGGTCGAGGAAGAAGTAGGCCGGGAAGGATGGCAAATGGAAAATGAAGAAGAGCTGCGGCTCTCCCACGACATGGTAGAGGAGGTATGCGAACTCTCTGCCATCCACCAGGAGAAAGTGAAAAGAAGAAAGGCTAAGTATTTCGACAAGCACGTCTGGGTCAAATAGTTCGCAGAAGGGTACTTGGCCATGAAGAAGGTGGATGCCGCGGGAAGGTCAGCCGTCGTGGGAAAGCTCAACCCCAACTTGGAGAGTCCGTATATTGTAAAAGAAACATTAAGGTCAAGAGGAAATTGCCTCCAGAATGTGGAGGGTGAAACCCTAATCTCACCTGGATCGGTGATGACTTGAAATGTTTTTTACCTTAAAGCCGTGTATCTAACATTCCTTTTTCTAATGAAACTTGAAGTGCCAATTCTCTCATTGCGATCTATATAAACGGTTGAAGTGTTCGTTTGATAGACCCCGAGTAGATCCCGCTGTCAGGCTCCCACCTAGCTGACAGGGTTGGATGTCACTCGAGGGAGTCTACCCCAGACCCCGAGCAGATCCCGATATCATACTCTCACCGAGCTGACAGGGATGGATGTCACTCGAGGGAATCTACCCCAGATCTCGAGCAGATCTCGCTGTCAGGCTCTCACTGTTGGGTTTTCTATGGAGGTTGGTACAACACTTGTGCACGCAGTGGAAGGAATAAAACAAGAACAACCCAAAGAGAAATGGATCGGGCCATGAATGTTGAATCAAGAAGTTATCAAAATAATAAGGCAAAATTACCTCTTCGGTGTTGAGTCACAACTCAACAAAGATGCTCCAAGATCTGAGTCCTGTCGGTGGGGAGTTTCACGTAGAATAATGTCTACGTTTCTGTAGAAATCCACACGAGCGGGAGAACACCTAGCTTCGTCGCACAAAGGGTCGGGAGGAAGATCGGCCGCACCTTGCGATTCCACGGACTGCTAGGTCCGCGCCAGGAAATGCAATACCGACGACGATCGTCGGAGAGGAGGAGGTCGGAGGAGCAAACACGGCGGCGGAACACTTCCGTCCGGCGGGGTTCGTGATTTGGCGGATCGGTAGAACGACGGAACGCTTCCGTCGGGTTCTATTCGGCCACAAGAAAAACCGTCTCTTCTTCCCAAAACCCTAAGTCCATATTTATACTAAAAGTATAAACAGACCTAAAAGCATCGCTATCCGCAGACCAAACAGTATAGGGTCATCGAATCGTTCGGCGAGAAACAGCGGATGGATTCGGCTAGAATCACCCGCAGAATCGTCGAGAATCAGGGACGACTCTCGACGAATGGCCTTAGTCGTCGAGTCATACTCGACGACACTCAAAGATTCTCGTCGATCGGCGGTCGACGACAATCGTCGAACCCCGGTCGACGATATTCGTCGACCCGCGTTCGACGACAATTGTCGAACGGCGGTCGCGATATTCATCAACCCGCGTACGACGACAATCGTCGAACGGCGGTCGACGATATTCGTCGATCGGTGGTCGACGATATTCGTCGACCCGTGTTTGACGACAATCGTCGAACGGCGGTCGACGATATTAGTCGACCCTGCTTCAGTCGTCGAGTCATACTCTACGACTCTCATCGACTCAGTCTCAGTCGTCGAGTCATACTCGACGACTCTCGTCGAAACAGCCTCAGTCGTCGAGTCATACTCGACAACTCTCGTCGAAACAACCTTAGTCGTCGACTATCCATTCTCAATGAACTTTCTTGGCAATGATTGCCTGACCCCCATACACTATGGTGATTGGTAACCATTACCAACACAGTCAATCTTCCAACTTATCCACAGCTCTTATGTGCGACCCTGCAGGCTCATATCGCGTTGGCAGTGAGATTACATGTTTGACCACTTCTAGATAACCATGGTAACTCCAACAGTCTCCCACTTGATCTTGAAAGTATCAAACCAAAAACCTCACAAACAATGAGCGACATCTAGCAATGCATCATTGCTCCCCAAGCAATAAGAGTTTAGAACTCATAAGCCTTTATGACCAATGTTCCAGCGTTGTCTTTGTCCCTTTGTCCCTTACATCCGGAAAGAACTAGAGACATGGACCTTGTCACCCTCATAATAGCTCAATCCAAGTTTCTTGATCTAGAACGGACTTCCAGAGAATGGTGAGTCCAATATCACATATTGACTCAACCAAGCATGGCCAAGCATTTCTCAGTCCAGTTCCATCAAGGGGCCCATGGATGCAACTCCTGTCATATAGGAGGAGAAATCCCATATCTACTCACACACAAACACCCAAATGATTCGTAACGTGCCCAACAACCACCCTTATCATCAACCTTTCTCAAGGAAGACTTTAGATGGCATCAAAGCACGCTCTTCCTCACTTGATGAATGTTGTGATGTCAGGTCAAAGGACCACAACACCATTGCTAATAGAGACCCACTTGTGACACGATTAGATAACAATCCACAGAGTAGTCTCAGGTTGGGTCTGTCCAGTAAAACTTGTTCATTAACAAGTACCCACGTGATGACTTGATATCACAATATCATGACCTATGAGAACTGGTCATCAGTCTACGCACGTGCTAGTCATAAGGCATCATCATCACCCTTATCTTCTATGATGATACAATGACTAGGGATCTTTTAAAAATGAAGCTTCAAATAAATCATAGGCTCTCACATTCAAGTCACGTACTTGATGTCCTATGGAAGCGAACACTCTAAGGGTATTTATTATGTTACAATTTAACTATCACATAGGAAAATCATAATAAAAGAACTTGTCATTAATTTTAAAAAGAAACATTTGGTACACAATTCATCATATGAATAAACAATAAAAAGCCAACAGAATATATGTTTACATGCAACCCACAAGACTCTGACTAGAGTTGATCACTTAAGTATCATATACCCATCGATCTAGTATGACCATCATGCTTTCTCTGTGCGAGAGGCTTTGTCAGTGGATCCGCAATATTCTCCTCAGTCGACACTCTACAAATGTTCACATCTCCTCGTTCTACAATCTCACGAATTAGATGGAATCGCCGAAGTATGTGCTTGGAGCGCTGATGGGATCTAGGTTTCTTAGATTGTGCAATTGCACCATTGTTATCACAGTAGAGAACTACGGGACCAACAATGCTAGGAAATACATCAAGCTCGCCGATGAATTTCCTAATCCATACAGCCTCCTTCGCTGCGTTAGCTGCAGCGATATACTCGGCCTCTGTTGTATAATCAACAACTGTCTCTTGCTTGGAACTCTTCTAGCTCACAACTCCTCCATTAAGGCAAAACAGAAACCCTGACTGAGACTTTGAATCGTCCCTATAAGTTTGGAAGCTAGCATCCGTGTAACCACTTACAACGAGCTCTTCCTCTCCACCATACACCAAGAACACATCCTTAGTCCTTCTCAAGTACTTCAGGATATTCTTGACTGCAATCCAGTGACACTCACCGGGGTCTGACTGATACCTGCTAGTCATGCTCAAAGCAAAGGAGACATCGGGTCGAGTACACAACATTGCATACATGATTGATCCAATTGCCGAATCATATGGAATCAACTTCATGCGGTCCTTATCTTCACAAGATTTTGGGCACTGGTCCTTAGAGAGATTCACACCATGAGACATGGGTAAAAATCCTTTCTTGGACTTAAGCATATTGAACCGCTTCAACACCTTCTCAATGTATTTACTCAGGGTCAAACCCTGCAACTTCTTCGATCTATCTCTATAGATCTTAATACCGAGTATATAAGTTGCTTCACCCAAGTACTTCATAGAAAAGAAGTTCCCTAGGTTGTTCTTAACAACTTTCAGGGTAGGAATTGTTAGGTTTCTCTATGAGGATGGCACAACACTTGTGCACGCAGCAGAAGAATAAAACATCAAGAATAACCCAAAAGAGATGGGATCGGGCCATGATCATTGAACCAAGAAGTTTATAAACAACTAGGCAAAAATTACCTCAGTGGCGTTGAGTCATAACTCAATGGAGATGCTCCAAGCTTCGTGTCCCAGTCGATGGCGAGTTCTACGTGGAATGATGTCCACGTCTCTGCAGAAATCCACACGAGCGGGAGAACACCGACCTTTCCGTCACACGGATAATCGGGAAGGAGATTGACCGCACCTTGCTCTTCCACGGACTGCTAGGTCCGCGTCAGGAATAGCAACACCAGCGACAATCGCAGGAGAGGAGGAGGTCGACGGAGCGAACACGGCGGTGGAACACTTCCGTTCAGCGGGATTCGGGAATCGGCGGAGCGAACACGAACGGTGGAACACTTCCGTCGGTTTCGTTTCGGTCAAAAGAGAAAAGCCAACAATCTCTCTTATTCCCCAAAACCCTAAGTATCTATTTATATGCAAGGCATAAATAAACTTAGGTAGAATCGCTATCCGCAGACCACATGAAAATTAGGGTTTCAGAATCAGCGAGAATCACCTTCCAGATTCGGTGAGAATCATTCGGCGACGAACACACAGGATCGGCGAGAATCAGTCGGCGAGAATCAGAGTACGATACTCGACGATTCACGTCGAACATGGGTTGACAATAATCATCGACCTTCGGTCGACGATCGTCGACCTTGCGGTCGACGATACTCGTCGACCCGCGGCCGACGATACTCGTCGACCCGCGGCCGACGATACTCGTCGACCCGCGGCCGACGATACTCGTCGACCCGGGGCCGACGATACTCGTCGACCCGCGGCCGACGATACTCGTCGACCCGCGGTCGACGATCGTCGACCCTCGGTCGACTATTCTGGTCAATCCTTCAAAGCAACAATTGCCCAACCCGTCGATCCTTCAAGGCAACATTTTGCCTATAACCCCATTCAGGTCGGTGATTGGTAACCTTTACCAATATAGTCAATCTACCGACTTCTCTACATCTCTTATGTGCGACCCTACAGGCTCATATCGCGTTGGCAGTGAGATTACATGTTTGACCACTTCTAGATCACCATGGTAACTCCAACAGTCTCCCACTTGATCTTGAAAGTATCAAACCAAGAACTTCACAAACAATGAGCGGCATCTAGCAATGCATCATTGCTCCCCAAGCAATAAGAGTTCATAACTCATAATCCTTCATGACCAATGTATCCGCGTTGTCTTTGTCCCTTTGTCCCTTACATCCGGAAAGAACTAGAGGCATGGACCGTGTCACCCTCGTAATAGCTCAATCCAAGTTTCTTGATTCAGGACAGACTTCCAGAGAATGGTGAGTCTAATATCACATATTGACTCAACCAAGCATGGCCATGCATTTCACAGTCCAGTTCCATCAAGGGACCCATGGATGCAACTCCTGTCATACAGGAGGACAAATTCCATATCTGCTCACACACAAACACCCAAATGATTCGTAACATGCCCAACAACCACCCTTATCATCAACCTTTCTCAAGGAAGACTTTAGATGGCATCAAAGCACGCTCTTCCTCACTTGATGAATGTTGTGACTTCAGGTCAAAGGACCACAACACCATTGTCAATTGAGACTTACTCATGACACGATTGAATGACAATCCACAGAGTAGTCTCAGGTGGGGTCTTTCCAGTACAACTTATTCACTAACAAGTACCCACGTGATGACTTGATATCACAATATCATGACCTGTGAGAACCGGTCATCAGTCAACACACGTGCTAGTCTTAAGGTAACATCATCACCCTTAGTTTCTATGATGATACAACGACCAGGGACCTTTTAAGAATGAAGCTTCAAATAAATCATAGGCTCTCACATTCAAGTCACGTACTTGATGTCCTATGGAAGCGAACACTCTAAGTGTATTTATTATGTTACAATTTAACTATCACATAGAAAAATCACAATAAAAGAACTTGTCATTAATTGTAAAAAGAAACATTTAGGTACAAAATTCATCAAATGAATAAATAATAAACAATCAACAGAATATATGTTTACATGCAACCCACAAGACTCTCACTAGAGTTGATCATTCAGGTATCGTATACCCATTGATCTAGTATGACCATCATGCTTTCTCTGCGCGAGAGGCTTTGTCAGTGGATCCGCAATATTCTCCTCAGTCGGCACTCTGCAAATGTTCACATCTCCTCGTTCGACAATCTCACGAATAAGATGGAACCGATGAAGTATGTGCTTGGAGCGCTGATGGGATCTAGGTTCCTTAGATTGTGCAATTGCACCATTGTTATCACAGTAGAGAACTACAGGACCAACAATGCTAGGAACTACATCAAGCTCGCCGATGAATTTCCTAATCCATACAACCTCCTTCGCTGCGTTAGCCGCAGCGATATACTCGGCCTCTGTTGTAGAATCAGCAACTGTCTCTTGCTTGGAGCTCTTCCAGCTCACAGCTCCTCCATTAAGGCAAAACACAAAACCTGACTGAGACTTGGAGTCGTCCCTATCAGTTAGGAAGCTAGCATCCGTGTAACCACTTACAACGAGCTCTTCCTCTCCACCATACACCAAGAACACATCCTTAGTCCTTCTCAAGTACTTCAGGATATTCTTGACTGCAATCCAGTGACACTCACCGGGGTCTGACTGATACCTGCTAGTCATGCTCAAAGCAAAGGAAACATCGGGTCGAGTACACAACATCGCGTACATGATTGATCCAATTGCCGAAGCATATGGAATCAACTTCATGCGGTCCTTATCTTCACAAGATTTTGGACACTGGTCCTTAGAGAGATTCACACCATGAGACATGGTCAAAAATCCTTTCTTGGACTCAAGCGTGTTGAACCGCTTCAACACCTTTTCGATGTACGTACTCTGGGTCAAACCAAGCAACTTCTTCGACCTATCTCTATAGATCTTAATACCGAGTATGTAAGTCGCTTCACCCATGTCCTTCATAGAAAAGCAGTTCCCTAGGTTGTTCTTAACAACTTTCAGGGTAGGAATGTCATTCCCAATCAAAAGTATGTCATCTACATAAAATATCAGGAAGACAACAATGCTCCCACTGATTCGCTTGTAAACACAAGGCTCATCTTCATTCTTGATGAAACCAAACTCTTTGATTTTCTCATCAAAACGAAGATTCCAACTTCGAGAGGTCTATTTCATTCCATAGATGGACCTATTCAGCTTGCATATTTTAGTGGCTTCATTTGGGAATACAAAACCCTCGGGTTGTGTCATATACACTTCCTCAAGGAGGTTTCCATTAAGGAAAGCCGTCTTGACATCCATCTGCCAGATCTCGTAGTCATAATACACAGCAACAGCAAGCAATATCCTTATAGACTTTACCATGGCAACAGGGGAAAAGGTTTCATCATAGTCAATACCATGAATTTACTTGAAACCCTTAGCCACCAGTCGCCCTTTGAATGTCTGTACAATCTTATCCATGTCGGTCTTCTTCTTGAAGACCCACTTGCACCCTATGGGTCGTACCCCTTCAGGTGGTTCTACTTAGATCCAAACTTGGTTTGCATGCATGGAGTCCATTTCAGATTTCATAGCCTCAAGCCATTTGTCGGAGTCCGGTCCATTTATAGCCTCTAGGTAGGTTGCTGGCTCATCATCATGATCCATAAGCAACACATTACCTATTTGAGACACGAGAAATCCATATCTCTCAGGCTCAAATCTTGGTCTACCAGATCTACGTAGGACTTGTGCTTCTTGAGTAGGTTCTCTAGCTACAACATCTTGTAGTCCTATCTCAGAATCCAATTCCGGTTCATTCACTACCTGTGGTTCTTGAACTTCTTCAAGTTCTACCTTTTCAGTCTTTCTTGATAAGAACTCTTTCTCCAAGAAGACGCCAGTCCTTGCGACAAACACTTTGCCCTCGGACGGTAGGTAAAAGTAATACCCTTTCGTTTCCTTAGGATATCCCACCAGATAACATTTATCCGATTTGGGTTCCAGCTTGTCAGGCATTTGACGTCGCACGTATGCCTCACAGCCCCAAATTTTAATGAACGGCATACTAGGACGCTTCCCAGTCCATATCTCATATGGTGTCTTCAGAGCCGTTTTCGTTGGAGCGCGATTCAGTGTCATTGCAGCAGTCTCTAAAGCAAAACCCCAAAAGGAAACAGGCAAATCTGCATGACTCATCATCGAACGTACTATGTCTAACAGAGTACGATTTCTCCTCTCAGATACACCATTATGCTGTGGTGTCCTAGGTGGAGTGAGCTGTGATACAATACCACACTCTTTCAGATGATCACGGAACTCATGACTCAGGTATTTGCCACCTCGATCAGATCGGAGCGCTTTAACCCTTTTACCCAATTGGTTTTCTACTACATTCTTGAACTCTTTGAACTTTTTAAAGGTCTCGGATTTGTACTTCATAAGATACACATATCCGTATCTACTGAAATCATCAGTAAATATAACAAAGTAGAAATACCCACCTCTTGCTATGGAACTCATGGGTCCGCATACATCACTATGTACAACACCCAAGAGATCCTCAGCCCTCTCAGTATAGCCCGTGAAAGGAGCTTTAGTCATCTTGCCTAATAAACAAGATTCGCATCGCTCAAATGATTCATAATCAAATGAGTCCAAAAGTCCATCTCTATGGAGCTTGGATATGCGCTTCTCGTTTATATGGCCCAAACGACAATGCCAGAGATATGTAGGGTTTGAGTCATTTGTTCTTAGTCTTTTATTATTTTCTACATTATAGATCAGATGGTGCAAGTTCAAAACATAAAGACAATTAAACAATTGGGCTACCGCATAACAAACATCATTCTTAAATATCGAACAATAGTTGTTCTTAATTATAAAAGAAAAACCAATCATGTCCAAACATGAAATGGATATAATGTTTCTAGTTATGGCCGGAACAAAATAACAATTATCAAGTTCTATTACAAGCCCACTGGGCAAAGAAAGACGGTAAACCCCTACGGCCATAGCAGCAACTCTTGCTCCATTGCCGACACGAAGGTCCACCTCCCCTTTACTCAGCAATCTTCTCCTTCCCAGTTCTTGCACATTTGTACAAATGTGAGAACCACATCCGGTATCCAATACCCAAGATGAAGGAGCAGAAAGGTTTATCTCTATAACATAAATACTTGAAGCGGAAGTCATACCTCCCTTCATTTTCTGCAGACCCTCAATGTACGAAGGACAGTTCCTCCTCCAATGACCAGCCTTGCCACAGTGGTTGCATTTCCCTTCCTTCACCGTGCTCTTCTTTTTCATCAGTGCAGAAGACTTGGACTCAAGATATGACTTAGGTCCCACCTTCGTCTTCTTAGAGCCCTTGGCCTTGCCCTTGCCCTTATGCACCATCAGTATGGGGCTGGCAGGCTTGGCCTTCTTCATATTGATCTCGGCAGTTCTCAACATGCCTAGGAGCTCGGGTAGTGTCTTGTCTATCTCATTCATGTTGTAGTTCAAGACAAACTGCTCGTAACTGTCCGGCAACGATTGCAGGATTAGATCTGTTGCCAACTCTTGACCCAGAGGAAAACCCAGCCTTTCAAGGTTCTCTATATACCCAATCATCTTGAGTACGTGAGTCCCTACTGAGTCTCGAACTCCCATCTTGCACTGAAACAACGCTTTTGTGACATTGAACCTCTCTTGACGAGCTTGCCCTTGAAACATTTTCTTGAGATGCTCGTCAATCTCCTTGCACCCCATGTTCTCATGTTGCTTCTGAAGCTCAGAGTTCATGGTGGCAAGCAAAAGACACTCGACGTCTAAAGCGTCATCAGTATACTTCTTATAAGCATCCTTATCATCACGGAAAGAATTCCCGGTCGGCACCTCGGGGGCTTCCTCTTCCAAGACATAGAGATTTCGCTCTTGCCTGAGAACAATTCTCAGGTTCCTGTACCAGTCCATATAATTAGTCCCACTGAGCTTATCCTTCTCAAGGATGGCTCTCAGAGACAACGTGGAGTGCGAACCACTTGCCATGGAATTCTACAAGAATTCATGCAGAATACATCAGTACCAAAATTTCAAAATACAATTATTATTATTTTTTTTTAATTTGGACTTCAACTAAAACTCCCACTATTTTATTCGAAATAATAGCCCTCACTATCAATTCGGAGAGTTCATGCGAGCTACTCTCTTAGTGGACAAGATCCGTATTTCACCAACACAATGAGTCAGCTTTGGCTTTCCTCTCACGATGTGGTTATTTAGGTAGGCAACGCTTGCTAATTGCATCCTCATGCAATTCTTGTATGGTTGGTGAATAACTCCTTATTCGCATCCATCACATGGTGCGTGCCAACCCCATGCCTCTAGGCACTCAACCTTTGAGGTCACCTAGTTAAGCTAGACCCGATGTCGACAGTGGGATATCACAATTATCCGCTCGCATCCTTACCAAGATAGATTAATGCACCTTGATTTGGCAAGCCCACACTTCATCGATCGAGGCAGGAAGAGTGTCATCCATCGGAAGGCATCCGAACACTTAATATTTGATGAAGGGATTTTTTTTTTGATAATCGATTAACAATTAACCATGATCAACATTTGATCAATGTGCACATCCAAAGAAAAACACTTCACTAAAATCCCCATGCATCCCTTATGTGCACAACAAAACACTATCAACATTTGATAGAGGAAAAGTGATAAATCTGAACATCTGGGCACTTCCAAATCTTCAGGTTTACATGCATTGGACAAGGGACAAAGGCAACTCAACTTTAAGCAGTAAACAAGCTCATCTCTCCTTGTTGGATTCAAAATCCAAAAACAAAATCGAGGGATGGTTACTCCTAAGGAGACAGTAATTCCTAACAATTAGAAATTACTACAAAATTCCAGACGTTCCCGGCGGGGTGCCAAGATTAAATCTAGACATTTAGAACACTTCTAAATCCCTAGGTTTACACGTACTGGAATAACCTAACTTCCAATACAACAAACATGGCCGGAACCTCCCTCTGATACCACTGTTGGGTTTCTCTATGAGGATGGCACAACACTTGTGCACGCAGCGGAAGAATAAAACATCAAGAATAACCCAAAAGAGATGGGATCGGGCCATGATCATTATACCAAGAAGTTTATAAACAACTAGGTAAAAATTACCTCAGTGGCGTTGAGTCACAACTCAACGGAGATGCTCCAAGCTTCGTGTCCCTGTCGATGGCGAGTTCTACGTGGAATGATGTCCACGTCTCTGCAAAAATCCACACGAGCGGGAGAACACCGAAATTTCCGTCACACGGATAATCGGGAAGGAGATCGACCGCACCTTGCTCTTCCACGGACTGCTAGGTCCGCGCCAGGAATAGCAACACCAGCGACAATCGCCGGAGAGGAGGAGGTCGACGGAGCAAACACGGTGGCGGAACACTTCCGTCTGGCGGGATTCGGGAATCGGCGGAGCGAACACGAACGGCGGAACACTTCCGTCATTTTCGTTTCGGTCAAAAGAGAAAAGCCGACAATCACTCTTATTCCCAAAAACCCTAAGTATCTATTTATACGCAAGGCATAAATAAACTTAGGTAGAATCGCTATCCGCAAACTACAGGAAAATTAGGGTTTCAGAATCGGCGAGAATCACCTTCCAGATTCGGTGAGAATCATTCGGCGACGAAAACACAGGATCGGCAAGAATCAGTCGGTGAGAATCAATCGGCGAGAATCAGAGTACGATACTCGACGATTCACGTCGAACATGGGTTGACGATAATCATCGACCTTCGGTCGACGATCGTCGACCTTGCGGTCGACGATACTCGTCGACCCGCGGTCGACGATACTCGTCGACCCGCGGTCGACGATCCTCGTCGACCCGCGGTCGACGATCCTCGTGGACCCGCGGTCGACGATCCTCGTGGACCCGCGGTCGACGATCCTCGTCGACCCACGGTCGACGATCGTCGACCCTCGGTCGACTATTTTAGTCAATCCTTCAAAGCAACAATTGCCCAACCCGTCGATCCTTCAAGGCAACATTTTGTGCATAACCCTATTCAGGTCGGTGATTGGTTGTAACATCCCATTTCTGGCTAGACCCCTAGGAGTCGGTTGGTCGTGATAGAACCCTAGGAAGACCAAAAAAATGAAATAAATCGACCGTGATTTCGGGTCACAGGTTGGTCATGCCCGTGACCGATCCGTCACGCCCGTGACCTAGGGCGTGACTCCTTCGACGATCGTCGATCTCAGTGAGACGATCGTCGGGCGCAGAATTTTTCTACCCGGGCCTGTCACGCCCGTGACCTATGTGTCGCGCCCATGACCTAGGGCATGACACCTTCGACGATCGTCGATCCCAGCGGGACGATCGTCGAAACGCAGAATTTGCGTCATGGCCATGTCACGCCCGTGACCCAGGTGTCATGCCCGTGACCAAGGGCGTGACACCTTCGGTGATCGTCAATCTCAGCGCGACGATCGCCGAGTACGGATTTTGCCTCATGACCATGTCACGCCCGTGACCCATATGTCACGCACGTGACATAGGGCGTGACCACCCTTCGACGATCATCGATCTCAGTTCGACGGTCGTCAAACCCAGAATTGGTCACCCGGGCTTATCACGCCCGTGACCCACATGTCACGCCCGTAACCAAGGGCGTGACCACCCTTCGACGATCGTCGATCTCAATTCGACGATCGTCGATCCCAGAATTGGCCAACCGGGCCTGTCACGCCCGTGACCTATGTGTCACGCCCGTGACCAAGGCCGAAACGTCAGCCAGACTAGAAATTTCGGTAACCAACGTTGTAATCAATTCTGATTATGGGAAGTTACACCAGGAGTATTTATGGGCCGTTTCCTACTCTTATTATTTAATAAATTAAGGAAATGTTGGTCCAATAGGAAATCGCCACCTGGCAAATATCTCTTCATTTCCAGCATTTCAACTGCCTTTGCCATAACCGAAACGTCATTAAGAGAAATATTAATGGCCATGAACGTTTCATCCATTCCCCTCCCCACTTGCTGATCTATAAAAGACTCCTAAGAGCAAGAGGAAAAGGTTACACGCTCCATCAAACTGTTTCAGATTTCCCCCTTGCTGTTGAAGAATTTCCGGCGACGCCACCACCGCGCCAATGGCTTCCCGACGCTCTACACGCCTCCAGCCCGCGAACAATGTCCTCCCCTCCCTCTTCTTCTGCGGATAGATCTTAGAAATCATTAGGAGAGATATCGGGCTCAAAAGAGCTAGATCGGGTGAGCGTTTCCATGGTTTTCCGAAAATTTCGTGGTGGCGGGTTCGCCGGAAACCGCCTCTCCAGCGGCCGTGCCGCCGCCCGACGGTAGCCCTCACCTCAACAGAGGTGATGGTGGTGGTGGCCGGCCAGGGAGACGGCTGGGTGGCCAGGAAATAGCCTTAAAAAAGCTACAGGAATAGTTGTTTTCTGATTCTGTTCGGGTTCGGGTGAAGAAGGAGATGAACAGTAACATTGCATTATATAATATATTGTATAGTTAGGAATTAATTCCCTTTTAGTGTACACTAGGTTGAAACTGAAAATTATAGCCCGTCGGGGCTGAAACATAGAAAGTGGTCAACATAGAAAATGTAGCCCTTGAAGTCTGCTTTAATTCAAAATTGATTTCACTCGATTTGGAGACCTGGTTAGACCACAACACCCTTTTTGGTGAGGTCTATCCATAGGGCTGTCTTGACTTTAGAAAAATTCCCCACTCCAATCCAGTCATAAAAAGGACTTGAAATTTGGGGTGTGGCCTAATCTTACCTATATCTAGGGCATCTTATAGCATGTTATACCTTCTGTATTTTTCTTAAAAATTTTAACTAATTATTTCTGGTACATACTTCTTTAACGTATTAATTGTGAAATGTAGTCAAAAATACAAATGATGTCCAATTACTATTTGTAAAATTACGAAATTGGGTTAGTGGGTGTTTCAAATTATGTTAGTGACCCTGTAATTTTCTCTGGAATTTTAGATGACTAAAAACAGTACCTCCTTCATTAAGTTAAGAAAATTAGTACCTTGCATTAAAATAGATTCAGAGTTCAGATGTTGGAGAAAAATTATGGTACTTGGTTTATGATGGTTTTAGGTCACTATATAGCTTCTATAATTTTCTTGGAATTTTTGTATATATATTTACAGTACTTCCTTCATAATATAGTAAAAGTGGCCTAAAATGGTAAATTAGGAAATATAGGCATAAACATCTCTGGAATTTCTCAAAACTTGGAATTGCTGTTTAAATGTCTCATATGATTTTTACTGATTTTATGATGATTTATTGTTGCCTCATTATTGCACATCATGTTCATACTAGGGCATTTGGAATCCTAGAATAAATAAATTAAATGCCCGATAAATAGGAAAATTTGGAAATCTTGGATTTAGACTAATTATGTTAGGGTAGAACTCCAGTAATTATTATAGGAGATTCGGAGGACAAATTGGAGTACCTCCCCTTATACTCCTCATGTACCTTAGGATGGTCTACATATAGTAAAACCAAGGAAACTGATCTAGAGTAATATTGAACTTGGGAGATGGAATTTTGATAGTTTGCTGGTTTGGATAGGGTGAGTTAAATCAAGTTCAAAATTGGAAGTCAAGATGGGTAGGGTGTGAGATTGACTAACGATAAGTATTGTTCAGGTTCGACGGAAGATCGTCCTCCCCGAGAAGAGGAAGAGTCAAAGTCACCCTAGGATTAGCCCACTATAATCTGAGAAGGGAATCGGGTTAAGGGAGATCAACCAATAACAATAAGTGCCTTGCGAAAGGGAACTTCGGGCCATAATGTCGCCGTCTTGGTTCCTAGTGCCCCTTGAGAGCCCTTCACGGGGTATGCCGGGGGCAGTCCTGGGCTAACGTAAACCATAGGAATAATAAATTAAAAGAGCAACTAGTATAACTAGGGTTGCACATACACACACCGCGGTAGCTAGGAAGGTAGAATAATTGGTTTGGTTGCCATTCAGACGGTAGCTCTGAAGGTAGATGCACGGACGGGACTGTCCTGGGGGTCGAGGGCTCGAGGGTTGGAGTACAGAATAAAGGTGGTGGGTCTTCGATACTTGATTGTCATTCACACCGGCATCGTTATGTTGACTCGGCGGTGTGGGACACTTAGCTAAAGAAAGTCTGGTGGGTACAGCCAGCAGTAGTACGCGGATACTCTAGGTTGTGTTCTTCTAGGGGCGTACGGAAGGGCTAGGCCTGGTAGTGTGGATACCCGCCTAGGAGTGGGGGGCCCGACCAACTGTCTCTGTTTGCCACTACGGAGGTTCCTGGGAGTGAAGCTAGCTACCCGAACAGGGGGAACTAAAGGTCTGTGCACATAGAGTCGTGTGCGTGTGTTGCACTTGCATGAATCATGGCATAGAATATCACTACACTCATATTTGCATACAACCGACACCCCAACGTATAAATCGGTATGGAACTTTTTATACGATGGGAGCCTTGTAGAAGACCCCTTAACTTATAAGTTTGTATGGGCATTCATATAAGTTAAGGTTACCTACTTATTTACTTGCTTGTTTACTTACTGTTCTCTAGCTGCTTTTTTATACAAATTGCTACTTATTAATTGCTCTCCTTATTACTTACTGCCATAGGATTGTTAGACCTACTTCATTCTAAATAGCTACTAGATTAGCTTCCTTGTCATCTGCTTCATTATTCTCCACCTTTGTAGCTTCCTTTTCCTCCTCTCCGCCTGGTGCTTAGGAGCCGTGGGGGGGAGGGGTAGGGGATGATAGGGCTTAGTCTTTATGACTAATGGTTTTCGAACCACAACATTACAGGAGCTCCGGATGGGAGACAGGGACCAGCAGTCCAGGGACCAGCACCAGCGGAGTACGGTGCGCATGGAGGTGGGACAGTCTAGCACCGGTGCACCTGCGACCAGCTCCGTGAGTGATTAGTAGTTTTATTGCTTCCGCGATGAGTGATTTGTAGTGAGGACTCTGATGTACTGGGCTCAAGCCCATTTATCTATTTCCTGTTATTATCTATTTTTGGACTGGATGTGACTTCACTTTTGTTTACATGTTTATGTGGACTTGTTTACATTTTATGTTTAATTATTTCTCTCTCTTTGTGATCGAAAAGGGCCGGCAGAATTTGCGTTTTGTAGTGGTTGCCTTCCCGTGAGTCGGTGCCACCGCAAAGCAGCAATTCTGGGCTAAGACCCCGGTGGTTTAAAAAGAAAAAAATGGGGTCTTACAAGTGGTATCAGAGCAAACCTCGATCGAAGAGAAGTAGTCCACAAAATCTTGGGCCACCCCCGTGCGAGCTTAGTTTGCGGACAAACTAGCAGCGGAAGCAGTGGTGTGCCTATAAGGGAAATCACATGTGAAAGTCCATCCTAACTCTTCTTAAATTCCATTCATTCGCTCTCTAACAAATGGAATTTTTACTTGTAGCCTGTGATGAACCCTACACCGCAGCAGGGGACACCCCAGGCTCCAAATGTGGTCCCTCCCTCGCCAGCTCCAGCTCCGTTCTAGCAGATGGAGATGGTGCAAACACTGACGGCCATTCTGGAGGCCTTCAGAGCTCAGCAAGCCCCGACTCCACAGCCAAACCCCGGGGCCAATTGGATGACTGTCTTCCGGGGGCTTTCCCCTCCAACTTACTAGGGCACGGAGTCTACAGTATGTACGGAGGAATGGTTGGACACCATTTACAAGATGCTGGCAGGGATTCGATGCCCTACTGAGGAGGCGGTTGCTTTGGCAGTCTCCTGCTTAGAGTCACGCGGAAAGAGGTGGTGGAAATCTTATCTGGACACCACCTTTGCGGGGATGAACTGCGCTGATATTACTTGGGAGGAGTTCAGAGCAGCGCTCTTGGGACATTTTGTACCTCAGTCGGCGAGGGATGACCTGGAGGATAGATCCCTGCAGTTGAGGCAGGGGAATAGGACTGTGGTGGAGTACTATCAGGAGTTCACTCACCTGGCCCGCTACGCGGACGCTTACCAGTTAGACGATGCTGGCTATGCCCGGAGGTTTTATAAGGGGCTGCAAGATGACATGAGGCAGGCCCTCCTTTTCATCTCAGAAGGGAGTCTGGCCAGGATTCTAGAGATGGCTAAGAAGAGAGAGGCAGATCATCTTACAGTGAAGAGCCGGAAGAGACTGGCTGATGATACAGTGATTGGAGGTTGTAGAGACCGTCCCCGGGGCCAGGTTATTGGGGAGAGAAGGAACGGGGATCAGCCTCGTCAGGAGTTTGGGCAGGAGCAGAGGAGCCAGGGTGTAAGACCCCAACCTCGGAGATGATTGCGAGGCGATCAAACGGCACTTTTGGAGGTCTGAACAGGGGCACACGGCCAGGCACACGGCCGTGTGCCTACCCGTGTTCAGTGATTTATTGTGTTTTTGTGCTGTCTCGAGTCAGAGAAGTACACGGCCTGAGACACACGGCCGTGTCTCAAGCCGTGTGTGGGGCACACGGCCTCGAACACGGCCGTGTTCGAAGCCGTGTTCTGGAAACCCGACGATCGTCCTGAAGCTCCAGGTAACACGGCCCGTGGCACACGGCCGTATCAGGAGCCGTGTCGATCGGCGAATGAGCTACACGGCCAGACATACGGCCGTGTGTCAAGCCGTGTTCGGCCTAGTTTTTGGGATTTTGGATCTAATCTCGGCCGTCCGTTCCCTTGGATCTGGATCCGACGGTGGGGGCTGCTCCTGGGGGGTTATTAGCCGGGATTAGGGTTTTGAATCCTCATTTTCTTTGGTCCACTCTCTCTCTAAGTGTTTAGAGAGAAGGGAGAGCAAGAGGAAGGAGGAGCCCAAGATCCGGCCACCGGAGGAGCTCCGGAGCCCCGATTCGCGATCCGAGTCCGGATCCTCGAAGGCAAGGGCGAGGCGAAGCTTTCCATCCGACTACATCTTCATGGCGCCGCGGAAATCTTCGAGGGTAACGATCCTCTTCATAGGGCATGTGTAGTCGCCCTTCTTTCTATGCATGGGGAAAGCCCCCTCTCGCGAGTGAGCGTTGAGGCGCGGAATCCCTCCGGGTAGATATGTAAAGTCCCCGTTGTTAGAGCCCGGAATTGGAGTACGGGCGTAGGCATTGTGTGTGAAGCCTATTCGGGTTTAACCCGGATCGGTGATGTTTGCATTGCATGGCCGGAGAAGACTCCGCGCCGGTGAATTTAGTTTTCCGAAAATTCTACGCGGTAGATTGCATACAGGGATCCTTGGGGGTTAACCTCGAGGCGCACCCGGAAAGCTTGGGTGGAATCGTATTGCCGCCACGATGTTGCCTTGGAGGGCAAATAGGTACATAACGGGGTTATGTGCGTGTTTTGATCGATTGTGGGAATGAGGAGAAACTTGGCCCGCACCGATGGCTAAATGGCCGTGGTGAAGTGAGCAATGGGCAGGTGGAACTCTACCCATTCCAAGTGGTCTCGGTAGAAGCGACCTAAAGTACATGGGACTTCCCGGGAGGCTGGAAACGGGCCTAGGCTTCGGCTGAAAGGGCTAAATGCTCACGAGTGTTGCCATCCGAGGGATGGTGGTGGAATCGCGGTGTCGGACTGGGTCCGGACCGGGTTCACCGATTAGTGCCCTGAGAGCACGGAGTGTGCGGCCGTGTGTGCCGACACTTGTGGCGAATAGAATACCTTATAGAATTGCTATGGTAGTTTCATATGCAGGGAAGGAGCACCGCCGTCCCGAGAAACGGGACGGGGTCGTTATAATTTGGTCAGCTTTGCTGACCGTTGCCCTTTTGTATTGCCACCTCTTGGGTGGATTGCTTTCTACAGGTGCTGCTGCGGAGCCAAGCGGCAAATAGCGGGCTAAAGCCCAAGTTGCAGCGCCAGCCCTCGAAGGCTTAGTTATTAGCTTTTTCATAGTCATGTATGGCCGGCCTGCGTGCCGATGTATGAAAGACGCTATTTTGTTAAGCGAACACCTCTGTAAGGCCTTAAGGCCGTGAACTCTTTTGTGTATGTACTCATTCCTGGGTAGTAGTGGACATTCATGCTCTGTGGCAGGGTTCTTATCTTTTTGCAACTTAATTAAATTGCTTCCGCTAGGTGTTGTGTAGGACGCTCTGATTAGTTGTGTGGTTTCAACGCGTAACCAATCGGTCTGTCCGTAGTATATGGCGTCAGGCCCCGGCCGGACCTACTGCTATATGCTATGTGACGGATAGGGGTGTTACAAATTGTTATCAGACTTCTGGTTTCGGTCAAGCTTAAATGAATTCGTGGACGAATTCACTTTAAGGGGTGGTGAGCACATTGTGTGCGTCATTGTTATAACATGAAAAGAACCCATGAATGTCCACTTAGGAATGAAAATACACATGATTGAGGAACCTGCGTGTTCCTATAATTGCTGTTTGCAGTAATTTTTGGTTGCTTATCGGTGTTTTGCACGATTTTAAGTGACCAGAAGTGGTGTTGGGCCGTCTGAACGGCCAGGTTCTGAGGCGAGCAGTGCGCCAAGCGATGCGCCTGCAACACCTTTGTCTGCTGAGACCATTAGGTTGGTGGCAGAAGCGGTCATGGCAATGATCAATGCGCAGCCTGCAAGGCAGGTGCAGCAGCCTGCTCCTGCTGTGGAACAGGTACCGCTTCAGACGGCAGAGCGAAGGAGGGTTGAGCAAGTTGTGGTGGAACCAGAGTTGCCGCGGAGAGCAACTGAAAGACAACTGAAGCACGTGATGGGCTTTCACCCACCGGTATTCACGGGGGCAGAAACCCCGACCCAAGCAGAGGATTGGCTCTCAAGGGTCAACAGGGTGATGACTGCGACGGAAACTGAAGAGTGGCAGAAGACCACTATAGCGACGTTCCTTTTGGATGGGGACGCAAGGCTGTGGTGGGAGGGCCTAGAGCTGCATCAGTTGAGGGGAAGGCCATTGGCCGAAGTCCCGATGGAGGAGTTTGCGAGACTATTTATGGCTCGATACCTCCCCTCGGTGCAGAGGATTGCGCTAGAGAGCGAATTCCAGAAGTTGGTGCAGGGTGATAGCACCGTTGATGAATACCTCCACGAGTTTACTCGGTTAGGGAGATATGCCGGCGCTACCTTCGCAGACGAGGAGCGCAAGACGAGCCGCTTTTATGAAGGGCTAAGGGATGATTTGAGGTTGCTGCTGTCGGGCCCCAAGACGCAGGGTTTCATGACCCTGGTCAGTTCGGCCCGGTCCTTGGAGAAGGATATGAGAAACGTGCAAGCGAAGAAGGAGAGGGAATCTGGTGGCAAGAGATCAGAGTTCAAGGCGCCGACTACGTCGAAGTCGGGCTACCGCAGATTCTCCAAGAAGTCTAGGACGTTGGGTCCAGCTCCTTCTACAGGTGCCTCGGGGGCAACTACCAATCGAACCCCGGGCGCTTGCTTCACGTGTGGAAAGCCGGGGCACTTTGCCCGTGACTGCTGGAGTGGACGCTCAAAGTCCGAAAGGAAACAAGGAGCTACCTACGAGGAAAAGGGCAAAGCGGTGGAGTCGACCGCGTCCCACTATGCTCCGACTCAGCCTAGAGTCTACAACTTGGGCCAGCAGGAGGCCATCAAGCAAGCGGATGTGGTGACAGGTATGAGTTAATTTATGCAAGTTGACTTGAGAATACTATTACCTATTGCTTGTTAAGCTAATGTCTTTTGCTTAGGCTTTGTGTTGATTAGCGATAGTCCGGTACGAGCACTATTCGACACTGGTGCTTCGCATTCTTTCTTGTCCGAACAGTTTATATCGCGCATCGGAGTCCCTTCTTCGATGGCAAAGGACAAGCTAGATGTGTTGCTACCAAATGGGTGCTCGATGCGTGCGGACAGAGTGTGCGCCGTGAAGGTTCACATTGGGAGCCAAGAGTTCGACTTGCTAGCGTCATTGCTGCAGCTAGTAGTGTTCGATGTTATCTTTGGAATGGATTGGCTGTCAGAGCAGAAGGCTTGGATCGATTGCGACCGTAAGGAGGTCAAGCTGGGTGTAGGGCGGGAGACTACTTTCGAGGGGCTTAAGGGGTCGAGCAAGACACTAATGTCTGCTCTTCAGGTGGTGAAGGCGGTTCGTGCTGGTGCAGAGCTGTTCTTTGCGATAGTGGGGGCTGTGGAGCCAAAGTCCCCATTGGATAGCATCCCCGTGGTTTGCGAATACCCCGATGTGTTCCCGGATAGCCTTCCCGGAGCCCCACCGCAGCGAGAGATTGATTTTACGATCGAGCTCGTGTCGGGTGCCAAACCCGTGTCACGTGCTCCTTATAGATTGGCGCCAAAGGAGATGGCGGAGTTGAAGGTTCAGTTGGAGGAACTGATGGAGCAAGGTTATGTGCGTCCAAGTTCGTCGCCTTGGAGCGCACCGGTCCTCTTCGTTAAAAAGAAGGACGGTAGTATGCGGCTGTGCATCGACTACAGAGAATTGAACAAGTTGACGGAAAAGAATAAGTACCCGATCCCGAGGATTGATGATCTCTTTGATCAGTTAGTCGGATCGTCGGTATACTCCAAGTTGGACTTGAAGTCGGGGTACTATCAGCTGAGGATCAGGGAATGTGATATCCCAAAGACGGCGTTCAGTACGAGGTACGGGCATTTCGAGTTCACGGTCATGCCGTTTGGACTGACGAATGCGCCGTCGGTGTTTATGGATCTGATGAACAGGACGTTCAGAGATTTCCTGGATCGCTTTGTGATCGTCTTTATTGACGATATTTTGGTATACTCGCAGTGCGAAGAAGACCACTTCAAGCATTTGCATTTGGTGTTGGAGACTCTGAGGAGGAATGAGCTTTACGCAAAGTTCTCCAAGTGCGAGTTCTGGCTACCTTCGGTAGCGTTCCTTGGTCATATAGTGAGTGGGGAAGGTATAGCGGTGGATCCGGCGAAGATTGTTGCGATACGGGAGTGGCCTGCGTTATCTTCTGTCACGGAAGTCCGTAGTTTTCTCGGGCTTGTCGGATATTACAGGCGCTTCGTAGAGAACTTCTCGCGGGTAGCGTTACCTCTCACGAAGTTGACAAGGAAGGATCAGAAATTCTTGTGGACGCAAGAGTGCGTGCAAGCTTTTGAGGAGCTGAAGAGGCGGTTGACCACGGCGCCAGTACTTAGTTCGCCGAGTGGGACCGAGGGCTTTGAGGTGTATAGCGACGCTTCGGGTAGTGGCTTGGGCTGCGTGTTGTTGCAGCATGGAAGTGTGATCGCGTATGGATCGCGTCAGCTGAAAGTGCATGAAAGGAATTATCCGGTGCACGACTTGGAGTTGGCGGCCGTGATTTTTGCACTCAAGTTGTGGAGGCACTACCTATACGGCGTAAGAGTCGATATATACACCGATCACAAGAGCCTAAAATACTTGTTGGATCAAAAGGACCTTAATATGAGGCAGAGGAGGTGGATGGAGTTCCTGGGGGACTACACCTTCAAGATACATTATGTACCCGGGAAGGGCAACGCAGTTGCGGATGCGCTGAGCCGCAGGGCTCCCGCCCGAGCCAACTGGTTGTCGGTGCATGATGAGCGGCTAGTGCGGGAGTTGGAGGAGCTTGAGATCTGTTGCGTGGACAAGCAGACGAGCGCCAAAGCAATGTTAAACTGGACAGAGGTGCAGTACGACCTGGCTGACCGGGTTCGGCAGGCATTGGAGTTGGATGATTCCATGAAGGAGCTTTTGGAGGCCGCTTTGGATGGGTCAAATTCCCAGTTCTCGGTAGAAGACGGGTTATTAAGGAAGGATCATCGTTTGTGCGTCCCAAGTGGGGGTAACCTCCGGGCGGAGTTGATGTACGAGGCTCATCATACCAAGTACTCAATCCACCCAGGGAGCACGAAGATGTATCGCGATCTCAAGAAGTTGTTTTGGTGGCCGGGGCTTAAGAAAGATGTGGCGTTGTACGTGGCTAAATGCCAAATGTGCGCCTTGGTGAAGGCGGAGTGCCAAAAGCCAGGAGGATTTCTGAAATCCTTGCCTATACCGGAGTGGAAATTCGACGACATATCCATGGACTTTGTGCACGGGTTGCCAAGGTCACAGAAGGGGAACGACGCCATCTGGGTGATCGTAGATCGGCTAACTAAGGTGTCGCATTTTATTCCGCATAGGAAGGATGATCCAGTCGAGAAATTGGCAAAGTTGTACGTTGACAATATTGTTAGGCTGCATGGAGTGCCCCGTAGCATTGTGAGTGATCGCGATGGGCGGTTCACGTCAAATGATTGGAGGTTGGTGCAGCAGATGTTGGGAACAAAGTTAAAGTTCAGCACAGCTTTCCATCCGCAGACGGATGGGCAGACCGAGAGGGTCAATAGAACGATGGAGGACATGCTCCGCATGTGTGTTCTAGACTTCGGGAAGCATTGGGAAGACCACCTTTATTTGGTGGAGTTCGCGTACAACAACAGCTACCAAGCGAGCATACAAATGGCGCCCTTCGAGGCCCTGTATGGTAGGAAGTGTCGCACGCCATTATCATGGCTTGAAACGGGTGAGGCAAGGTTGTACAAGAAGCAGGAGGTGGAGAGTGCTACCTCGTTAGTGCGGATCATTCGGGAGCGCTTGTTGATCGCTCAGGACCGGCAAGCGAAGTATTACAATGCCAAGCACCGGAACGTGGAGTTCGCGGTAGGCGATTGGGTATACCTGAAAGTGAAGCCGTTCAAGGGGGTTTCGCGGGTGAGACGCTTGAAGAAGCTGAGCCCAAGGTACCTTGGAC
Organism: Platanthera zijinensis; assembly: GCA_039513925.1. Classification (NCBI taxonomy): domain Eukaryota; kingdom Viridiplantae; phylum Streptophyta; class Magnoliopsida; order Asparagales; family Orchidaceae; genus Platanthera; species Platanthera zijinensis. Next base: position 122,421,233 of record CM077080.1, read on the forward strand.
CTTTTGAGGTCCTGGAGCGAGTCGGCGAAGCTGCATACCGTTTGAAGCTATCAGTGGAGTTGAGTGGATTACATGATGTGTTCCACATTTCTGTGTTGCGGAAGGCGGTGCAAGAGCCTTCGCAGGTGATCGCGGCTGATCAAGTACGGTTGAGGAAGGGTTGACAACGAAAGTCAAGCCCATATCTATTGAGGATTTCGAAGTGAAGCGGCTTCGGAACAAAGAAATCAGAATGGTGAAGGTCCGTTGGGATAACTGCGGGCGCGAGGAGCTCTCTTGGGAGCGAGAGCAGACAATGCGCGAGGAGTACCCCGAGTTGTTCCCCTCAGGTACTCGTTATGTTTTTGTTTTGTGTAGTCTCTGTTCTTAATTTCGGGACGAAATTCTCTTAAGAGGGAGGGAGTTGTAAGACCCCAACCTCGGAGATGATCGCGGGGCGATCAAACGGCACTTTTGGAGGTCTGAACAGGGGCACACGGCCAGGCACACGGCCGTGTGCCTACCCGTGTTCAGTGATTTATTGTGTTTTTGTGCTGTCTCGAGTCAGAGAAGTACACGGCCTGAGACACACGGCCGTGTCTCAAGCCGTGTGTGCAGCACACGGCCTCGAACACGGCCGTGTTCGAAGCCGTGTTCTGGAAACCCGACGATCGTCCTGAAGCTCCAGGTAACACGGCCCGTGGCACACGGCCGTGTCAGGAGCCGTGTCGATCGGCGAATGAGCTACACGGCCAGACATACGGCCGTGTGTCAAGCCGTGTTCGGCCCAGTTTTGGGATTTTGGATCTAATCTCGGCCGTCCGTTCCCTTGGATCTGGATCCGACGGTGGGGGCTGCTCCTGGGGGGTTATTAGCCGGGATTAGGGTTTTGAATCCTCATTTTCTTTGGTCCACTCTCTCTCTAAGTGTTTAGAGAGAAGGGAGAGCAAGAGGAAGGAGGAGCCCAAGATCCGGCCGCCGGAGGAGCTCCGGAGCCCCGATTCGCGATCCGAGTCCGGATCCTCGAAGGCAAGGGCGAGGCGAAGCTTTCCATCCGACTACATCTTCATGGCGCCGCGGAAATCTTCGAGGGTAACGATCCTCTTCATAGGGCATGTGTAGTCGCCCTTCTTTCTATGCATGGGGAAAGCCCCTCTCGCGAGTGAGCGTTGAGGCGCGGAATCCCTCCGGGTAGATATGTAAAGTCCCCGTTGTTAGAGCCTGGAATCGGAGTACGAGCGTAGGCATTGTGTGTGAAGCCTATTCGGGTTTAACCCGGATCGGTGATGTTTGCATTGCATGGCCGGAGAAGACTCCGCGCCGGTGAATTTAGTTTTCCGAAAATTCTACGCGGTAGATTGCATACAGGGATCCTTGGGGGTTAACCTCGAGGCGCACCCGGAAAGCTTGGGCGGAATCGAATTGCCGCCACGATGTTGCCTTGGAGGGCAAATCGGTACATAACGGGGTTATGTGCATGTTTTGATCGATTGTGGGAATGAGGAGAAACTTGGCCCGCACCGATGGCTAAATGGCCGTGGTGAAGTGAGCAATGGGCGGGTGGAACTCTACCCATTCCAAGTGGTCTCGGTAGAAGCGACCTAAAGTACATGGGACTTCCCGGGAGGCTGGAAACGGGCCTAGGCTTCGGCTGAAAGGGCTAAATGCTCACGAGTGTTGCCATCCGAGGGATGGTGGTGGAATCGCGGTGTTGGACTGGGTCCGGACCGGGTTCACCGATTAGTGCCCTGAGAGCACGGAGTGTGCGGCCGTGCGTGCCGACACTTGTGGCGAATAGAATACCTTATAGAATTGCTATGGTAGTTTCATATGCAGGGAAGGAGCACCGCCGTCCCGAGAAACGGGACGGGGTCGTTATAATTTGGTCAGCTTTGCTGACCGTTGCCCTTTTGTATTGCCACCTCTTGGGTGGATTGCTTTCTACAGGTGCTGCTGCGGAGCCAAGCGGCAAATAGCGAGCTAAAGCCCAAGTTGCAGCGCCAGCCCTCGAAGGCTTAGTTATTAGCTTTTTCATAGTCATGTATGGCCGGCCTGCGTGCCGATGTATGAAAGACGCTATTTTGTTAAGCGAACACCTCTGTAAGGCCTTAAGGCCGTGAACTCTTTTGTGTATGTACTCATTCCTGGGTAGTAGTGGACATTCATGCTCTGTGGCAGGGTTCTTATCTTTTTGCAACTTAATTAAATTGCTTCCGCTAGGTGTTGTGTAGGACGCTCTGATTAGTTGTGTGGTTTCAACGCGTAACCAACCGGTCTGTCAGTAGTATATGGCGTCGGGCCCCGGCCGGACCTACTGCTATATGCTATGTGACGGATAGGGGTGTTATACAGGGGGTATTGGCTCCCCAGCCTATACAGATACTGGAAATGCCAAGGACGGCAGAGAAGCCACCGGTATGCTATCAGTGCAACCAGCCAAGGCATTTCAAGAGGAACTGCCCTGTGAGGCGAGCACCCCCACCAGCACAGCAGGGCGCTCCACCTCCCTGATAGTTTGGCGGACGAGGACAGGACCGAGGACGAGGATTTCAGGATCGAGGCCGTATGCCAGAGAGGGAGCAGGTGTATGCTCTAGACCTGACACAGCCCCGGAACCTGGAGCAGGTTATCACAGGTATGGCAGTACTTTTAAATTTTTATCATATAAACTAGTATTCTAGACATAACCTAGTTAGAAATTAAGTAAAGACAACTGCAACAAGAATACTAAGACACTTAATTACCCCAGGCATAGTCTTCGTTAGCGGTAAGCTCGCTCACACCCTCTTCGACACTAGTGCGTCGCAATCGTTCGTGTCGGAGGATTTCGTGAACAGACTGGCAGGTGTGGAGCCATTCACCGGGAAGATGATGAGGGTGCGCCTACCCGATGGATCAGAGATAATGACCTCTGCTCATTGCAATATGGAAGCGAGGATCGGCGGGAAGGCGTTTGAGGTACCAGTGACGGTTCTGAAGATGACAGATTACGATCTGATCCTGGGCATGACTTGGCTATATTTGAACCATGCCCAGATCGATTGCGTGGCGAAGAGGATCACCGTGAGGCACGGCAACTCATTCATTGTCATCGAAGGTATTATACCAGCACCCCGTACCTTACTATCATCTGTACAGGCCGCTAAGGCCCACCTGCAGGGGGAAGAAGTTTATCAGGTACTTTTTGAGGCGGTTGTGGCCAAGGACTCCATTGCAAATAGTCTAGTAGTGCGGGACTTCGCCGACGTGTTTCTGGAGAAGCTACCAGGGCTACCCCCACATCGAGAGAAGGACTTCCAGATTCAGCTCGTACCGGGGGCTAAGCCGGTATCCAGAGCTCCCTATCGAATGGCCCCAAAGGAGTTGGTGGAATTTCGGAGCCAGCTTCAGGAGTTAGTGGAGGCCGGGTTCGTTAGGCCTAGCTCTTCACCATGGGGAGCTCCGGTGTTGTTCGTTAAGAAGAAGGACGGGACCCTTCGACTGTGCATCGATTACCGGGCTCTGAACAGGTTGACAGTCCGGAATACTTATCCCTTACCAAGGATAGACGAGTTATTTGACCAGCTGGAGGGAGCCCATTGGTTCTCAAAGCTGGATCTGAGGTCAGGGTACTACCAGCTTCGCATTCGGGAGGAGGACATCCCGAAGACGGCCTTCAGCAGCAGATATGGCTTGTACGAGTTTACAGTGATGCCGTTCAGTCTCACGAATGCACCCTCCGCATTCATGACCCTGATGAATCGGGTGTTCGAAGAGTATCTGGACGTCTTCGTTATTGTATTCATTGACGACATCCTTATCTATTCATGGACGGAGGAGGAGCACGCGAGACATCTGGCCTTGACCTTGGAGAAGCTGCGTAAGCATGAGATGTATGCCAAGTACAGCAAGTGCCAGTTCTGGCTAAAGGAGGTGGCCTTTCTAGGCCATGTCATCAGTGGAGCAGGTATGGAGGTGGATCCGGCGAAGGTCCAGGCAGTACGGGATTGGCCACCACTAAAGTCGGTCTCGGATGTTCGAAGTTTCTTGGGACTTGCCGGTTACTACCGTAAGTTCGTAAAGGGGTTCTCTCAGATTGCCCTCCCTCTTACATCTCTGACGAAGAAGGAGTCCCCTTTTATCTGGACGCCTCGATGCGAATCTGCCTTCCAGGAGCTGAAGGATCATCTCACCTCGGCCCCCATCCTTGCTCTTCCATCAGGGAAGGAGGGATTCCAGGTGTATACAGATGCTTCCTATCAGGGGATGGGTGCCGTTCTGATGCAAAATGGGCACGTAATAGCCTATGCCTCCCGTCATTTGAAGCAGCACGAGCAGAACTACCCCGTGCACGATTTGGAGATGGGGGCAGTTATTTTTGCTCTTAAGATCTGGCGACACTATCTCTACGGAGTACATTGCGATATCTTCTCCGACAACAAGAATCTGAAGTACGTCGACACCCAGAAGGAGTTAAACATCAAACAGAGACGCTGGGTGGAGTTTCTGTCGAACTACCAGTATACCATGCACTACCATCCGGGGAAGGCGAACGTGGTCGCGGATGCTCTGAGCCGGAGAGCGAGTACGACAGGAGTAGGCCCGCAGCTGATGGCCTTGGAGTTAGTTAGATCACTCGAGGAGATGCAGATTTCACTAGTGTCTGAGGATGACCCGGAGCTATACGAGTTCCTGGGGTCGATGGTTACTACTGATGATATTCGAGACCACATTAGAGATGGGCAGATGCTGGATGAAAGAGCTGAGCCGATATTCCGAGCCTTGGAAGAAGGCACGACAGGAGATTACTCTTTGAGGGATGGGCTCCTGTGTTTCCGGGGCAGAGTCTACATACCAGCAAGAGGACGGATCCGGGAGGACATTTTGACGGAAGCTCACTGCAGCCGGTATTCGGTACACCCGGGGATCACCAAGATGGTAAAGGATTTGAAGAGGACGATGTATTGGCCGGGTATGAAGAAAGATATTACGTATTTTGTGACGCATTGCGAGGCCTGCCAGCTCGTGAAGGCGGAGTGTAGGAACCCGGCAGGCTTGCTGCAGCCGCTTCCGGTGCCAGAATGGAAGTTTGAGGATATAGCCATGGACTTCATACATGGGCTACCTCGATCCCGTGCGGGGAATGACTCGATCTGGGTGATAGTGGACAGACTAACAAAGGTGGCCAGATTCATTCCAGTGGCAAAGGACACACCGGTACGAGTATTAGTACGGAGGTTCATTGAGCAGTTTGTGCGTTATCATGGGGTACCCAAGACTATCGTTTCGGATCAGGATGGGCGGTTTACATCCAGGGAATGGAGGTCAGTCCAGGCCCATCTAGGTTCTCGATTGACATTCAGCACAGCTTTTCACCCTCAGACCGACGGACAGACAGAGCGCACCAACCGTACACTGGAGGATCTGTTGCGACTGTGTATTTTGGACCGTGGCGAGCCTTGGGAGAGATTGTTGCCACTGGTCTAGTTTTCATACAACAACGCTTATCAGTCCAGCATAGGCATGGCTCCATACGAGGCGTTGTACGGCAGGAGGTGCAGGACCCCACTATCATGGGTTCAGGATGAGGACCCGCAGGCACTAGGTTCGGAGTTTGTGGGAGATACAGATGCTCAGATTAGATTGATCCGGGACAGGATGTTGGAAGCCCAGAGCAGACAGGCGAAATACTACGATGCGAGGCATCGTCAAGTGGAGTTCCAGGTGGGAGATCGGGTGTTCTTGAAGATACGGTCGATGCACGGAGTGTCGCGTGTGCGTGGGCGGAAGAAGCTCAGTCCGAGATATATGGGGACTTATAGGATCCTGAAGCGGATCGGCCCCTTATCCTATAGACTGGAGCTACCACCGGAGTTAGCGGGATTATATTACGTCTTCCACGTCTTCTCACTTTGGAGGGCTCTGCTACGCCCTGAGCAGATGATCTCCTCGGCAAATGGCCCAGTGGCCTCGGATCGGTCAGTCAACTTGGAGCCTATTAGTGTTGACGATACAGCAGTGCGGGTCTTGCGACAGAAGAAGGTTCCGTTAGTCAAGGTTCTGTGGAACAATCATGGGCAGGAGGAGCATACATGGGAGCCACAGGACTTGATGCGGCAAAAATACCCGGAACTTTTTCGTCAGGTATACCTCACCACCCCTCTAGACAATCAATTTGCCTTCTTGTTTTAAACTAATAGGACTGAAATTTCAAGAATAGGGGCTAATCTTTTGTTTATTGGGGTGTATATACCTAGTTAATTGGGCGAATTAATCTTAGATTTGAAACCACACCAAGTAAACATAACGTAGAGATGTAGATTTTTTTTTTCAATTCTCATGGGATGTTACAAGCTGCTTTTTCCCGATTAGAGTCCCGTAGGCTTAACCTTGATTTCGGGGACGAAATCTTTGTTTTGTTTATTGGGATTTATAACATCCCATTTCCGGCTAGACCCCTAGGAGTCGGTTGGTCGTGATAGAACCCTAGGAAGCCCAAAAAGCTGAAATAAATCGACCGAGATTTCGGGTCACGGGTTGGTCATGCCCGTGACCGATCCGTCACGCCCGTGACCTAGGGCGTGACTCCTTCGACGATCGTCGATCTCAGTGAGACGATCGCCGGGCGTAGAATTTTTCTACCCGGGCCTGTCACGCCCATGACCTATGTGTCGCGCCCATGACCTAGGGCGTGACACCTTCGACGATCGTCGATCCCAGCGGGACGATCGTCGAAACACAGAATTTGCATCATGGCCATGTCACGCCCGTGACCCAGGTGTCACGCCCGTGACCAAGGGCGTGACACCTTCGTCGATCTCAGCGCGACGATCGCTGAGTATGGATTTTGCCTCATGACCATGTCACGCCCGTGACCTTATGTCACGCCCATGACATAGGGCGTGACCACCCTTCGACGATCGTAGATCTCAGTTCGACGGTCGTCGAACCCAGAATTGGTCACCCGGGCTTGTCACGCCCGTGACCCACATGTCACGCCCGTGACCAAGGGCGTGACCACCCTTCGACTATCGTCGATCTCAGTTTGACGATCATCGATCCCAGAATTGGCCACCCGGGCCTTTCACGCCCGTGACCTATGTGTCATGCCCGTGACCACGGCCGAAACGTCAGCCAAACTAGAAATTTCGGTAACCGACGTTGTAATCAATTCTGATTATGGGAAGTTACACCAGGAGTATTTATGGGCCGTTTCCTACTCTGATTATTTAATAAATTAAGGAAATGTTGGTCCAATAGGAAATCGCCACCTGGCAAACACCTCTTCATTTCCAGCAATTCAACTGCCTTTGCCATAACCGAAACGTCATTAAGAGAAATATTAATGGCCATGAATGTTTCATCCTTTCCCCTCCCCACTTGCTGATCTATAAAAGACTCCTAAGAGCAAGAGGAAAAGGTTACACGCTCCATCAAACTGTTTCAGATTTCCCCCTTGCTGTTGAAGAATTTCCGGCGACGCCACCACCGCGCCAATGGCTTCCCGACGCTCTGCACGCCTCCAGCCCGCGAACAATGTCCTCCCTCCCTCTTCTTCTGCGGATAGATCTTAGAAATCATTAGGAGAGATATCGGGCTCAAAAGAGCTAGATCGGGTGAGCGTTTCCATGGTTTTCTGAAAATTTCGTGGTGGCGGGTTCGCCGGAAACCGCCTCTTCGGCGGCCGTGCTGCCGCCCGACGGTAGCCCTCACCTCAACAGAGGTGATGGTGGTGGTGGCCGGCCAGGGAGACGGCTGGGTGGCTGGGAAATAGCCTTAGAAAAGCTACAGGAATAGTTGTTTTCTGATTCTGTTCGGGTTCGGGTGAAGAAGGAGATGAACAGTAACATTGCATTATATAATATATTGTATAGTTAGGAATTAATTCCCTTTTACTGTATACTAGGTTGAAACTGAAAATTATAGCCCGTAGGGGCTGAAATATAAAACGTGGTCAACATAGAAAATGTAGCCCTTGAAGTCTACTTTAATTCAAAATTGATTTCACTCGATTTGGAGACCTGGTTAGACCACAGTACCCTTTTTGGTGAGGTCTATCTATAGGGCTGTCTTGACCTTAGAAAAATTCCCCACTCCAATCTAGTCATCAAAATGACTTGAAATTTGGGGTGTGGCCTAATCTTACCTATATCTAGGTGCTATCCAAAAATGAGAATTTTTGGAGAATGTGTTTCTATAGTTTTTAGAAAAATTTAATAATCCTAGTATAATTTATTTATATGGCTAAATGACTTCCAAACCCTCCCAAATTTTGGTGAGTGGTCCCTGGGTTTATCATTAGGTTCTGGTAAAAGTTTCATCTCATTTGGAGATGTTTTGAATAGGGTTGTGTTCAACCCTAGGATGATCCTTATAGGATAATTTAGGATCAAACACCCCCTTGGTATTTGAGTGGCCATATCGCCTCAACAGGGGCTGATATTTTGGTCACTGACTTTTTAGGGCATGATGCACCCTCCAAGGGAGTTCGGAGTGGTTTTGTGTAGGGTAGCCCTAGAACCCTAGGGAAAATCCCTTAATGGTGGCTTTTGGGGTTGTGAAGGTTATGGGGTCAAATGACCTTGGACTGACTTAAAATTTGGTGGAAAGAACCATAGGGCCAGTATAGTTCTCTGGACAAAAGTTTAGGGTATTTGGAGACAGCTAGGCCACCTAAAATCCGAACCCTAGTTTAGGTCACCAACTTTAATTTGAATTATTAAGCTACCTAATGAACTTTGAATCAAGTAAAATTTGGGCAAAGGGATTTTCTGGTTAAAATAACCATGATATAATTTTGTTGAGATTTTTGAATTAATTTATATAGTACTTCATTTACAACTCTAATTGTGCCCTAGATATTTATTTTGATGATTATGGAATTTCTGTTCACTAGAATATTATGAAACCTTGGATTAGGGCATCTTATAGCATGTTATACCTTCAGTATTTTTCTTGGAAATTTTAACAAATTATTTCTGGTACATACTTCTTTAACGTACTAATTGTGAAATGTAGTCAAAAATACAAATGATGTCCAATTACTATTTGAAAAATTACGAAATTGGGTCAGTGGGTGTTTCAAATTATGATAGTGACCCTGTAATTTCTCTGGAATTTTAGCTGACTAAAAACAGTACCTTCTTCATTAAGTTAAGAAAATTAGTACCTTGCATTAAAATAAATTCAGAGTTCAGATGTTGGAGAAAAATTATGGTACTTGGTTTATAATGGTTTTAGGTCACTCTATAGCTTCTATAATTTTCTTGGAATTTTTGTATATATATTTACAGTACTTCCTTCATAATATAGTAAAAGTGGCCTAAAATGGTAAATTAGGAAATATAGGCATAAACATCTCTGGAATTTCTCAAAACTTGGAATTGTTGTTTAAATGTCTCATATGATTTTTACTGATTTTATGATGATTTATTGTTGCCTCATTATTGCACATCATGTTCATACTAGGGCATTTGGAATCCTAGAATAAATAAATTAAATGCCCGATAAATAGGAAAATTTGGAAATCTTGGATTTAGACTAATTATGTCATGGTAGACCTCCAGTAATTATTATAGGAGATTTGGAGGACAAATTGGAGTACCTCCCCTTATACTCCTCATGTACCTTAGGATGGTCTGCATATAGTAAAACCACGGAAACTGATCTAGAGTAATAATGAACTTGGGAGATGGAATTTTGATAGTTTGCTGGTTTGTATAGGGTGAGTTAAATCAAGTTCATTATTGGAAGTCAGGATGGGTAGGGTGTGAGATTGACTAACGATAAGTATTGTTCAGGTTCGACGGAAGATCGTCCTCCCCGAGAAGAGGAAGAGTCAAAGTCACCCTAGGATTAGCCCACTGTAATATGAGAAGGGAATCATGTTAAGGGAGATCAACCAATAACAATAAGTGCCTTGCGAAAGGGAACTTCGGGTCGTAATGCCGCCGTCTTGGTTCCTAGTGCCCCTTGAGAGCCCTTCACGGGGTATGCCGGGGGCAGTCCTGGGCTAACGTAAACCATAGGAATAATAAATTAAAAGAGCAACTAGTATAACTAGGGTTGCACATACACACACCTCCGTAGCTAGGAAGGTAGAATAATTGGTTTGGTTGCCATTTAGAAGGTAGCTCTGAAGGTAGATGCACGGACGGGACTATCTGGGGGGGCCGAGGGCTCAAGGGTTGGAGTACAGAATAAAGGTGGTGGGTCTTCGATACTTGATTGTCGTTCACACCGGCATCGGTATGTTGACTCGGTAGTGTGGGACACTTAGCCAAAGAAAGTCTGGTGGGTACAACCAGCAGTAGTATGCGGATACTCTAGGTTGTGTTCTTCTAGGGGCGTACGGAAGCGCTAGGCCTGGTAGTGTGGGTGCCTAGGAGTGGGGGGCCCAACCCACTATCTCCGTTTGCCACTACGAAGGTTCCTGGGAGTGAAGCTAGCTGCCCGATCAGGGGGAACTAAAGGTCTGTGCGCATAGAGTCGTGTGCGTGTGTTGCACTTGTATGAATCATGGCATAGCATATCACTACACTCATATTTGCATACAACCGACACCCCAACGTATAAATCGGTATGGGACTTTTTATACGATGGGAGCCTTGCAGAAGACCCCTTAACTTATAAGTTTGTATGGGCATTCATATAAGTTAAGGTTACCTACTTATTTACTTGCTTGTTTACTTACTGTTCTCTAGCTGCCTTTTTATACAAATTGCTACTTATTAATTGCTCTCCTTATTACTTACTGCCGTAGGATTGTTAGACCTACTTCATTCTAAATAGCTACTAGATTAGCTTCCTTGTCATCTGCTTCATTATTCTCCACCTTTGTAGCTTCCTTTTCCTCCTCTCCGCCCGGTGCTTAGGAGCCGTGGGGGGAGGGGTAGGGGATGATAGGGCTTAGTCTTTATGATTAATGGTTTTCGAACCACAACATTACAGGAGCTCCGGATGGGAGATAGGGACCAACAGTCCAGGGACCAGCACCAGCGGAGTACGGTGCGCATGGAGGTGGGATAGTCTAGCACTGGTGCACCTGCGACTAGCTCCGTAAGTGATTAGTAGTTTTATAGCTTCCGCGATGAGTGATTTATAGTGAGGACTCTGATGTACTGGGCTCGAGCCCATTTATCTATTTCCTGTTATTATCTATTGATGGACTGGATGTGACTTCACTTTTGTTTACATGTTTTTGTGGACTTGTTTACATTTTATGTTTAATTACTTCTCTCTCTTTGTGATCGAAAAGTGCCGGCAGAATTGGCATTTTGTAGTGGTTGCCTTCCCGTGAGTCGGTGCCACCGCAAAGCGGCAATTCTGGGCTAAGACCCCGGTGGTTTAAAAAGAAAAAAAGGGGTCTTACATTGGTAACCTTTACCAACATAGTCAATCTACCAACTTCTCAACATCTCTTATGTGCGACCCTACAGGCTCATATCGCGTTGGCAGTGAGATTGCATGTTTGACCACTTCTAGATCACCATGGTAACTCCAACAGGAATGTCATTCCCAATCAACAGTATGTCATCTACATACAATATCAGGAAGACAACAATGCTCCCACTGATTCGCTTGTAAACACAAGGCTCATCTTCATTCTTGATGAAACCAAACTCTTTGATTTTCTCTTCAAAACGAAGATTCCAACTTCAAGAGGCCTGTTTCAGTCCATAGATGGACTTCTTCAGCTTGCATATTTTAGTGGCTTCATTTGGGGATACAAAATCCTCGGGTTGTGTCATGTACACTTCCTCAAGGAGGTTTCTATTAAGGAAAGCCGTTTTGGCATCCATCTGCCAGATCTCATAGTCATAATACGCAGCAATAGAAGGCAATATCCTTATGGACTTTACCATGGCAACAGGGGAAAAAGTCTCATCATAGTCAATACCATGAATTTGCTTGAAACCCATAGCCACCAGTCGCTCTTTGAATGTTTGTACATTCCCATCCATGTCAGTCTTCTTCTTGAAGACCCATTCTCACCCTATGGGTCATACCCCTTCAGGTGGTTCCACCAAGTTCCAAACTTGGTTTGCATACATGGAGTCCATTTCGGATTTCATAGCCTCAAGCCATTTGTCAGAGTCCGGTCCATTCATAGCCTCTTGGTAGGTCGATGGTTCATCGTCATGATCCATAAGCAACACATTACCTATTTGAGACATGAGAAATCCATATCTCTCAGGCTCAAACCTCGGTCTACTAGATCTACGTTGGACTTGTGTTTCTTGAGCAGGTTCTCTTGCTACAACATCTTGTAGTCCTATCTCAGAATCCAATTCCAGTTCATTCACTACTTATGGTTCTTGAACTTCTTCAAGTTCTACCTTTTCAGTCTTTCTTGATAAGAAATCTTTCTCCAAGAAGACGCCAGTTCTTGCGACAAATACTTTGCCCTCGAACGGTAGGTAAAAGTAATACCCTTTCGTTTCCTTAGTATATCGAACAAGATAAAATTTATCCAATTTGGGTTCCAGCTTGTCAGGCATTTGACGTCGCACGTATGCCTCACAGCCCCAAATTTTAATGAACGACATACTAAGACGCTTCCCAATCCATATCTCATATGGTGTCTTCAGAACCGTTTTCATTGGAGTGCGATTCAGTGACATTGCAGCAGTATCTAAAGTAAAACCCCAAAAGGAAACAGGAAAGTCTGCATGACTCATCATCGAACGTACCATGTCTAACAAAGTACGATTTCTCCTCTCATACACACCATTATGCTGTGGTGTTCTAGGTGGAGTGAGTTGTGATACAATACCACACTCTTTCAGATGATCACGGAACTGATGACTTAGGTATTCGCCACATCGATTAGATCGGAGTGCTTTAACCCTTTTTCCCAACTGGTTTTCTACTTCATTTTTGAACTCTTTGAACTTTTAAAAGGTCTCGAATTTGCACTTCATAAGATACACATATCCGTAACTACTGAAATCATCAGTAAATGTAACGAAGTAGAAATACCCACCTTTAGCCATGGAGCTCATGGGTGAACATACATCACTATGTACAATACCCAAGAGATCCTCAGCCCTCTCACTATAACCAGTGAAAGGGGCTTTAGTTATTGAACCTAACAAACAAGATTCGCATCGCTCAAATAATTCATAATCAAATGAGTCCAAAAGTCCATCTTTATGGAGCTTGGATATGCGCTTCTCGTTTATATGTCTCAAACGACAATGCCAGAGATATGTAAGGTTTGAGTCATTTGTTCTTAGTCTTTTATTATTTTCTACATTATAGATCTGATGGTCCAAGTTCAAAACGTAAAGACCATTAAACAATTGGGCTACAACATAACAAACATCATTCTTAAATATAGAACAACAGTTGTTCTTAATTATAAAAGAAAATCCAATCATGTCCAAGCATAAAATGGATATAATGTTTCTAGTTATTGCCGGAACAAAATAACAGTTATCTAGTTCTATTACAAGCCCACTGGGCAAAGAAAGACGGTAAACCCCAATGGCTACAGCAGCAACTCTTTCTCCATTGCCGACGTGTAGGTCCACCTCCCGTTTACTCAACAATCTTCTCCTTCCCAGTTCCTGCACATTTGTACAAATGTGTGTACCACATCCGGTATCCAATACCCAAGATGAAGGAGCAGAAAGGTTTATCTCTATAACGTAAATATTTGAAGCGGAAGTCATACCTCCCTTCATTTTCTGCAGACCCTCAATGTACGAAGGACAGTTCCTCCTCCAATGACAAGCCTTGCCACAATGGTGGCATTTCCCCTCCTTCACCGTGCTCTTCATTTTCATCAGTGCAGAAGACTTGGGCTCGAGATGTGACTTAGGTCCCACCTTCATATTCTTAGAGCCCTTGGCCTTGCCCTTGCCCTTATGCACCATCAGTATGGGGCTGGCAGGCTTGGCCTTCTTCATATTGATCTCGGCAGTTCTTAACATGCCTAGGAGCTCGGGCAGTGTCTTGTCTATTTCATTCATGTTGTAGTTCAAGTCAAACTGCTCGTAACTGTCCGGCAACGATTGCAGGATCAGATCTTTGGCAACCTCTTGACCTAGAGGAAAACCTAGTCTTTCAAGGTTCTCTATATACCCAATCATCTTTAGTACGTGAGACCCTACTGAGTCTCGAACTCCCATCTTGCACTAAAAAAATGCTTTGGTGACGTCAAACCTCTCTTGACGAGCTTGCCCTTGAAAAATTTTCTTGAGATGCTCGTCAATCTCCTTGCACCCCATGTTCTCATGTTGCTTCTGAAGCTTAGAGTTCATGGTGGCAAGCATAAGGAATTCGACGTCCAAGGCGTCATCAGTATACTTCTTATAAGTATCTTTATCAGCACGGGAAGAATTCCTGGTCGGCACCTCGGGGGCTTCTTCTTCCAAGACATAGAGCTTTCGCTCTTGCCTGAGAACAATTCTTAGGTTCCTGTACCAGTCCATGTAGTTAGTCCCACTAAGCTTATCCTTCTCAAGGATGGCTTTCAGAGACAGAGTGGAGTGTGAACCACTTGCCATGGAATTCTACAAGAATTCATGCAGAATAAATCAGTACCAAAATTTCAAAATACAATTATTTTCTTAATTTGGACTTCAATTAAAACTCCCACTATTTTATTCGAAATAATAGCCCTCACTATCAATTCGGAGAGTTCATGCGAGCTACTCTCTTAGTGGACAAGATCCGTATTTCACCAACACTATGAGTCAGCTTTGGCTTTCCTCTCACAATGCGGTTATTTAGGTAGGCAACGCTTGCCAATTGCATCCTCACGCAATTCTTGTATGGTTGGTGAATAACTCCTTATTCGCATCCATCATATGGTGCACGCCAACCCTATGCCTCTAGGCACTCAACTTTTGAGGTCACCTAGTTAAGATGGACCCGATATCGACAGTGGGATATCACAGTTATCTGCTCGTACCCTTACCAAGATAGATTAATGCACCTTGCTTTGGCAAGCCCACACTTCATCGATCGAGGCAGGAAGAGTGTCATCCATCGGAAGGCATCCGAACACTTAATATTAGAGGAATGGATTTTAATTATAGGTTAACAATTAACCACGATTAACATTTGATCAATGTGCACATCCACAGAAGAACAATTCTAAAATCCACATGCATCTCTTATGTGCACAACCTGACATTATCAACATTTGATAGAAAGGAAGGGTTAAATTTGAACATCCGGACACTTCCAAATCTTCAGATTTACATGCATTGGACAAAAACAAAGACAACTCAACTTAAAGAAGTAGACAAGCTCGTCTCTCATTGTTGGATGCAAAATCCAAAACAATACATTGGTTCACTAACCATTCGAGAGACGGTTACTGCTAAGGAGACAACAATTTCTAACAATTAGAAATAACCATGAAATTCCAGACGTTCCTGGCAGGGTTCCAAGATTAAATCTAGACATTTAGAACACTTCTAAATCCCTAGGTTTACACGTACTGGAATAACCTAACTTCCAAAACAACAATCATGGCCGAAACCTGGCTCTGATACCACTGTTGGGTTTTCTATGGAGGTTGGCACAACACTTGTGCACGCAGTGGAAGGAATAAAACAAGAACAACCCAAAGAGAAATGGATCGGGCCATGAATGTTGAATCAAGAAGTTATCAAAATAACAAGACAAAATTACCTCTTCGGTGTTGAGTCACAACTCAACAAAGATGCTCCAAGATCTGAGTCCTGTCGGTGGGGAGTTTCACGTAGAATAATGTCTACGTTTCTGCAGAAATCCACACGAGCGGGAGAACACCTAGCTTCATCGCACGAAGGGTCGGGAGGAAGATCGGTCGCACCTTGCGATTCCACGGACTGCTAGGTCCGTGCCAGGAAAGGCAATACCGAC
Source organism: Platanthera zijinensis (assembly GCA_039513925.1). Taxonomy (NCBI): domain Eukaryota; kingdom Viridiplantae; phylum Streptophyta; class Magnoliopsida; order Asparagales; family Orchidaceae; genus Platanthera; species Platanthera zijinensis. The sequence continues at coordinate 122,437,052 of CM077080.1, forward strand.
GACGATCGTCAGAGAGGAGGAGGTCGGCGGAGCAAACACGGCGGCGGAACACTTCCGTCCGACGGGGTTCGGGATTCGGCGGATCGGTAGAATGGCGGAATGCTTCCGTCGGGTTCTATTCGGCCGTAGGAAAAATCGCCTCTTCTTCCCAAAACCTGAAGTCCCTATTTATACTAAAAGTATAAACAGACCTAAAAGCATCGCTATCCGCAGACCACACAGTGTAGGGTAATCGAATCGTTCGGCGAGAAACAGCGGATGGATTCGGCGAGAATCACCCGCAGAATCGTCGAGAATCAGGGACGACTCTCGACGAATGGCCTCAGTCGTCGAGTCATACTTGACGACACTCGATGATTCTCGTCGATCGGCGGTCGACGACAATCTTCGAACCCCGGTCGACGATATTCGTCGACCCGCGTTCGACGACAATCGTCGAACGGCGGTCGACGATATTCGTCGATCGGCGGTCGACGATATTCGTCGACCCGCGTTCAAAGACAATCGTCGAATGGCGGTCGACGATATTCGTCGACCCTGCTTCAATCGTCGAGTCATACTCGATGACTCTTATCGAATCAGTCTCAGTCGTCGAGTCATACTCGACGACTCTCGTCGAAATAGCCTCAGTCGTCGAGTCATACTCGACGACTCTCGTCGAAGCAGCCTTAGTCGTCGACTATCCATTCTCAATTAACTTTCTTAGCAACGGTTGCCTGACCCCCATACACTATAGTGATTGGTAACCATTACCAACACAGTCAATCTTCCAACTTATCCACAGCTCTTATGTGCGACCCTGCAGGCTCATATCGCGTTGTCAGTGAGATTACATGTTTGACCACTTCTAGATCACCATGGTAACTCCAACACTCACCTAGCTGGTAGGGCTGGATGTCACTCGAGGGAGTCTACCCAGACCCCGAGCAGATCCTACTGCCAATCTCTCACCTAGATGGTAGGGCTGGATGTCACTCGAGGGAGTTTACCCCAGATCCCGAGCAGATCCCGTTGTCAAGCTACAACTTAGTTGGCAGGGATGGTTGTCACTCGAGGGAGTCTATGCAAGACCCTCAGCAGATCCTGCTGTCAGGATCTAACCTAGCTAGTAGGGCTAGATCTTACTCGAGGGAGTGTACCAAGACCCCGAGCAGATCTCGCTGTCAGGCTCTCAACTTGCTGGCAGGGCTGGATATCACTCGGGGAGTCTATCCTGACCCCGAGCAGATCCCGCTACTAGGCTCTCACCTAGCTGATAGGGTTGGATGTCACTCAAGGGAGTCTACCCCAGACCCCGAGTAGATCCCGCTGTCAGGCTCTCACCTAGCTAGTTGGGATGGATGTCACTCGAGGAAGTCTACCCAGACCCCGAGCAGATCACGTTGTCAGGCTCTCACCTAGCTTGAAGGGCTGGATGTCACTCAAGGGATTCTACCCCAGACACCGAGAAGATCCCACTATCAGGCTCCCACCTAGCTGGCAGGGCTGGATGTCACTCAATGGAGTCTACCCCAGACCCCGAGCAGATCCCAATATAAGGATCCCACCTAGTTGGCAGGGCTGGATGTCACTCGGTGGAGTCTACCCCAGACCCCAAGCAGATCCCGCTGCTAGGCTGTCACCTAGTTGGCAGGGATTGATGTCACTCGAGGGAGTCTACCCCAGAACCTGAGCAGATCTCGCTGCCAGGCTCTCATATAGCTGGTAGGGCTGGATGTCACTCGGTGGAGTCTACCCCAGACCCCGAGCAGATCCCGCTGTCAGGCTCTCATATAGCTGGCAGGGCTGGATGTCACTCGGTGGAGTCTACCCCAGACCCCGAGCAGCTCCCGCTGTCAGGCTCTCACCTAGATGGCAGGGCTGGATGTCACTCGAGGGAGTCTACCCCAGACCCCAAGCAGATCCCGCTGTCAGGCTCTCACCTAGCTGACAGGGTTGGATGTCACTCGATTGTGTCTACCCTAGACCCCGAGGAGAGCCCACTGTCAGGATCTCACCTGGCTGGCAGTGCTAGATGTCACTCGAGGGAGTCTACCCCAGACCTCGAGCAGATCCCACTGTCTGGCTCTTACCTAGCTAACAGGGCTGGATGTCATTTGAGGGAGTCCCACCCTCTCCGGGAGTTATTTGAGAAGATCGGTCTTTCCTTAGGGTATAGAGGAAAAAGCCCTTATAGGCGAGTCGGGGCTCACGGGCCTAGCTCAGTAGAAAGAAGATGAGTCATGCCCTAAGCCTCCTTTGAGGATCGCGAGCTCCAATAATTCAATCCACCCCCCTCCAGTTTTACTTATTTTAAAAAAAATTTGTTCGATATTGGCATAAGAAAAGGCAGCTCGTGCACAAGCTGGGTTGTGGCGAACCCAGCTTTGCGGGTGGTCCATTCCTATTTTACCTGGGGCAGGCAAGCTCTTGGAATCAGCTTCCGAGTACGAATCCTAAACATGCACTATGGCGGTAAGTTCTATCCTAACGAGGTCCAACAAGGAGGAGGGCTCGTAGGCAAGTGCATCACAAAAAGATTGTTCAAGGAAAAGAAGATAGAAAAAATTACCTTTCATTAAGTATAGAGCTGATTAAAAAAGTGAGAACTCGCCTATGCGAGGTTATAAAAAGAGGGGAGATAATTGTAAGAAAGGAAAAAAGAAAAGGGGGAGTCATCTCTCGCCTCCTCCCCCGGATTTGCGATCTCCACCTGTCCCGCCAGATGGATCGTCCTTGAAGTCCTTCCCGAAGAACAAGTCGAGGCTATCTTCCTTCTCGCAGGGGGGCGTAGGCGGGAACAAACTCGGCATGAGGTCTCAGGCCGTGATCTCCTCACAGCCCTGCACCAGCACCCGCATATCCGTCATGATTTGAAGGATGCATTTGGCAAATTCGATTGAGTTAACCCCGCAGCCTTTCTACGACCTCAGCCTTGCCGAAGATCCTCGAGCTCTTATATGGAAGGGGGGCTCGCTTCCGCTTGGAGGGAGGAAGGCTTTTGCCTTACGGGTGATTTTGCCATAAAGCCCCTTATTTTCCTCGCTCAGCTTCGCTTTCTTCCCTTACAGCTCGGCGGTGTAAGCCGCGAGATTGGTTGCGCAAGCTTACAGTACGGCAAAGCAAGCACGGAGCTAGTTATTTTCTTCCTCCATCCCGACGGCGCGAGTCTGCAGCTCCCTAGCGGCCTCGGCATCCTGAGGCAAGAACGAGTAAGTAAATCTAAAGCTGAAAAATCCTAAGTAAAAAGATAAAGGGATAACCAATGCTTACCAGTCCGCTATCACCCTTGGCGAGCAAATCCTCGGCAATGTCGAGCCTCCTCTCTAGGTCGATGACCTTGTCCTGGGCAAGGTCGCGCTTCTACTCAGCCTTCTGCAGGAGGTGGCTGAGGTTGAAGTCGCGATGAAACACCATGTGGTGGAGCTCTAGTGCCCGCATGTGGGCCTGCAAGCCCTCATGGCCGAGTTTACGCAGGGTCATGCGCTTGTAAGCCACGACATCATCGCGCATATAGAGGCCGAAGCCGAGCGCATAAGCATGACCAGAGGAAGGCTCGCAGTTTGCCCAGGAGGGCTAGAGGGTGGAGATGGAGATCCGGTGGGCTGCCCCATCCCATTGGACCACGGGCTCGCCAGCTGAACCTTTCCACCTCCCCCGAGGTCGAAGAGGGGGTGACTCTTTGGCGGGCACGGCTCGTGGGCCGCCGCCTTCTTAGCAGCTGGAGGAGCGGAGGGCTCGCCTCCCTCCTTCCCTTTGTCTACTGTTTCCTTCAGCGGGCTCCCTTGTGATCCATTCGGGGTGGTCTCAGGCAAGCTCATATACATGGGTTGTTGCTGTTATTGTTGTTGTCTCACCCGTGAGACCACCACCACTTTCAACTTCTTCTGCGGTGGATGATAGTGAGGCGATCTGGACCCCGTGGGGTTAGCCCGGCTCATGCCATAGGAGGGCTTGGACGATGTCGGCTCATCTCGGCAGGCGGCCGCAACCGCTTTCCCGCAGGAAAGGGGGTCGGGGAGTATTCCCAGATCCGCAAAAGGCGTGTTCTCGGAAATCAGTCGCTCCCCTGCCTAATAACTTAGTTAAAACTCCAATGGAGTTGGAAAGATCGGGAAAGGAGAAAAGTTGAAAGGTATACCTTCGTCGGGAAGGATGGGGAGGGGCAAGTCGAGGCCCCTTCGGAGGAAGGAAAACTCAAAGTCCTTATGGATAAAGATCTTGTGGAGCACGGCATCGTTATCGTACATGGTGTGGGGTCGCTACACCTCCTCGTCATTCTGCTGGGGAGAGTAGGGGACGTTGCCGACATCGCCCTTGATGAAGACGATCTTGTTCATCCAGTTGTGATGTTTGTTCGCGATCTCGCGAACCTTGATGAAGGAGACCCCGAAGTAGGCGACGCAATCAGGAGTCGCCTTGTAGGTGAAGAGTTTCCTGAAGACTGTCAGGTTGAACTCTATTTGCTCCCTGTGGAGGAAGCATGCGAACGCCACCATCATGGCGATGACATTCGAGTTAAGCTGTGCGGTCACCGCGCTGAAGTATTTCAGAATCTGGCGGATTTTTGGCAAGAGAGGCAGGCACAACCCCATCTCGAAATGCGAGATGGGGAAGGCGAGTTCGTCGGGGTAGAAAGTGTTGATGGTCTCGCCCTCCCTGGGTCGACGCACCTCGAAGACAGGGGGCATGAAGTCGGCATAGAATGCAGCAAACTCCTCCTCTGTCGAGTTTCCTCAAAGAAGCAGTAGTCGGTGAAGTGCTGAGCGCACTTGGAGCAACCGTCGGAGTCGGGATTGGTCGTACCCATGCTCGTGGAAGGTTTAGGGGTACAATACAGGTAGGAGGAAGGTGAGAAGGGAAGGAAGGTATGGAAGAAATTAAATCAGTAAGTAGGGGTAAGTGAGGGGGCTTATTTATAGTAAAAAGAATCAAGGGTCAAGCCGATTGATCAGTCCAGCTCGCTTAACCCAGCTTATCGGCCCCAGCTCAACGACTTCCCAAACCTGTCCCATCACGTGCCGAACTAAAGGATAATATATTCGAACAGCAAGCAATAAAATCTAAAAATATTCTAAGTTATTACAGACCCAGGAAGGATTTTGTTCAAAGAAATCAAATGCGAAGAAAGAAAGAAGCAGCAAGTTCGATACACGCGCGAACTGAGGGAGCAAGAGGCGAGTGCCGGTAGGCCTGGCAGGGGGCCATTTTCTACCTACCCTGGCCTCGCGTCTCCTTCCCCGCATGTCGACGCAAATCGCAGATCTGCCTCAAGCACCCCCGAGCGGCCAGAAGGTTTTCATCCAGCTCCTCTAACAGCGGTGAAAGGGACATCGCCTCACCCGCTAGGTCCTCCCTCGCCTCGCCTACTAGCCATGCGCACTCCTGCTGTAGCACCTTGTTGTGCTCCCACAACTGGTGGAGCTCATGAAGCATCTTTTTGAGGATCTCAATCCCCAACTTCGTCAGCTTGGGGCCCTCCAGCTCGGAGTCCAGAAAGGACTTTAAGGTCTTCGGGAAAGGAAGGGGCGAGTAGCGAGCTTGCTCTAGGGATTTGTCAGCCTTCGATTGACTGAAGAAGACTGCAAGGATAGTTGAACAATAATATTAAGGGCGAACACGCCATGACAACTATGGATGAGAATCAATAAAGGACGACTTGCCTGATGAGCTCGGCGCCTCGAAGGAGAGGCAAGGTGGAGGCATCTTCAGATTTTTACCACGTCCCAGAGGGTGTTTTATGGGGGGAAAAAGGCTGAGGCCCGGCACTTGGATAGTTCCAGCACCATCCCTCGAAGTCTCAGCGAGCTGAGGAATGGGAACGCGGGCTAGTGAGCCCGGCCTTTGCGATCCCAACCCCAGAGTCCCAAAGGGCGGGGATGGGTCGCATCGACAAACCTCCGGAGTCTTAAACCACAGGTCGGCAGGAAGGATATCGGATCATGGAGAGGTGACCTCACCGTCCCCCCCCCCCAGCAGTTCGGGTCGGTGTAGAGATCAATTAAATTCCCCTCCTTCCCAGATGCAGGTAGGCTAGACGAGCCGGCCTCAGGCTCCAGGGTTGTTTTCAAGTCTTGGAAGACGCGCTCGGATGCTTCTGCATCTAGCTTCGCCCTCTTAGTAGAATTGTACTCAGCTGGGATGCTCGACGGGATGTTAAGGGGAATGGCGGTCAAGCTCGCGACACGGGCAAAGGAGACCTCGCGAGCCTTCGCTAGCCTCTCTTGGATCTCCTTGGGGAAAGGCATCTCAGAAAATTTTGAGTGAAGGGGAATGGAAAAGGTAACCAAGGTACGCATACGCATATTTAAAATAGCTGGTGGACCCCGTCGAAAGATTCTCTGGCTCCTGCCACACTCGCTGAAACCCGTGGGGTTAGATGTTTCTTTCCGAGCTTATGCCAACCTCGCAAAGAGCGGGGATTGTGTACAACCCCGTATCCGACGAGTGGGTCAGCAGGAGCTAGACCGGCAAAATCGGGCAGTCTGAGTCTCTGGGCGAGCTCGGCAATCTCCAACTCGCCTAGGCGGTGTGGGATACTTTTGTGAGGCGAGCTCGTACTCGCCAAGCCCAGTTTTTCGAGCTCTAGGCTGTTCGTCGAGCTCTGGTTCTTTCGTCGAGCTCTGGGCCGCTCGCCGAGTTTAGACCATTCAACAAGCCCGCGGCGTATGAGCAGGGCAGGCCGGGGACATACTCTCCTAAGGTCAAAGATAGGCGGTGAGTGCCATCTCCATCGAGCACTCGCCGCCCTTGCCGAGCAGGGGTTTTTTTGGGTTACTCCTCCAGTGATCTGCGAGGTATTATTACCATTTTGCCCCTATTGGTCTACCCATAGCTAGTTTAAACAGCGGATTTAGGTTGTTGGCAGACCCAGTTGGGCTGCACATAGCTATCAGAACAGCGGAGGTTGGCAATTTGCAGGCCATTTTCAGAAATCTATAAATAGGACCCAAGGGGTACCTCAAAAGGCATGCTCACTTGTCTCCCAACCTTCTAGCGCTCTCTGAGGTGCCTTAGCCCTGCATTTGGCTAAGGAGTGCAAGCGCTCAGAGATCTTTTGGGTGTGTGGTGGGTCCTCCGTGTCGGGCACTTGGGTCAGTCCCCTATTCTTTTTTCCTTTATCATTTTTCTTGCAGGAGAGAAGTAGGTGCGCGATCACCCCTTCCCCAAGGCTGAACTCCATCGAGACCGAATTCTCGGTTTCAACATTGCACATCTGATGTATTTTGATGTGCGTGACGATTCATTTAAGTTCTATTTACTAATTCTTTTGTACTTTACTTCAGTACTTCTAGTCTTGGGTTGGTACCCCTTTTGACCTTTATTTACTTTTTGGCTTACTTTTCTGCCACCGGTTGTACCTTCTTGTTGAGGTGTTTAATGTTTGGAATGCCTCAGGTCAGGAGCGTTAGCAGGTAGTGGAGCTATTTTTTGGGAGTTCTTGGGCAGGAGTGTTGGTTGCGGTTTTCACCTCGCCGTTGCGAGGTAGTTTGTTGTTTTAGTTTGCTTTACTTAGCTCAGGCTACTTTTTTTTATGTGGGTTCTTGTCAGATTATTGATGCCTACATGGTTGTTGATTTTGGATACTCACTAGCTTCTAGTTGTTATCTTTGTGATGAATTGGATTACTTGTTCTCTTGGATGATTTATGCGAGGAATGCAAGTTAGGTATTTTCAAATATAAAATCTACTATTATTACTTCATGCATTGCATATTTTAAAACTTTAACCCATTATATTTAGCGACTGTAAAAGCAATTTGTACTACTATTATAAACCTAGAGTCTTGCATACCATGAGTTATTCCCTGGGGAACGTTTGCACTCATGTAGGATGTGTAATCTCTTAAATGAAGTATTTTTTCCGCAGTGTATAAACTATTTTCTTTCTTGGACTTGATGAGCCACCAAGCCGAGGGATACGGTTAAATGCTTAGCTTACATTTGATTTTATCTAAATCAATTAAAGACCTCTCTTTTGTGTCAAGTAGGAGTTTTGCCTGAGCGTCCGCAATTATCCCCTGCGGACGTGGCATCATGACGCACAATTTCCCTTACTCTGATATAACCCCTTCTTGCGGAGAAAATGCGGGTTGTGATAGCTGTTGCAACGCAAACAACATGTCCTCACAATGGATGGAGTAGTGATAAATGATAGATCTGTTCGACTAGAGTCGGTGCGGATAGTGGACATCGAAACAAGGTGCTTGCGGCGGAAAAGTGTCCCGGTTGTAAAAGTACTATGGTCTAATCATGGGAAGGAGGAGTATACTTGGGAGCCGGTGGATTTGATGCAAAAGAGCTACCCAAAGTTATTTCCCTAAGGTAAATTTTTAAAAGCATGTTATATTTTCTTGCTCTATTTCCCCCACATCCTTAGCCTGATTTCGGGGACGAAATCTTTTATTTTGTTTACAGGATTTGTTACATCCCATTTTGCGCTAGACCCATCACACTTGTTTTTGAGTCAAAGAGTTGACTTGAGATTGGGGTGCGCCAGACTCGACAAGTAAAATTTGTTGGATATCATCGCGGACATCTGGCAAATTCGTCGAGTATGACTTTTGAGTTGAGACTAATACTATCCGTCGAATATCATCACGAATAACCAACAAATTTGTCGAATATATAAGACAAACTGGAGTTAGAATATTTCCTGGACCCATGACATCAAGTGCGTTGAGTGCACTCGACGCCCTTCGATGAATTAAGCTTAGGCGTCGAGTGGACTCAACACCACTCGACGAATGTGGACTTAAATGATTTTCTGGAAATAGGGCGTTGAGTGCGTTGAGTGCACTCAACGCGGCATTGAGTGCACTCAATGCGGCGATGAGTGCGTTGAGTGCACTCAACGCCATTCGATGACCTATGTTGAGGAGTTGAGTGGACTCGACACCACTCAATTCCATTTGACTTAGAAAGATATCTAGATGATTGGCATCGAGTGCATTGAGTGCACTCAATGCCATTAACTGAAAGGCGTCGAGTGCATTGAGTGGACTCGACGCAACTCAAAGATTTTACTCAAGATTATTCGGGGAGCTGTGGTATCGAGTGCATTGAGTGCAATCGACACCACTCGATAATTCATCGAGTAAAGGTAAGTGATCTCAACGCTTTTACTTAGATTATCCTGAGAGCTGTGGCGTCGAGTGTGTTGAGTGCACTCGATGCCACTCAATGATTCGTCGAGTAAAGAAGCTGCACTCAACGATTTTTTACTTAGAAAGTGATGGGTTTACATATGACATTGAGTGGTGTCGACGAATCTCGATGATTCGTTGAGTAAGAGTATAATTCTCGACGATTCGTCGAGTAAGAATTGCTTACTTGACGAATCTGACTTAGCAAATTTTCTAGCACAGTCTATTTCCTGTCACTTGGCCGGTCTGAACTGGATTTTTTGGAATTGCGTGAAACTAACTTAAATTGGTCGCGTCCTTTCAACCTGAATCATTTTATGTAATATTAGGTGGTCCAATGTCAGGCCGACATGTGGCAAAGAAGTTAACCCTAATTTCTCTTTATAAAAAGGGACATGCAGAAAACCCTAGCCGTCTCTTTACAAGTTTGCTGAGAAGTTGTCTTTGCCGAGCCCGATGGAACAGATAAGCCGCCAGAGGCGATTTCTGAAAGAAAATCTTCACCTTCTCTCTTCCCGTAAAGAACAATACTAGCAAGGAGGAAGAGGCCGCCAAGGAGAGTGACGAGATCCATGTCTGGAATTGTCAGAACCGAAGTGTGCTTCCTACCCCCTCCCTTGGTGCTAGATCTTTAGTTATTCCTAGGAGAGATATCAACTTAAAGGAGTCTTGATTTGCGAGAAGAAGATTTTCTAGGAAAGGGCCATTGTAGGACTTGAGTCCAAAATATTAGACGTCTTAAACCTCTCCTTCTTTCTATGTGAAGATGGGGGCTTGTTTCGTGAAGAGAAGTGCACCTATGAGGGTGAATAAGGAGTAGGATTTCTGGATGTGATTTGGGAATATTGATTAGAGGAGGAAGACGAACCAATATCATTCGTCTCGCTTTAAGATGCGCACAGAAATCTTTTTTCTATGTTCAACAAATGTAGAGGCCATTTTCGGACATGATGCGACCAGATATGGGCTTTCAATTAAACACAAAAGTCATAGAACTTGGAAATATCATTCCAACGAGTTGTTACACTCCTTCACCGGATTCCTATAGCCTGGGGAATCCCGATCAAAGTTGTTGTACAGTGATCTTTCCTGCACATATAGCTCTCGGGTTTGTGTTGAATCGGTTTGGATTTGGTAGAGAGACTGTAGTATAATAACGTTAACAAATATTGTTAATAGCATTTGTTGGATAGATCCTTAATGAACAAATGGTGTAGTGAAGTGTACTTGAACAAGAAAATTTGGTGGAGGTTAGTGAACGAATGGGTTGATGAGTTGGGATGGTATGTGACCTGATAAGGATGTACTTGATAGTGGTAATACTATGAATAATGATGAGGTTGGCTTGAAGCTTGCTGTACATAGTTGGTAGTGATTGCGATGAACAAATGGTTGTTGACATTTAGTTGATAGATCCATGTTTGCACGAATTGTTTGAACTTGGTAAAGAGATTGTATCAAGGTGATGTTAAAGTTAAGTGACCATTGTCTATAAGTAATTATGATAACCAAAGGGTTGATAAATATGTGAAGTACCATTTTGTTGTTGTGAAGGACATGTGGAAGGGTTGGAAGTCCGAGGGTGTTGCCGTACTAAAATGACATGCTGATAAGGGACTATGTATGGAGTCCTTGTGTGCTGTTAAGCAAAAGATGTGATTAAATAAAAAGGAATCGAAGTGGAGCCCTTCTATATGAAATTGCATGCGGTGTGAGTTGACACGCGGTGTCATAATCCTGGGTTAAGGATAGTGTGGCAGGTCTACGGGCTCGTCAGTCGTCACACCTACTGGAGGGTATAGATAGAATTTGCACGGTTGGGCCTTGGTCCTCATTGTTTACCTCTCGAGGCACCCTCCGTGCCAGTGGACGGTTGTACTTGGTCCTTTGGTGATATTTTCACAGAGGCACCTTTCATTCTACGATGATAGGCCAGTTGGGATGTGTTCTTGGTGCACATCTACCGAAGACCCCTTTGAGTCGTAGTATGCATATGAGCTCCGCTTTTGTGTTCTTAGCATTGAGGCATATGGAGGCCTAGGCCAGGTTGTGTGGATGCCAGCCTAGTAGTGGAGAAGCCCATTCTACTATCACCGTCTAGCCACGACGGATGACGATTGAGAGGTTAGCTACCTGCTCGAAAAGTTGGAACTACAAGTTTGTGTCGACATAGCAATTGCTTGTGCATGATCATGGGTGAGACATTGCATTGCATTCATATCATTACATTCATCACAAACACAAGATCCTCATCATATAAGTTTGTATGGGCACTCCTATACGATGAGTAACTTTACTGTTGAGCCGATCTTTAACTTATATTTCTGTATGGACATTCATATAAGTTAAGTTACTTACTGTCAAAGATTTATACTTATATACTATTGTTTATGGTAGAACTGCTAAGTAGGTTGATATACTTAATTGTTGTAGTTCCTTTATATACATTATTGTTGATTAATTCTTTACCACCTGTTTGTACTACTGATTATATATATTGTACCCTTGTTCTTTTCTCCGCCCGGTGCCGAGGACTCGCCGGGGGAGTGGATGTGATAGCCACTTAGTCTTTAAGACTAACGGTTGCTATGTATTCCTTTTTAGAAGGAAACCCCGCAGACAGAGCAGTATCAGGTTAAGCAGCAGTGTAGTCAGGCCAGGACGACAGAGCTTGAAGTGATGGTGCCATCACTACCATCTGTGACGGATGTGAGTCTGTGTGAGATTCATATTGTAGCCTTTAGGCATGTACTTTGATATTATAGAAGCCTTGTTGACGCTTCTTTTACTTGATGTAGTTATTTTGGACAATTTACTTATGTGTGGATTTGACTTAAATTTTATATTCTTGGTTTGGTTGGCATGGATGATATGTTTAGACGGCAGGATAGGCGTCTTGTAGAATAGGTTAGCACGTGTGCTAAGGTTACCGCAAGACGGCTATTCTGGGCGTAAGACTCCCCTCGTGTCGTTCCTTATATTCTTGGAGGGGGGTCTTACACTTTCTCCCTTCATAGTTATGTGCATTTTGCCCTTGCGATGGGAACTTCCATTTTCTAGTGACATATATGTTATCATGGTCATACCTGTTGGAAGAAAGTAATACCATCTGAAAGGTAGTCCGAGGCTTAATAGGTTCCTTGCACTTATATCTATTCCAAGTAGCTTCTGCCCTTCAATTGATGCCTAATCCCCTCCTATTATTTTGGGAGTAGAAGGAGTCAATGATATACAACACTGATAGTGGCTTAGAGAATAGGGCCACAAGCTTCCTCTCCATGAGTAGATTATTCTTAGGTTTCTTAATAGGTTTTTCATTTTGAATTCTTATTTCAGTATGCTTGTCAACGATCTACTTGAGCTCAATATAATTAGAGTCCATTGATAGAAAACCTCCATCTTTTCCTCTAACTCAGTCTTAAGAGGTCAAAGAACCTTAAGCTCTTCAGCTTACTTTTTAGCAAGCCTCTTGATTTTACCTTTAGGCCTCAAGGAGGGTAGCATACTTATCAATCAATTGATTGACATCAAACTCGGAGACTGATCCATCCTCATCACCAGATAGAGAGGATGCTTTAGATTCCGGGCCCTTCTTATAATCTGAATTTGAATAAGACATGTTAAGAATTATTACCTCATTAGGATAAGATTCATCCTGATTATCTTCATCTATTATGGCCATCAATCCACAACATCCATCTTCTTCTTCATCTTCCTTATTGTTACTGTCTAAATGTGACAGAGGAGCTCTAATTCCTGTCCTGGCAGCTGGATAGACATAATCTTCAGCATTAGCATAAATCCTAATATATGCTTCTTTTTCATCTTCAGATTCAAAAGAGTCTGAGTCACTTTGACTCCAGGTCTTCTACTTGTTAGTAAGGAAAGTCTATTTAGACTTCTTGCTCTTGTGGTGATTCTTCTTATCACCATCATTCTTCTTCTCCTTTCTCTTGACTGGGAAACAAGCAATGACATGCCCAGGCTTATTACAATAAAATAAAACAATGTTAGTAGAATTATATATATTTAGGAGCATACCTGTCCCCTTTGCGGATATTCTGATCTTTATCAGATCTTCTGAAATCCTTCTTGTAGTTCTAAGAGGAGGAAGGTTTGTTCTTCCATTTCTTCCTCTTCATCATCTTCTCGAACTGCCTAGAGAAGGAAGCAAATTCCCCATCAGACATATCATCATCTGATGTGCTGGGTTTAGAAGATTCTAACTCAGATGCTTTCATGGGAGGAGAGGGAATTCTCTCCTTGTTCTTCCTTGACCCTTCGGCCTTGAGGGCCACAATCCTCTCCTTCTACTGATACTTGGAAGGAACCTCCTTCTCCTTCCTTGCATTTAACTGCATCTCATATGAGAGCAGCTTTCCAAACATTATATGGGGAGGAATGTTGGCCTAGTTCCCCACCTCCATGATGGAATAAATCTCGTTATCCTATTCTGTACTTAGAGATCTTAAGAACTTATCACTAAGATTATAGTTTGTGAAGTCCCTCCCACAGGTCTTCAAGTCATTTATTCTCTTGAAGAACCTTTTATAGCTTTCAACAATGATGTCTCTACTGCCTTGCCTGAAAGCTTCAAATTCCTGATTGAGAAAGAATTTCCTGTCATCCCTTACTTCTTCAGTTCCCTCTAGGTACATAATAAGTGTGTACAATATCTCCTTTATAGTGTGGCAGTGGAGCAAGTTCTAAAAGGTGGAATCATCAATTGTACTAACTATGATATTTTTTGCTCTTTTATCCATACTAGTCAGTAAAATTTCATTCTTATTCATATCCATATATTTCTTTGGAACTTGTAGATTTGGATTAATATTGGAGGCCTTCATGGGAATGAATGACCCCTCTTCTACTATAATATATATCCTAGGGTCTAAGCTTCCATGAATAGCTTCACCCCTTGCATCCATGTGCCAAAGTTTTCTTCTCTACATATGGAAAAATTCATAGAGCTCATTGTAACGCCCCTGATTTTTTGTTAATATTATTTGATTTGGTATCGTCATATTTATGACGTCAATGCGTTACTTTTTACATTATGTTGACGGTGCTGCACCACTAGTGTGTTTTTGCGTCTATTGGGTTTGTTTGACCAGATTTTTTGGATTTTGATTTGGATGTAAGGTTATCCTTGATTGAAAGGATTGAGTTTTGAGATTTTGGACTTGTCTAGTTTTATTACGATCCGAGCATTTGGTGTCACGACGTGTGTTTGGATTTTTGGTGTTGATTTTTGCTTGTGAAAGCATTTGATGATAGCATCTCAAGAATGGTGCATCGGATTCTAGGGTTGTTATCGCTGTTATATTCGTTTAATTTGGCTCGCATTTGGGCCTCTGTTTTGATCTCGTATTTCTTGTTTAAACCATTTGAATATGATTATTACTATATTATTAAAGACTTATGCCTGTTTGGATTCTAGGGAAGCCCACTTTAAGGGTAGTTTTTCATCGAGTGGAGGAAGGAGTTAATTTTTCTGGGTGTTGTTTGGACTTTGACGAAGTATCGAGCTGAGGTCGATGATCGTCGAGCTGAGCTCGACAAAAGTTGAGCTGGAGGCGCTGTCTGGGTTTGTCTTAGCCTCGAGCAGAGCTCGATGATCGCCGAACGGAGCTTGACGAAATGTCGAGCGGGCTTTTTCCTTTTGTGTTCGACGAACTTCGACCATAAATCATCGAATGGGTTTTTGGGTTCGACGAACTTCGAGCAGGATTCGTCGAATGGAGTTGTTCTTCCCTCTTGTTCTCGAGTAGTCCTGAGTTATTCTGGAGTAATGCTCACCCATTACTCGAGAAGTCTTCTTATTTCTCAAGAAGCTCTCGAGAAATTTTCCTCTTGTTGTCGAGAAAATGATGGTTGTTCTCGAGATGTCGAGTAGTCTTTTCTCGAGATAGTCCCTTTTAGTACTCGAGAAGTATGTTTCTGTTCTCGAGAAGGTTTGTTGTATTCGAGAACTGTCCTTCTAGTTCTCGAGAAGTTTTGTAGTACTTGGGAAACTTTGTTGTTCTCAAGAAGTTCATTTCTGTACTCGATAAATCTTCTTTCCACCCGAGAAATCCCAAACCCTAAACTCGATAAGTCATTTCTGGTTCTCGAGAAGTCCGGTTCGGCCGATCCCGGTTTGTTTTCTTAAGTTCAGTTTTTCTAAATTACACCTAGTATATATATATACCCTTCTTATTCCCCCATCAATATGGCCGAATTTCCTGTTTATCTCCCGAACCAGAGAAGCGTGAGAGAGAGAGAAATTCTTTCCGTGATTCTTCCTGTGGCCGTCGACGGTGTTTCGGTGCTCGAAATCTTCAACCGATCATAGATTCTGAAAGCCCTAAGCGAGAGTTTCGTCGTCGTGGTAAAATCTTCCCCCTTTCTTATGTTTTTCTCGTTAGGTTTTTAGTCCCTTACCTCTATTTCGGCTATTTCTTGTTAGATTTTGACTCTCCTCGTCTCCTTTAGCCCCGATCTGCGACAAGGAGCGATTTGGAGAGTTTTTCCGGCAAACCAAGGCAAGTGGTGGTTTTCCCTTTTCTCTCTTCTTTCCAATCTTGATGATAACTGTTAACCTCATTTTTTTAATCTTTCTACACTATTGTCATTTCAATTTGTAGATATATTTAATCTTCCTTTGATTCCACTTGTGTTATTAGTTTTTGTCATGATGATTCAATCATGTAGTGTTGTAGTGATTTGATGGAAATGTTTAATTGTTGGCTTTAATCGTTCCTAACTATTATGTTGGATGTGTCAAGAGTTGTTTAGGATTGTGAAATCCTTCCTAAGGTTCATCAACCATTTCTTAATCTAGAATATTCTAGTAGAATCTGATGTGCCAAGTCTTGAGATATATCATGATTCTCTTGTTTACGAGAGTTAGTGGGCGTATCCACCTCCGCAATGTTTTGAGACTTATTAGTACCTTGTAGAAATCTAGCGGGTGTTTGGGCATCTGTGGTGAATGGTGGAGTGTATGAGTCTCCCCCGCAGTTAGACGGATATTATATCTGTGAGGGTGTGTCTAGATGAGTGACCACCTCGCCCGTGTTTTTGGGTAGAGTTGACCACATGTGGCTAATAGGGTTGTTGTGATATTCTTACTTATGATTTAATCATGCTCTCCACCTCTTTAGCCTTATGCATCTGGTGTATTTTGATGTGCATGACGATTAACGTAAGTTATATTTTTCTGATTCTTTTGTACCTTACTTATGTACTTTACTTCAGTACTTTTGGTCTTGGGTTGGTACCCCTTTTGACCTTGTTAGCTTTTTGGCATACTTTCTTTGCCACCGCTTATACACTCTTGCTGAGGTGTTCTGTCTATAGAATGCCTCAGGTCCAGAGCTTTAGCAGGTAGTGGAGCTGGGTTGGAGTTCCTCAACAATAGTGTTGGCTTTGGGTTTTCACCTCGCCGTTGCGAGGTAGTTTGTTGTCTCAGCTTACTTTACTTATTTCAGACATACTTCTGTTTTGAATTAGTTTGGGTCAGTTTGTTGAAGCCCACAAAGTTGTTGATTTTGGATACTTGCTAGCTGCTAGCTATTTTCCTTCCTGATTATTTTTGATTACTTTCTCTCTGGGATGTTTTATGCTAGGACTGCATGTTAGATATCTTTAACTTATAAAACCCTATTATTAGTATATCATACATGCCATCTCTTTCAAAACTAAATCACTACTTTCTGGTTAGCGTAAAGACTTTTTACTATACTTACTATAAATCTTTAGTCTTGCATAGCATAAGGTGTCCTTTGGGGACATTTGCACTCATGTAGGATGTCTAATCTTTTAAATGAAGTATTTTTCCACATCGTATAAACTATTTTACTTTCGTGGACTTGATGAGCCACCAAGCCGAGGGATACGATTAAATGCTGAACTTAAATTGGATTTTCTCTAAATCACTTAAAGATCTATCTTATGTGTCCAGTATGAGTTTTTCTTATGCGTATACAGTTATCCCCTATTGACGTGGCATCATGACGCACATTTTACCTTACTCTGATATACCCCTTCTTGCAGAGAAAATGAGGGTTGTGATACTCATCTCGTTACGAGACTCATTAGAGGTCATGGTGAATGGTTAGACTATCTCTGTAAGATATGGCCAATCTTTTATGTCTTATTTTGACCAACCTATCTCTGATACTACTTAATAGTATTTTGTTAGTGGTAGTCTAACTCACCTAGAGGGGGTGAATAGGATGCTATGTACTATTTTGCTTCTTATCAAGATTTTATAATTTATAAGATATATAAAACACACCAAGAAAATATAGATCAACTCACAAATGTTTATAGTGGTTCCCCTAAGTCTTGGTACATCCACTATCAATTTACACCTATCAAACAATGAGCTAGCCTATGAAAACCCCTCAAAATAAACTCAGCTCCTTGAGATTACAACTCAGATCCCTCGGGTTCTCTTAAATCTCCTCCAAGATCCTACCTCAGGCACACAGGCCTAACAGCTCAGAGTACTCCAACTCCCATAACTCTGAAAAACTCCTAGTTTCCTACCTCAAACTTATCTCCAAGTTCTACCTCAGATTTATCTCCAAGTCCTACCACACAGGCTGGGAGTATAACCCTACAACTTAGTCACAAAGGCCCTACATATCAGATCTAAAAATAGATCCTACAAAAATTAAATTCGAATCGTTTATAACTTAAGACTTAAGATAATTTAAACCTTGAAGCATTAGTTCTTCTATTGTTCTTGCTGTAATGGCAAGTAATTGGAGCTAGCCCCTGAACAGATTGATCTCCAAGTAGAATAGGTTAGGGCTTACTACTCCTTGATCTTCTTCTCCAGCAGTTGGAAGAAGATCCAGCTCTGAGTCAGAATGTCAACTCACCTTTGTTCTTCTAATAGAAATCTTAAAGAACTTGGTTGCTTCCAATGCGCCTCTTTAGGTTTTGCGAGTTATAACAACGATGCTTGGTCGGATAATTGGGTACTATTCCATTTCCATAGTATATCTCCTTTAAACCTCTGACTTCTGTAATGATCCCAGAATGCGTCTTGTCATCTATATGGATATTAATATAATAGTATATCCTTACTTTATGCGTCAGTGCTAATTTTGAATCCCTCTATGTTGTATGAGCTCAACGATATTATTTATCCCACTTCAACGATAACATTGAGTATAATCTTCTTTCTCAACAGTATCGGCCTTGGCGCTGAGAACTTCTTCATTCATCTTTTGCTCCACGATATCGTTGAGTAGAGACATCATTCTCAAAAGTATGTCAATGATATAATGGACACTATTATACCTACTTAGAAATATAGTCCTTCTTTGATCAAAACCTGTTTTAGAGTCAACAGTAAAGTGTCTTGCAAAAACATGAAGTAGATATGCCATCAAATAATTATTCTCTTAGCATTATTTGTGATGATTCTTCAAATCTAGGAATATTGAGGGCAATATTCCCAACAATTACCATTCAAGAATCCTAACTTGACATACATTTTGTAAACTTTGAATCCTTTGAATACATCATGCGACATGAACATTCTTATAGCCTCTATCCTTGTAACTGGGGAAAAAGCCTAGTAAAATTCTATACCCTCCTCTTGTATTTATCCTATGGCTACCAATCTGACTTTATTCTTTACATCTACACAATTCTCATCCAATTTATTCCTAAAGATCCACTTGGTTCCAATTAAGTTGTGTTTAGGTGATTTTGGAACCAACTTTTATACCTTATACCTATTGAATTAGTGCAGTTACTCCTATATAACATTAATCTAGAAGGGGTCTTAGTTTTCTTCTTCAAACTTCTTAGGCTCTAATTGAGATAGGAATCTTAGAAATAGAACTTCATTGTGGATCCTACTCCTTGTAGTGACTCCTTGGCTAGCATACCAAATGATGAGATTTCTTGGGTGATCTCTCAAATGCCTGGTGGCTATAACCAGTCTTTCTATAGCTAGCTATGTTACAGCAACAGCAACAGCCTCTTCAGCTACCCGATCTTATTTAGTTGATTGTATATCTCCACATAAATCTTTATTATGAGGCGAGATCTTGCTTGAGCTGGGCTTGTCTTGGATGGATAACTCTTGCATACTTTGTTAAGTACCTATAGTGTTAGGAGCACTAAACCGACCCATATATATAAGGCTAGTCTTATTAAAAACGACATTCATTGATTATTCAACATGTATCTTCTTGTTGAATACTCTATAAGCTCCACTATGTGAGTTGGATCCTATAAGAATACCCATACTACACTTCTCAAAAAACTTTGATTAGTTGAGATCTTCCTTATTTAAAATGAAACTCTTGCAACCAATGATTCTAAAATATGAAATTATTGATTTTCTGCCATTCAGAAGTTCATAGGGAGTGTTCCCATGGGATTAGTTGATCACTAAAAGAAAATTGACATTTAGTGATGAAAATTTTTGTCACAAAATATTATAATTTGGTCACTAAATACATTTGGTAACCAAATTTGATCCGTCATAAGGTGGTTGCAAAATGGGTGTCACAAAATGTATTTAGCAAAAAATTATTTTTGTCACTAAATGTATATTTATTGTGACAATTATTTTTCGTCACTAAATGTACAATTCAGTGACCATTAATTTTCCTCTCTAAATGCGCATTTTTAGTGACAACTAGTTTCATCACTAAATGTATATTATTAGCAACAGCTATATTTTGTTAAATATAATATGGTTGCAATGCAATAAAGTTTTTTGCTACTGAAATTATTTATTCATCATTAAATATAACAATAAACAAAATATTCATTTGCTAAAAAAATCTCATAAAAGAAAAGAGAATGTTTCCTTTAAATTTATTAATAAAAAGTGGGAGATATCCCAAACCCTTTAGTATAGACTAATAAAGCTTTTCACTCTACTAAACTCAATACATAAAAAAAATTTCATAATAAGCAAACATTAAATAATTCTTTTTTTTACATGTAATACAAAATAAATAAATATATTGTGATTTCTTCATCCACTCAAAGCTCCCCCATCTTCAAGCTCCTCATAGGCACCATTCGTCTGGTTGAGCACAATTCATGTAGAATTATAAATCATAGCCCCCAAAAACAATGTATATAAGATATTGAATTGCAAGCATGTGTTTACAGGTCAATCAAATTGCTCTTACCTTTATATGTGAAGCTACCAAATACATATGTGCACGTCCTGCAATGATATATAAAGGTTGTGTCTAAGAGAAATCTAAAATTAAAGGCATTATTATTGCATACCACAGATAGATCCTTACCAAGCAATTTTTGCAGTAGGAAGCTACAAAAAACATCACAGTTTAGCAAAAAAATATAATAAGTGACATGGGCCAATATTATAATGCATATTGCACAAGTACAAAGGACTCCTCATCAACCCAAAGGCTGAATATATGTGCACATAATCCATATGAATTGGATGCACCAACTCAATTTGAGACCCTCATCAATTTAATCAGATCACAAAAGATATAAATTGGTTGGCCGAATTTGAGAAGCCTCCCAAAACGACCAAGAAGTTGATCATTAGATGAAATAATTCCTTATGATTATCCATGAAAGATTAATTAGACTGGGTTGCAGTTGCACAAAAAATCAAGGAGAATAGATCAGCAATGCAGACTCGAGCTAAATATTTGAATAAGTTAAACATGTTTGATCTCTAACTTGTTGTATTTTATGAGGCAGGATCATAAGAATATCTAATACATCTACAACCACGAAGGTGCACTATTCCCATTGTATTTAAAATCGGTGCAGCACCCTATACAGCATAAGTCAGGACTAGAATTGGTGAGTTTGGAAAAAATCGCCATAATAATAGAAAGTCTAAAAAACATAAGATTTGCTTTTGACTTTCTCAGGGAAAAGGGGCCCAAAAACCCGGGAAAGAGCAAAAAAAGCAAATCTTTTTTTAGACCTTTTCTCGTATAGAATATAGAAGTGAGATATTCGACTGCTCATCTTTGAACTTCAGTTTGCTTTGACAAAATTTTTGGCCGTCATTAAGAAAAAAGAACTAGTTTTAAACATAAAAGTGGATGAATCTCCTTTGGTGGGGTTAGGAATTTATGAACTAAGAACATAACCACCACACTCACAACCACAATCGCAACACCAAATGGAACTTAAGGCCCCGTCTCACATGGATGTGGCAGTGGTGAGCACGGTGATTGTTAATAATCATTTGTTTGTCGTCGTTGAAACGATATTCACCAATTCTTAGACTGGGAATGGCTTTCAATCTCTGCAGAATATTTTAATTGAATGTCCAATAGTTAAATAAAATTGAGAAAGATGACGAAAACATTTCAACATTTGTGTTCCTATAGTTTTGGTTTTAGCACTTGTTGGGTATTGCATCCATAATAACCCAGATTTGCATGAAGTCACCCTTGAACTAAGATGAATTAAGTTGTATTTGATATCACTATTTAGTTATGTGTTTGCAGACTATCATTGCAAGTGTAGACCAATGTCAGTCTAAAATGGGTCATGAACATAGAACCATACAGTGTAATCCCTAAGTGTGATCCAAGGTGTTGACTCATGTGTTGCCTCTCTATTGGGATACACTTCACATTTAAGCACTTGGAACATTGGATGAAGATTGGATTCATGAAGAAGAAAAATTTCCTAAGTTCAAAATTTTTTCTAAGTCCATTTCTCGAGAAGTCTATTATAGTTCTCGAGTAGTGGAGTTAGCAGTACTCGAGAAGTTCACTAAGTTCTCGTGAATCTTATCTTAGTTCTAGAGTAGTCTCAGCCTATACTTCTCGAGTACCCAGAGCTAGCCTTGAAAATTTTCTTAGTCCATCTCTCAAGAAGCTGGGTTATAGTTCTCGAGTACTTAGCTTCTACTTCTCGAGAAGTCAGCTTAGTACTCGAGTACAAGTTTTAGCTCTCGAGCAATATTGTTTTAGTTCTCGAGAAGTCCAGTTTAGTTCTCGGGATGTCTTAGCTCATAATTCTCGAGTACTTACATAATCCCACAACGTATAGCCCTCGAGTAATAAGCTTATTCTCGAGAACTTATATATACTTCTCGAGAACTGCAGTCCAATTTTTCAGAAAATTGCTTAAGTTCAGAATTGTCGGGATTTTCAAATGATACATCGTGATTGGTCAACGTATCGTCATTAATATCAATTCTAACCGTTAGGGGAAATCTTATATAAGGTCTTGTCATTAAAGACTAACCCTAAGTGGTGAACCGTACTCTTTCTAAAATTCTTAATCGGCCGTCTCTCTCAATAAAATTTACAGAACCCTTCGCCGCTCATCCTGTCGCCAAAAGCATATTTCGATACAGATCGACTTGCTGTTTAAGGGATTCATAAATCTTCATCTTCTCCTTGATTGAGTAAGTCCAAGTTTCTCAGAACTGATCCACCGAGAGTCTTCTTCAACAATTTCTAAAAAAGCCGCAAAGTTCAAGAATGAAGACCTAGGGACAGATTTTCTGATCTGAGAAGAAATTTCCGTTTGTATTTCCAAATCTCTTTTTAATCTTGTAGGAGATTATTCTCCGAGTGTAGGAGCTTTGTTCTCCGAGTTGTAGGAAGTATTCATCTTTCGAGTGTAGATCCATTTAGATCAAGGTTGTAGGAACTTGGTTCCGAGACGTAGGATTTGTTTTCAATCCGAGATAGTAGAGAGCTGAGTCTAGTGATTTACTAGATCGGTGAGGGAAAGTGGACATACCTAAGGTTGGGGAACTACTATAAATCTTCTTATCATCTGTTATTGCTTGATTGTTTTTGTGCAAGTTCATTAAATTTTTTATTCCCTAAATTGACGCACAATTCACCTATTCACCCCACCCCCCTCTAGGTGATTTAGGTAGACAACTTAACACTTTCAATTGGTATGAGAGGGAGGGTTGTCTTTAAAAGGTTAACACTTTGATCAATTTCCTCTCTAAGTTTTCTCTAGAGAATTTTTCAAGCAATGGACATGGCTAAAGATTTTGCCAAGCTTCCCCTGTGCACAAAGAACAACTTTCCCATATGGAAAAAGAGAATTAAGTTTTTCATGGAAGCTGTGGATCCCCGAATCTTCATGATTGTTGAAGAAGGTCCTTATATTCCTATGACTACCTCCACTATAGATCCAACAAAGAAAGTCCCAAAGAAGTTGATGGATCTAGATAAAGACGAGATTGCACTTGTCTCTCTGGATAAGAAAGCTAAAAATATAATAGTAAGTGCAGTCGATGACTCTATGCTGCAAAAACAGATCCACTGCCAGTCTGTTAAGGAGATGTGGAAGTCCCTCATCACCTTGATGGAAGGTACAGAAGAAGCGAGGGATGATAGAAGATCCCTATTGAATCAGAAGTACGAAGCCTTCAGGCAAGGGCAAAAGGATACCATTGCAGATACTTTTGAGAACTTTTTCAAGATAGTTAACGGCCTCAGAGTATATGGTCGAGTCTTAATCAATGGAGAACTGAATGACAAGTTCCTTAGATCCTTAACCAAGGAATTGGACAATAAGGTATATGTCATCAGTGAATTTGGAAAGCTAGCTGAGACAGATCCTCAGAATCTCTTCGGGAAGCTGATGTCATATGAGCTTCAACTCAACACAAGGAAAGCTGAAGAAGAGAAGAGTAGGTCTGCATCCAAAGAGGAGTCTGTTGCTTTAAAGGCAGACACCTCGAGGAAGTCAAAGGCTATCTCTCCAGCCCCAGCACAAGAAGTTAGTGAAGAATAATACTCGGAGCCAAGTACCTCGGGATCAGAACTATCTGAAGGAGAGTTCTCCTTACTCTCACGACGCTTCAAGAAATTCTTGAACAAGAAGAAGCAATGGAAAGGCAAGGATGCCTCTCACAGAAGATCACGACTTGACAGTGATCGACACAGAAAAGGCTCAAGCAGCCATGAAAGGTATGGTTCTAAGCAGAACAAACATATTTCAACTGACATAGTTTGCTACTGTTATAACAAGCCAGGTCATGTCATAGCTGACTGCCCCCACAAGAAGAAGGAGGGTGGCAGGAGAGAAGAAAAGAAGTCCTCGTACAGCAAGAAGAGGACAGATAAGAGCATGATAGCCAAGAAGGGCAAGACTCTTAGTGACTCTGACTCATTTGAGTCAAGTGAAGAAGAGGAAGCCTAATTTGGGCTTATGGCTCAATCAGATGATGAACAAGAGCCCCAGTTCACTAGGGAGGTAAAATCTCACACCCCTCTTTCAGAATCTGAAGTTTCTGAACATGATCATGAGGACAGCTCCTCTGACGATGAGTCTGAACTCATGGCCCAGTACAAGGAGTTGATCAAGGCATACGACAAATATCGAAGGGTCGTGAAAACTCAGGCAAAATAGATTAAGTCTCTAAAGGCCGTAGAAAGCTCTCTTAGAGAGGAAGTCGTTAAGATGGACTCACTAAAAGAAGACTTAGATACTACAGTTGATGAGTTTAACAAGGCTATCAAGCAGTTTGATCTTAAGGATGAAATCATCAAGGGGTTGGAAGAATTACTAGAAGCCGAAAAGAAACTTGTTGAAGGTTTCTCTAAGCCCAAGGTAGTTTTTCCTCTTGTTACTGAGTTCTCTGCTCAGGCCAAGGGTGCTGGGCTAGGCCATGTAATAGCTCCTAGTAAATCTTCTATGAAGAATAAGGCTCAGAGAAGGAATAAGGCCGCTAAGAAGGCCTTGTCCAAAGCAAAGGGGAAGGCCCCTCAACATCAGACTATCTTTAAGAAAGTCATATTTCCAACTAATGAGTTTGATCTTGACTCATCCTACGGCTATTTGACTAGGCCTACTTATGTAAAGCCAAAGTCTCGTTACCAAGGATGGACTCGCCCTAGAAACTTTGGTGAGAGTGTCTTTAAGGCACCTTATGAAGAAGTCATTCTTTAGGACTATGGTCCTTATGATCATGGTCATAACTTCAAGAAAGCACCAAAAGTAAAATCCATTGTGGAAAAGCCATTGAAGGAGAAGAAATCATGTGATTGCCATCATAATGAAGCTCCTTCCTCCAAGAATGCTACCCCTGCTTGACCAGTATCCCAGAAGGTCAAGCAAGAGTAACTAAGGCAAAGATACAATAGGTTCGACTGTTGGTGTTGTGGCATCATTTGTCATTTTGCCATCGAATGTTGGTTTAATCCAAGAAATGTTTCAACTCCTCAAGTTGGCAACATGAGAATGACCACTCATGATGCTAATCCTAAAAGGGGGAGTGTTCTAACATGAGACCAAGGACCCAAACATGTTTGGGTTCCTAAGGTAAACTGATTATGATTGCAGGGATGTCCAAAGGCAACTAAAATGCATATCTTGTATTTGGACAGTGGATGCTCTCAGCACATGATAGGGACTAGAAGCCTACTTTAGAACATTTCTCATGTCTTGAATGGACCAAAGGTCATCTTTGGTGGTTCAGACCGAGGAATCGCTAAAGGCTACGATATGATCACTAATGGTAGTGTATCCTTTTCATATGTAGCTTATGTCGAGGGATTGGAACACAATCTTATAAGCCTAAGCCAACTATACGACAAAGGATACATAGTTGAATTCCATGCTTACAAGTGCTTGATAAAGTCTGTTAATAATATGGAAATGATTCTATCAGGCACTCGAAGTAGAAATATATTCTGTTTAAATTTCATTTGTATAGACTCTTCTACACCAGTGTGCTTTTTAACAAAAGATAGTGCGTCTCTTGGTTACCAATGGCACAAGAGGTTAGGACATATTAATTTTAAAACTATTAATAAATTATTATCCCTGAACTTAGTTCGTGATGCCACGAATGTCAAGTACGTCAAAGATAGACCTTGTCATGCATGCGTAAAAGGCAAGCAAATAAGGGCTACCTTTAAAAGCATTATTAACAAAGATTCAAGTAGATGTCTCCATCTACTTCATATGGACTTGTTCGTTCCACTGCAAGTTAGAATTTTTGGAGGTAAGTAATATACATTGGTTATTGTTGATGACTACTCGCTCTTTGCGTGGCTGTTCATTCTGAAACACAAGTCAGATACCTTCGATATCTTTACAAATTTTGTCAGGCAAGTCCAGAATGAGTACAATTATTCCGTAGTCAAAATCAGAAGTGACAATGGAACAGAGTTCAATTCTAGGGCCATGACAGAATTCTGTGAAAGCCTAGGTATCTTTCATGAGTTTTTCTCTCCTCGCACTCCACAGCAAAATGGAGTAGCTGAGAGAAGGAACAAAACACTCATAAAGGCCTACAGGACTATGTTGAGTGATGCTTCACTATCGGAGTACTTCTAGGCTGAAGCCATCAATACTGCATGCCACGTGCAAAATCGAGCACTCATCAATAAGAATAATGTTAAGACACCTTACGAACTTCTAAAAGGCAGGAAACCAACTGTTACATATTTTAGAATTTTTGGCTGTAAATGCTTCGTGCTTAACAATGGTAAGTATAATACTACCATGTTTAGTGAAAAATGTTTTGAAGGTATTTTTGTAGGTTATAGTAGCCATAGTAATGCATACAGTGTTTTCAATAGAAAAACTTTGGTTGTAGAGGAATCCATACATGTTGTATTTGATGAGATGAGCTTGCTGCAAAGCAAATCGTCTAGTGTGCTTGTTGTAGATGCAGGTACAAAGCTGAAAGAAATCATCTTGGATGAACCGACTGAAGTTGAAAGAGAAAAGTTCATCAAGATCACTACTCCAACCCCCATTGGAGAGATAGATGATCAAGATGAAGAAACCATCCATGTTGATGAAGTCACTCCAGTGGCTGAAGAAGTTCCAGATGCTAGGAATTTAGAGCTCAGACATCTGAAGGATCATCCATTGGACCAAATCATATGAGATCCCTGGGATGGTGTCAGAACTCGTTGAGGTACAACTAACTAGAATATATATTTAAGTTCTCTCATAGGTTGAACCAAAGAAGTTTGAGGAAGCAAACTCAGATGCATCATGGATCTTAGCCATGGAAGAAGAACTGAACCAGTTCAAGAGCTGCAAAGTTTGGAAGCTAGTTCCAAGACCCAAAGGTAAGAATGTCCTCGGGACAAAGTGGGTCTACAGGAACAAGTTGGACGAGAATGGTACAATCATAAAGAACAAGGTCAAACTCATCGCCAAAGGATATCATCGAGAAGAAGGAATTGACTTCGACCAACATACGCTCCAGTGGCAAGGCTGGAGGCCATCAGACTGTTCCTGGCTTATGCTGTACTTAAAGGCTTCACTGTCTATCAAATGGACGTGAAGTCCGCCTTCCTGAATGGTGACATAAATGAAGAAGTGTATGTGGAATAGCCCCCAGGTTTTGTTGATCCTAACTTTCCTGATTATGTTTATTTATTATCGAAAGCGCTGTACGGTTTGAAACAACCTCCTCGAGCTTGGTACAAAACGCTGTCTAGCTTTCTCCTCGAGAACAAGTTCACAAGGGGAAAGATAGATAAGATATTATTTATTAGGGAAATTAAAGGCAAGATTTTACTAGTGCAAATCTATGTCGACGACATCATTTTTGGTTCTACAGACGATAATCTCTGCAAAAAGTTTTCCAATCTTATGCAAGGGAAGTTTGAAATGAGTAGTATGAGAGAGCTGAAGTATTTTTTAGGACTTCAGGTGAAACAATCTAAAGATGGAATTTTCATCTCATAGACTAAGTTCACCAAGGAGTTGATTAAGAAATTCAGAATGGAGAGTGCAACCTCTATGAGGACTCCAATGGCCTCAGCTGTGTCTCTGGACAAGGATGAGAAAGGGAAACCTTTTGATGAAACCAAGTATAGAAGCATAGCTGGATCCTTGCTCTACCTTACTGCCAGTAGACCAGACATAATGTTCTTTACATGTGTCTATGCTAGATTCCAAGTGAACTGTAAGGAATCTCACTATACTGCTGCAAAGCGGGTCTTGAGATACCTTAAAGGTACACTGAATCTTGGATTATGGTACCCAAGAAGTAATGACAGCGAACTAATTGGTTTTTCAGATGCAGACTTTACAGGTAGCAAAGATGACAGAAAAAGCACTTCCGGGACGTGTCAGTTCCTTGGAAGAAGACTTTTCTCATGAAGCAGCAAAAAGCAAAACTATATCGCAATCTCAACGGTCGAGTCAGAATATATTTCTGCCGGCAATTATTGTGCACAGTGGCTTTGGCTAAAGAACCAGCTAGAAGACTACAGCATGAAGGTTAAAGACATTCCATTATTTTGCGACTCCTCCAGCGCAATAGCAATTGCCAACAACCCAGTCTCACACAGCCAGACAAAGCACATCGAGCTCAGATATCACTTCATCCAGGAGCATGTGGAGCAAGGGGATGTGGATCTGCAGTACGTGCCAACAGATCGACAAGTTTCAGATATTTTCACAAAGCCGCTGGACGAGATCAAGTTCAATTTCTTTAAAACTGAACTTGGGATGCTGAATAAAGAAGGATAGACCAAAAGAGTTCATCTCAAAGCTCAGGAATCGAGGATACTACAAAAAGGTTAGAAATTTCTCAAGTGGACATCACTTCTCGAGACATAAAGTTACTTCTCGAAAAGTAAATATCTGGTTCTCGAGTACAAAAGTCTACTTCTCGCAAACTTCACGTCTGTCTCTCGAGAAGTACTATAAGTTCTCGAGTACTAGTAATTCACTTTTTGAGAACTTTTACTCTGTCTCTCGAGAACTAATCGCCCACTCGAGAAATGACCCGTCACTTTTCAAACTCTGTTCATTTCTTCATTTTCGCAAACCGCCTGATTTCTGCCTTAATCAAAGGCTTATTTTAGGTTAATTAGACACTTAATTGTTCATTACTAGGTTTATATATATATATATAAACTTTATATTTCACAAATCAACTGACATTTCAAATCCATTTCTCTCGAAAATCTTCACCTTCTGCCAACTAAGAGCTTCGACACCGCCATTCTCTCACGCTCTGTTTGTCACCGTCTTCAGTTTCAATGGCACAGCAGTCCAGGATAGGAGTTGGAAGTTAACTAGTTGTGCCCGGGATTGCCGAACTCTCAGATGATTTCAAGAATCTTCTACTTCTTCTCGAAACCGCGGTTCTGAACTTCATTCTTCAAGAACCTTGCAAAATTCTTTTCCCAGAAGTTGAAGAGTTCTATAAAAATGTCAAAATAAGGAGGAATAGCACAGTTCTGAAATCAAAAGTAAAAGGGGTTAAGATCAAATTGAACCCGACCATTATGTCCAAACTTCTAAGGTTGCCGATTGTAGATGATGAAGATGAACTCACACAGGAAGATAATGACAGAACTTGTCATTTTTGTGGAGTTCTAGTAGACATCACCTCTCTCAGAAGGAACAGCTCTGAATGATGTAAGCAAGCTTCTAGTAGATATTGTTGGGAAGATCCTCTGGTGAAGGACAGGGTCTATAGGTTTCATCACCAATGACCTATTCGATGTAATGACTGTTATCGTCTGCAGGAAGAAATTTCATTATGGAATGATGATCTTTTATATGATCAGGGACATCATATAAGATCCAAAGTTTGCCAGGATCATCTCCTTGATGCTGCATGAGATTGATCCAATAGTCTTCAAGACCTCCAAAGGAACACCTATTCATCACCTGAAGAAGATCTCCATAACTTCTATACAAAGGTGGTAGTTAAAACTGAAGAACCCAAAGCAGATTGCTAAAGAGCTTGAACACCCTGATTCTGAGGTCAGGACCCCATCTCCCTCCTTTCATGAAGTTGCTGAACCATCTGGTGTAGCAACTGAGGGAGATCCTGCTTCCTCTATTCCAGATGGTAGAATTCCCTCTCCTCCTCCTTCAGTGAGATCTCCAGTCAGAAGTCCAGCTAGATATCCAGTAAGAAGTCCAGCTAGATCACTAGTCAGAAGTCCAGCTAGATCACCAATCAGAAGTCCAATCAGAACTCTAGTCAAATGTCCAATCAGATCTCCAGTCAGGTCACCAATGGCAGATATATCAGATGAGACATTCTCAGATGAGCAAGTTCAGAAAACCCTCAACTCTACTACAGAAGACATAGAAAACATGATAAAAGAACTCACCTCTGATGAGCCTCTTCCTTCCCTCCATTCAGTAAATGCAGAAGAACCTTCAAAGGATCCATCTCCAGCACCTTCTCCATCTCCAGTACCTTCTCCCAAAGCAACTCCTTCTCCTTCTCCAAGCAAAGACTCACATCAACCAGATACCATCCTTCTCTCAGAAGAAGATGAGCCAGAACTAGAGACAGTTGAAGCTCCCCGGAGGAGACTTGATTTCTCTATTCCCACCATCCTTAGTGAGGAAGGAGATATAGTCATTCATACTACCTGAGCTAAAAGCTCTATAGTTGTTGAAGAAATCCCTCCATTGGAAGTCCCTTCTCCACCTCAAATGTCTACTCCTGCTATTCCTGCTACTACTGCTGGCCATGTAAGTTCAGATATTCTAAGTAAGATTGAAGTAATGCTGAGTGAGCTAAGAAAATATTTTGATGAATCTCTGAGAATAGTCCAAGACAAAGTATCTGCTCTAGAGAAAGAGTTGATCAGACGCTTTGCAGAAATTCAGCACAACACTGACTCTCTGAAAGAGCTGTTTTAGATTGGTGGAAAAGCTATAGACCACACTATCTCTAGTGTTGGTAAGGTCATGGATCAATTAGTAACTCTTGCTGGCAACCAAATTTACTTGGAAAAGAAAGCCCGGGAAAACCTTATGAAAATTTGTGAATAGGTTGGTACCTTCAAGGAAGATGCTATGGACACACTACTGTAGAATTTAGAAAGGGGGAGAGTTTAGTGAAAGAACTTGGGGACAAGTTTGTGGACAAGTTTACTGCTACTGCCAACACAGTCTTCTCTGACAAGATAACTGAAATTAATAAAAATGTTTTATAACAGATCTAGTCTGTGAAATTTCATAACTATGACACTGTAGACTGGATGCATAACCAGATATTCCCTGAATTACAGGTTGATCCTAAAGTCATACCTCATCACCTGAACCCCCTTACTGAAGGTCAGTCAAGTCAGATGCCTGCTCAGATGCAGCCTCAGATGCCAGGCTTCTCTCCAAGGCCAGAATATCAAAATCCTCCTCCTACTTCTTATGATCAAGTTTTGGATGATGTGATTCCTCAAGATCTACCTGAAATCCACATTCCTAAGAAGAGGAAGTTTAGGGAAGGCCCCTATATTAGCAAAAGTGTCCATAAGCCAGACTCAGAGAAAAGGAAAGTACAAGAATTTGTTGAAGTCTGGAGTCCTACTTCCAAGGCTTTGATTCTAGACACTCTCAAATTAATAATAGACTAAAATGAAAGCAAGAATCTCCACTACATCTATTCTAAGTTGGAACTCTATGAAAAGTCCATGACTAAAAGGAGAATCTATGATAGAGAGTTTGGGAAGAATAATCCAAAGAAACCTCCTAAACCTCCAAGGTACTATCCAAATCCTTTCAGCTACCAGAGAAGACAACAAGAGAAGTATGACAGGAAACATCAGAGCAAGGACTGATTTTTTGTTGATAACTCATTTTGAGGTTAAGGATGAAAAGGATGTTGATTTGAACTCTAAAACATTATATATATATAATTTCTAGTTTTGTTGATACTGTGTTTAATTTTGCATCTCTTGCATTTGAATCTGTTTTTCATATATAGTTCTTTCTTTGTTGATATAATTCACCTTAGTGTAGAGATTTCTGACTTCTACAAATAGGAGGAGATTGTTGGGTATTGCATCCACAATAACCCAGATTTGCATAAAGTCACCCTTGAACTAAGATGAATTAAGTTGTATTTGATATCTCTATTTAGTTGTGTGTTTGCAGACTTTCATTGCAAGTGTAGACCAATGTAAGTCTACAATGAGTCATGAATAAAGGACCATACAGTGTAATCCCTCACTATGTGATCCAAGGTGTTGACTCATGTGTAGCCTCTCTATTGGGATACACTTCACATTCAAGCACTTGGAACATTAGATGAAGATTGGATTCATGAAGAAGAAAAATTTCCTAAGTTCAAAAATTTTTCTAAGTCCACTTCTCAAGAAGTCTAGTGTAGTTCTCGAGTAGTAGAGTTAGCAGAACCCGAGAAGTTCACTAATTTCTCGAGAAGCTTATCTTAGTTCTTGAGTACTCTCATCCTATACTTCTCGAGTAGCCAAAGCTAGCCTTGAAAATTTTCTAAGTCCATCTCTCGAGAAGCTGGGTTATAGTTCTCGAGTACCTAGCTTCTACTTCTTGAGAAGTCAGCTTAGTACTCGAGTACAGGTTTTAGCTCTCGAGCAATATTCTTTTAGTTCTCGAGAAGTCCAGTTTAGTTTTCAGGAAGTCTTAGCTCATAATTCTCGAGTACTTACATAAGTCCAGAACGTTTAGCCCTCGAGTAATCAGCTTGTTCTCGAGAACTTATATATACTTCTCGAGAACTGCAGTCCAGTTTTTCAGAA
The DNA here is from genome assembly GCA_039513925.1 of Platanthera zijinensis. NCBI lineage: Eukaryota > Viridiplantae > Streptophyta > Magnoliopsida > Asparagales > Orchidaceae > Platanthera > Platanthera zijinensis. The sequence continues at coordinate 122,469,623 of CM077080.1, forward strand.
AATTGCTTAAGTTCAAATTGTCAGGATTTTCAAATGATACATTGTGATTTGTCCACGTGTCGTCATTAATGTCAATTCAAACCATTAGGGGAAATCTTATAAAAGGTCTTGTCATTAAAGACTAACCCTAAGCAGTGAACCATACTCTTTCTAAAAGTCTGAATCGACCGTCTCTCTCAAGAAAATTTTAGAGAAGCCGCTGCCGCTCATCCTGTCGCCAAAAGCCTATTTCGATCCAGATCGATTTGCTGTTCAAGGGATTCATAAATCTTCATCTTCTCCTTGATCGAGTAAGTCCAAGTTTCTCAGAACTGATCCACCGAGAGTCTTCTTCAACAATTTATGAAAAAGCTGCAAAGTTCAAGAAAGAAGACCTAGGGACAGATTTTCAGATCTGAGAAGAAATTTCTGTTTGTATTTCCAAATCTCTTTTTAATCTTGTAGGAGATTATTCTCTGAGTGTAGGAGATTTGTTCTCCGAGTTGTAGGAAGTATTCATCTTCCGAGTGTAGATCCATTTGGATCAAGGTTATAGGAACTTGGTTCCGAGACGTAGGATTGGTTTTCAATCCGAGATAGTGGAGTAGCTGAGACTAGTGATTTACTAGATCGGTGAGGGAAAGTGGGCGTACCCAAGGTTGGGGAACCACTATAAATCTTCTTGTCGTCTGTGATTGCTTGATTGTTTTTGTGCAAGTTCGTTAAATTTTTTATTCCCCTCTAGGTGATTTATGTAGACAACTTTACACTTTCAGCACTAATGGCCCTGCCTTCATTTCCAGACACTTCATTTATATTTACATACAACTCTTCCTTGGTAAGTTACAGACCTTCCTGTTTATAGATTCAATCCTTCATATTCTAAAGCCTTTATCTCATTACTTAGACCATTAATTTTAAAAATACTGTCTCAATTGCTTCATAGTTATGATGAGCAGATAAAGAGAAATGAGGTTGGTTCTATAATATTAGCAGTCAGAATTAAGAATCATTTTTAATGTGGGTTTTTAGAATTCGATATTGTTTTTGGATGAGTAGTTGACTTATTTCAAATTGTATTGGTGCATGCCATTTGTTGCTAAACATTACAGAATAAGACAACCAAAATAAGCATAATTACCGGGGTGGTGTTTCCATAACTTTGCCCTTGAAATTTGATGTTGGTCTGATCATATGGTTGAAGCCATGCAGGGAGCTAAGCTAGGTCCTGGATAAAATATGAAATAATAACTTATAAATTCAAAAAAAGGCAATCCACATAAAATTAGAAGAACTGCTAAAAAAAATTCCAAAACCATCCAAACAATAGTAATTACAGCTAAAATCTCAGGAAAAATCGATCAAACAACTTTATCTAGGGCAACGTCAAGCCTTTATATAAATAGAAAACTAGTGGATATAACATGTAGATCAGTGAATTAAGACTAAGGATCCAATTAAAAATCATATAAGATCTGAAGCAGAATGGTGTGCATCACAAATGAAGGTATATCCTGCATTAGTGATATTTATAACATAAACTGGACGAAAATTAAATAATAAAGTTTGAATGGTAACAATGAACATAGATAGTACACATCGATTAAAAAGAAAGAAAAAACATTATCAAAACTTGCGAAAGAATGGGGAAATCTAGAACAAATATGAATGGTGAGGGAAATTATTGATGAGTCTATAGAGGAGTGAGGTTGGTTGTAACACCCCCATACGTCGTATGGCATATAACAGAAGGTCCAGCTGGAACCTGATGCCATATACCACGGACAGTCGGAAGGGTTACATAAGAATATCAAAAACTTAACTACTCGCTCTAACACAGAGCATTCTAGCGGAAGCTTTTAAATAGTTTAAGAGAACCCAAAATTTGCACAACAACATCACAAATGTCCACTATATACCACAGGAATGAAATACAACAAATACACAAAAGAGTACTTGGCCTTATGGCATTACAAATGTTCACTTGACAATAAAATGTTTTACATACATCGGCTCACAGGACGGCCACACATGACAAGAGTAAAACCAATAGCTCGCTTTGGCCTTCGAGGGCCAGCTCAGCATCTTGGGCTTCAGCCCGCTATTTGGCGCTTGGTTCCGCAACACCTGCAAGCAAAATTCCACCGCACTGTGGCAAAAAAAGCAACGGTCAGCTAAGGCTGACCAAATTATAACGACCCCACCCCTTACTCGGGACGGCGGTGCTCCTTCCCTGCATTTCATTAGCACAGCTAAACAATTAAGTGCATAAGTATAATTCGCCATAGGTGTAGGCTCGCTCTGCCAAACACCCTGTACACTCAGGGCACATTCTCGGTGAATCCGGTCAATTCCGTAGCTTCACCACCATCCTCGAGACGGTAAACATTGTGAGCATTTTTGAGTCTTTCTGACCGCAGTCCAAGACTCCTGACTATGCCAACGGCCATTTCCACTTTAGGGCCTCTAGCACTGAACCGCAAAGCCTAGGTCTGTTTCTACCCGCTCGTTGCTCACTATACCTAGTCACTTTAAGACGTACATGAGGGCCAAGCTTCACCCGGATCCTAATTTATTCCCAAACAACAAATAACCCAGTTATGTTCAAGGCTGGCTCCCCGGCCGCCAAGTTAGCAGAATTACGTTTCCGCCCAGTTTTCCGGTGCGCCTTGGAGTTAATCCCCAAGGATCCCTGCTACAATCTACTGCATAGAAACCTGAAAACAATCAAAGGCACTTAGTCTTCTCCGGCTACTCAGCAATGCAACATCACCTGATCCAGACAAACACGTCCGAGTAGGCTTCACACACAATGCCTATGTCTGTACTACGATTCCAAACTCTAAACAATGGAGACTTTACATATCTACCCCATGGAATACTGCAAATTAACCGCACACTCGCGGAGAGCTGGTTTTCCCATGCAAAGGAAGGAGAGCTTCACATGCTCTAGTTGAGAATCGTTACCCTTGAAGTCTGCTTTGTTGCCATGAAAAACTAGCCGGATGAAAGGCTTCGCAAGGGAATTCTCTCCATGGATCTGGTCTCGGTTCTCAATTTCGTGCTCCAATGCTCCGTCGGTGGCAGAATTCCTCCCCTTCCTTCTTCCTCGCTCTCTCCTCTCTCTAACTCCATAGAAAGATAAAACTTAAGAGGAAATGAGGAATTAATCCTCTATTCCTTGACTTAAGAAAGCAGTAACTCATCTGGGCCTGTCAGATCTTGATTAAAGAAAACGAACGGCTCAGATTTGCCTAAAATCTCTTAATCCTGGGCCGAACACAGCTTTGCATATGGCTGTGTCCCAGGCCATGTGCCTCGATCCAGACACGATTATCGAGTATAGAAAAGAATACGGGTTAGGACACGCCCGTGTCCCAACCTGACACACCCGTTCGGGTAATCGACACGCCCGTAACCAGTGGCATATCACGAATAACCGCCACGCCAATCGTCACGACCCTTGGTTGACACGAGTGGCCACACGCCCGTACCGAATCGAACACGCCCGTGTTATATAGTACACGCCCGTGTTCCGGGCTGTGTCCCAAGTCGACACAGGACAAAACTTCCAGAGGAGTATATGGTCATGTGACACGCCCATGTCACATGTCGTGTGCCTGACACGCCCTAGGACACGCCCATGTCCCAGGCCGTGTTCGAGCACTCAACGCTCATCGACCTCAACTTCGATGACCCGAGCACGACACGGCCATGTGACACACCCGTGTCACAGGCCGTGTTCACCCTACCAAGACCCGAACTTGGTTCGAACACCGCCTGTTTCACTTTTAAGTTTCGGGGCATTACAAATCTCCCCCCCTTAAAGAATTTCATCCACGAAATTGTGTAAAAGTACACAAAACAATTTAAATATTACCTGCATTGAATAATTCGGGGTATGCTTCCAACATAGTCTGCTCTCGCTCCCAACAAACCTCCTCACGTCCGCAGTTATCTCATCGGACTTTAACCATTCAAATTTCCTTATTGCGGAGCTGTTTGAACTTCAATGTCTTCAATGCGAACTGGCTTGACCTTGGTCGTCAACCCATTATCAATCGGCACTTGATCGACCGCAACAACCTGAGAAGGCTCTTGTACCACCTTCAATAATACCGAAACGTGGAATACATCGTGTAGCCCACTCAATTCCACCGACAACTTCAATCGATACGCTGCTTTCGCCAATCCGCTCCAGGATCTCAAATGGTCCAAGGTATCTCGGACTCAGCTTCTTCAAGCGTCGAATCCTACGAGACACCCTTGAACAGCTTGATTTTCAAATACACCCATTCTCCAACATTGAACTCCATATTCCTATGCTTGGCATTATAGTATTTTGCCTGCCTGTCCTGAGCGATCTTTAACTGTTACTAAATCGTACGTACTATTAAAGAGACGTCTTCCACTGCCTAACGTTTGTATAACTTTGACTCGCTTGTCTCCAACCAAGACAATGGCGTGCGACACTTTCTCCCATATAGGGTCTCGAAAGGCGCCATTCCAATACTCGCTTGAAAACTATTATTGTATGCAAACTCTACCATGTAACGGTGATCTTCCCACTATTTTTCTGAAATCCAAGACGTACATGTGTAGCATGTCCTCCATCGTCCTGTTGACCCTTTCAGTCTGACCATCCTTCTGCGGATGAAAGGCTGTGCTGAAACTCAGCTTAGTTCCCAACAACTTATGCACCGGCCTCAAGTCATTTGATGTAAAGCATCCGTATCGGTCACTAACAATACTGCGTGGCACACCATGAGACCATACAATATTATCCACATAGAGCTTGGCTAACTTTTCCACTGAATCTTCCTTCCTATTAAGGATAAAGTGCGACACATTTGTCAATCTATCTACGACCACCCAGATGGCGTCATTTCCCTTCCGCGACCTTGGTAAACCATGATCAAAGTCCATGGAAATGTCGTTGAACTTCCATTCCGGGATAGGCAAGAACTTTAAGAAACCTCCGGGCTTCTGGCACTCTGCCTTCACCAAGGCACAAGTTTGGCACTTCGCCACACAAAGTGTTACATCCTTCTTCAACCCTAGCCACCAAAACAACTTCTTCATGTCCCTATACATCTTTGTGCTCTCCGGGTGGATTGAGTACTTGGTATGTTGAGCCTCGTAAACATCAACTCCTCCCGAAGATTATCCGCACTAGGGATGCATTGGCGACCATCCTTCCTTAGCAGTCAATCTTCAACCACAAATTGGGAATTTGACCCATCCAACGATTCGTCCAAAATCTGCTTCATACTGCTATCCTGAATCAAAGCCCGCCGAATCCTATCAGCTAGGTCACACTGCACCTCCATCCAACACAATATTGCCTCGGCACTAGCCTGCTTGTCAACGCAGGAGATCTCCAAAGCCTCCAAATCACGGACCAAACTATAATCAAGCACCGCCAACCAAATGGCTTGCGAAGTGCCCTACGACTCAACGCATTCCGCTACTACATTTCCTTTCTCGGGCACATAATGAATTTCGAAAGTGTAGTCCCCCAGGAACTCCATCCACCTCCGCTTCCTCATGTTCAGGTCCTTTTGATCTAGCAAATACTTCAGGTTCTTATGATCGTTGTAGATATTGACCTTTACACCGTACAGATAGTGCCTCCATAGCTTTAGAGAAAATATCACAGCCGCTAACTCAAAGTCATGGACCGGATAATTTCTCTCATGAACCTTCAACTGTCATGATCCATAGGCTATCACGCTCCTATGCTGTAGCAGAACACAGACCAAACCATTGCCCGAAGAATCACTATAAATTTAAAACCCTTTGGCCCCACTCGGCGAACGCAAAATAGGCATTGTGACCAACTGCCTCTTCAATTCTTCGAAAGCCTGCGCGCACTCCAGCATCCACACAAACTTTTGATCCTTCCTTGTCAGCGTCGTGAGTGGTAGCGCTATCCACGAGAAGTTCTCTACGAAGCGCCTATAGTAGCTGGTAAGCCCTAGAAAGCTCCGGACTTCCGCCACCATAGTAAACATTGGCCACTCCTGAATCGCTGTTATATTCTTCGGATCCACCGTTATGCCTTCACCACTAATAATATGACCAAGGAACGCGATTGAGGATAACCAAAACTCACACTTGGATAACTTAAAATAAAGCTGATTCTTCCTCAACGTCTCCAATACCATATGCAGATGTTTGTAGTGATCATCCTCACACCGCGAGTACACCAAGATATCATAGATAAATACTATCACAAAATGGTCCAGGTACTCTCTGAACGTCCTTGTTCATCAGATCTATAAACACGGATGGCGCATTGGTCAACCCAAATGGCATGGACCGTAAACTAGTAATGCCCAAACTACGTGTTGAACGCTGTCTTTGGGATGTCACTTTCCCTTATCCTTAGCTGGTAGTATCCAGATTTCAGATCTAGTTTCGAATATACCATTGACCCAACCAACTGATCAAATAGATCGTCAATCCTTGGGATCAGATACTTAATTCTTTTCTGTAAGCTTGTTCAACTCCCGATAGTCGATACAGAGTCGCAAGCTCCCATCTTTCTTCTTAACGAAGAGGACCAGTGCGCTCCAAGGCGACGAACTTGGACACCCATACCCTTTCTCTAACAATTCTTGCAGTTGCACGTTCAGCTCTGCCATCTCCTTAGGCGCTATCTGATACGGAGGGCATGACACCGGTTTGGCACCCGGCACAAGCTCAATTGGAAAATCAATCTCCCGCTTGGGAGGGGCTCCCGGGAGATCGTCTGGGAAGACATCAGGATACTCGGACACAACTGCAATACTATCAAGATTAGGTTTAGGCGTTGAAGCCTGCACTAATGCGACAAACAGTTTCTCCCCAGACCGAACTTCCTTAATCACCTAAAGAGCCGATGTCAAAATCTTGCTCGACCCTTTCACGCCACAAACATAGTCTCCTAATCAGTATTCAGTCCCAACTTAACCTCCTTTACGTTTCAATCAATGCATGTTCGCTGCTCCGAGAGCTAGTCCATACCAAGTATTATGTCGAACTCCATTAACGGCAGTACCGACGCTTGCAAAATGAACTCCTGATCCCTGATCTGTATCTTTACCACATAGACTCTATCCGCGCGCATTGAGCACCCATTGGGCAGTAACACATCCAACTTGTCCTTTTCCATCGAGGAAGGAACTCTGATGCGCGATACGAATCTTTCAGACAAGAAGGAATGTGAAGCTCTCGTATCAAACAGGGCTCTCGTTGGATAGTCAAAAATTAACATAAAGCCTAGCACCAACATTCATAAGCTAACATGCAAAAAGGTAACAACTTCAACAACCTAAACCGTTAAAATTTAACTCATACCTGTCACCACATCAACTTGCTTAATGGCCTCTTATAGGCCAAGATTATAAACTATAGGCTGGGTTGGAGTATGGTGGGATGCGGTTGACTCCTCCACCTTCCCTTTTTCATCAAATGTTGCTCCATGCCCTTCTCGGACTTTGCACATCCTCTCCAACACTCAAATGCAAAATGCCCCACCTTTCCACAGTTGTAGCACGCTCCTGGGACTCGACTTGAGTTTGCCCCTATCGCACCAGACGAAGGGGTTGAACTCGAAGTCTTCTGCTTCTTGTTCCATCTGCGGAAACCCGACTTTGAACTCGGCAATTTGAACTCTGACCTCTTATCCCCTGGGTCCTTCTTCTCTTGAACTTTCTTCGCGACCCTTTCCAATGACCGAGCCATATTTACCAAGGTCTAGGAAGCCCTGTGCCTTAGGCCCAGCAAGGATTAGCTGTAGGTCGCCCCATAGGCCCTCATAAAATCGGTTGGTCTTCCGCACTTCTTTAGTAAACATAGCACCAGCATAATGACCAAACCGAGTAAACTCGTGGAGATACTCATCCACGCTTCTCTATCCTTGAGTCAAACCAAGGTACTTATTCTCCATCTCAAGCTTCTGGGAAGAAGGTAGTTATCTGACAAAGAAAAACCTTGAGAATTCCTCCATCGGTACTTCGGCAAGTTTCCTTCCCACAAAGAGATAAACCTCCAACTCGTCCCACCACATCCTTGCCTAACCAGACAATAGGAAGGTCGCTATTGTGGTCTTTTGCCACTCCGCAGTTTCTGTGGCGGTCATGACCCTCTTCATCATAGAGAGCCAATCCTCAACTTGAGTTGGCGTTCCCATCCCGTCGAACACCGGAGGATTAAAGCTAATCACATGCTTGAGCTATTCCTCCGTAGCTCTCATGGGTGCTACAGGATCAACTGCCCCACGCTCTACCACTCCCAACTCTGCCACACTAATGATTCTTGCTCATTAGCAGGTGGTGCGTGCTGCACTTATTGGGCATTTATCATGGCAAAGACTACTTCAACCACCAATCAGATGGTTTCTGCTGAAGGAGGGTTGTAGGCACGTCACTTGGTGCACTAATTTCCACCGAATGCAGACGTTTTAATTGCCCAGCACCGCTCCTAGTTACCTATAATAGCATAAACCATTAGGCGACACACAAATTGCTAAAAGCAATCATTTGAACACTCAGGTTCCTCAAAACAAGTGTATTTTTTCATTCCTAAGTGGACATTCATGGGTTCTTTTATGTTATAACGATGACGCACATGCATGTGCTCACTACCCCTTAAAAGAATTCGCCCACGAATTCAAATACAGATGACCAACACCCTAGTCTGATACTAAATTGTAAAACCCCCATCCGTCGTATGGCATATAACAAAAGGTCCAGCTGGAACCCGATGCAATATACCACGGACAGTCGGAAGGGTTACATAAGAAAATCAAAAACTCAACTACTCTCCCTAGCACAGAGAATTCTAGCAGAAGCTTTTAAACAGTTTAAGAGAACCAAAAAATTTCACAACAATGGAATGAATGTCCATTATACACCACAGGAATGAAATATAACAAATACACAAAAGAGTACTTGGTCGTATGGCCTTACAAATGTTCACTTGACAATAAAATGTTTTACATACATTGGCTCACAGGCTGGCCACACATGATAAGAGTAAAACAACAGTTCGCTTTGGCCTTCGAGGGCCAACTCAGCATCTTGGGCTTCAGCCCGCTATTTGGCGATTGGTTCCGCAGCACCTGCAAGCAACATTCCATCGCACGGTTGCAAACAAAGCAACGATCAGATAAGGCTGACTAAATTATAACAACCCTCCCCCTTACTCGGGATGGCGGTGCTCCTTCCCTGCATTTCATTAGCCCAGCTAAACAATTAAGTGCAAAAGTATAATTCGCCACAGGTGAAGGCTCGCTCGGCCAAACACCCCGTGCACTCAGGGCACATTCTCGGTGAATCCGGTCAATTCCGTGGCTTCACCACCATCCTCGAGATGGCAAACATTGTGAGCATTTTTGAGTCTTTTTGACCGCAGTCTAAGACTCCCGACTATGCCAACGGCCAGTTCCCCTTTAGGGCCCTTAGCACCGAACCGAAAAGCCTAGGTCCGTTTCCACCCGCCCGTTGCTCACTCCGCCTAGTCACTTTAAGACGTACGAGCGGGCCAAGCTTCACCTGGATCCTAATTTATTCTCAAACAACACATAACCCAATTATGTTCAAGGCTGGATCCCAGGCCGTCAAGTTAGCAGAATTACATTTCTGCCCAGTTTTCCGGGTGTGCCTTGGAGTTAATCCCTAAGGATCCCTGCTGCAATCTACCACGTAGAAACCCGAAAATAATCAAAGGCACGGAGTCTTCTCCGGCTACTCATGCAATGCAACATCACCGATCCAGACAAATACGTCCAAGTAGGCTTCACACACAATGCATATGTCTGTACTACGATTCCGGACTCTAAACAAGGGGGACTTTACAAATCTACCCAAGGAATACCGCAAATTCACCGCACACTCGCGGGAGCGGGTTTTCCCATTCAATGAAGGAGAGCTTCACATGCTCAAGTTGAGAATTGTTACCCTTGAAGTCTGCTTTGACGCCATTAAAAGCTAGCCGGATGAAAGGCTTCGCAAGGGAATTATCTCCACGGATCTGGTCTCGGTTCTCAATTTCGTGCTCCAATACTCCGTCGGCAGCCGGATTCCTCCCCTTCCTTCTTCCTTGCTCTCTCCTCTCTCTAACTCCTTAGAAAGAGAAAACTTAAGAGTAAATTAGGAATTAATCCTCTATTCCAAGACTTAAGAAAGTAGGAACTCATCTGGGCCATTAGATCTTGCTTAAAAAAAATGAACGGCTTAGATTTGCCTAAAATCTCTTAATCCTTGGCCGAACACGGCTTTGCACACGGCCGTGTCCGAGGCTGTGTGCCTCGATCCAGAAACGATTGTCGAGTATATAAAAGTACACGGGTTAGGACACACCTGTGTCCCAACTTGACACGCCCGTGTCGGGTCATCGACACACCTGTGACCAGTGGCGTGTCACGAATAACCGCTACGCCAACCATCGTGACCCTTGGTGGACACGGGTGGCCACACGCTCGTGCCGAATCTGACACGCCCGTGTCATACAGTACACGCCCGTGTTCCGGGCCGTGTCCCAAGTCAACACAGGACCAAACTTCCATAGGAGTATACAACCATGTGACACGCCCGTATCACATGTCGTGTGCCTGACACACCTTGGGACACGCCCGTGTCCCATGTCGTGTTCTAGCACTCAACTCTTGTCGACCTCAACTCGACGACCTGAGCACGACACGGCCATGTGACACGCCCGTGTCACAGGCCGTGTTCACCCTACCAAGACCCGAACTTGGTTCGAACACCGCCCGTTTCACTTTTAAGTTTTGGGGCGTTATATTGGTAATGGTTGGCCTCGTAGGTTATCTCTGCCATGCCTCTCTATCAACAAATGTAGGGATCCCTCCAATTTCATTTCATCAAATGAACCTGCATCACTCACACCAATGTCTTTTCTTCTTCCAAAGTTCTTCACCATTAAAATTATCATAATAATATATTATAAGAAAACTTTCATAGGAATCATTAGAAAGACCAGTTTGATATTATTAAGCATCTTAAATGAGGGTAATTACTTATTTCCCATAGATTGAGAGCAAATAATATTTTCAAGATAAGCATAAAAAGAGTTACAGAGAAAAAATTATGGAAAGTTTGGCTTGAACTACATCATTGAGAAAATCAACTATGGGAAGCAGTTGTGGGAAAATAATTTATAAAGGACCCTCTTCAATAGTGGCAGGAAGATTGAAGCTGGCACTATCGAAACTAATTCAATTGCAAAAAATTAACGTGATCCAAAAGTTGTTCAAAATGTGAGTGAGTTTTATCAATCATGATGGAAACTGAGTGGAAAATATCTATTGCAGACATGCCAAAAGAGGAGATGTTCAACATTAAGTTTTTCGAAGCAACACCAGTGAAAAATACCTAGCTCATAAGAATAATGAAAGGCAATAAAATGCAAAATTACACCAAAGCAGATTTAAAACTAATCCAAACAAGAAGCTAGCCATCGTCATAACTTGCCAATTACTCTTTAGCAAGTGTTGTCCACCTGATCCTCTAGTTCTCTTTGTTCTTTGAAGGCCATCATTCATGCTTACATTTGCTCCATGCGTGCCTCTCTTTGTTCCTCCATTTGCTCCATACGTGCCTCTCTTTGCTCCATTTGTGCCTCTCTTTGAGTCATTCTTTCCTCCATTCCTTAAATATGTATACTCAACTCTGCTTCTACTTCAGCTAATATTTGTGCTCAGAGATGTTGTCCATATATTAGTACTTTCACAGTCCAAAGGTTTTGGACCTGGCCTTATTCCAGGAATATTACCTGATCATTTACCAAGTACTTTTGTGTAGGTTGCTTCCATAGTCAATTTGTCTTCTCCTTTGTCTCTTTTTATTCCTCATGAAGTTCCAAAAGCATATTGTATACCTCCTCTGCAACTTTATCCGTCCACTGATTTTGTTTTCCTTTTTTGTTGTCTCCCACAATCGGACGTATATAGACAATTATTAATCTTCATGTGCAACTTATCTCTACATTTAGAAATCAATAAGACACATAAATGAAGTATAATGAGAATTTGAAAACATTATCATAATTATATAAATCTTTAAAATCATACTAGTTCATGTACAGCTCGCGCTATAGACTTTGTGCCAACATGATATGATGTTGCGCCGCCGCTAATTGATGATGACCCGGTTGCTGAGGCGCTACGACATAAAGATCTGAGACGCCGTGATGACACTGAAGGAAGTGCACGTTACAACCTCCGCCCGCGGCGTGCTAAAACCGCCATGATGAATTAGCCTTAATTATCTTATGAACTCTATTTTACATTTTTGGAATATAAAATTATCCTATGTTTTAGTGATAATTTTATATTCATGGCATGCTTTTATTTTTTTTAATTTGAACAATTTTTATTTTTGGCGTGCACTTAGCCATTCGGATGGATGAGATTACATCTCCATCATGGAGGGTTAAGGCTTATTGTAAACTCCTATTTAAGGAGATGATTAGGAGGAATCAAGCATTGAAAGTTGAACCCTAAAATTCCTTCTCCTTAGAGATTTCGGCCAAGAGGAGAGCCTCCTTGCTGCCGTCCCCCCTTGGTTGTGGTGTGAAGCCACCTCCCCCCCCCCCCCTGCTCCCTCCATCTGTTTCGGTGCGACTCCGGCGCGGCTTCCTTCGGTGCGACTCCTTGGAAGAAGGTTGCAAACCCCTCGGTGTGACGCTGGCGGATCCGTGGAGAGATTGATTCTCCCACCTTATCTTGTGTGAACTTTAATCCCGGTTGGGTAACCTCTTCCATCTTGTGTTATTCATGCTTTAGTTTGTGGAATCTTTTCACGCATCATTTTCTCCGTTGTTTTTAAATTCATCGCTTGCAAAATTTGAAATCGAATTTGTTTTTATTGAATCTCTTTTTATCCGGAATGGGTAGATCCGTCTCGGGAGCGCAACTTGGCCTAGCCTTGATTTGCTCTTCTGATCGGTGCAATTTATGTGCCAACAAGGGAATTAATCACGACTCGAATTTCGATCGCTCTTGAAAGTTTTCCGCCGCTCCAAATTAAAATTATTGCTGCGTTTGAAACGGCTTATATTGAAATGAATCGATGCTTGTGTAGGTGCGGTGAGTTGTGTGCTTGTTGGAGAGGTAGGTCTTAAGGACGTTGTATCGAGTCTTGCTTACGGCTAGTTATGTGCTTGTTGGAGAGGTAGGTCCTAAGGATGTGGTATCGAGTCTCGGATTTTTGGGAGCCAACCGACCCCTTTTCGTTCGCTTTTGGTCGGTGCTCTCTCTTTTATTTCTTATTCTGTAATGGTTAGGTGTCCGTTAGTGCACGCACGTCCGTGTCACGTTCACACCCCACATCAATTTGGTATCAGATGCGGTCGTTTCAACTTCCACGTTGCAAATATCCTCTCTGCATTCTTTGTTGGTCGTTCGGATCTCTAGAAATTCAAAAAAAAAATCTATGGTCTGCCAATAGCGGGCTAAAATCCTTATTTTTCAGCGAAATTTCAAAAAAAAACATTAACGATCTACGTGTTAGTCACGTTGGGAATCTATAAAAATATCTTATTTTCAGTATAGCTACAGCCCTAGGAAAAATCATCTTTCAAAGATTTTCTAAACCTGAATGCGCACTAGGCTAGGATCGGAATAATCGACTCCGTCTACGTCTAGGATGGCTGCGAATGAGCATGTAGATCCCAACACTGAGGCCATAGCGGGGCTGCGTAACGAGATGACTGAACTTAGGAACATGTTAACCCAGTTCATACAAACCCAAGCTAGGCCACCACCACCTCCCATTAATGTTGAGTTGCCCCGCCGGCGCCAACAAAGCTCCGATACAGATTCTTATGGGGACTCCCCACGAGTGCCCCCTCGAGGCCATCGCCACGAGCGAGAGTTTGACATTACTAGGGCCGTCAAGATTGAGGCCCCCACTTACGACGGCATGGGAGATCCACAAAACTTCCTTAATTAAACGGAGGATATGGAATGTTACTTCGACTGGCACCACCTCACGGACCCCCAAAAGGTCCAAGTTGCCAGGATGAAGTTAACTGGTTGTGCCAAAACTTATTGGTTGAATGAAGAGCATAGGCTAGGAACTGGGAATAGAGACCCAATTATTGGATGGGCCGTAATGAAGAATTTGTTGACCGATTAGTCCATCCTCGCGTACCATCGGACACAGATGTTCGATGAGCTTGCCACCCTGCGGAAAGGCTCAAGTTTGGTAGCTGACTATATGGGTGAACTTAAGGACCGTATGATGCAATGTGACTTGAAGGAGATCCTCGAAGTCACTTTATCTAGATTTCGAAAGGGGCTTCACCCCGATATCCAATGGAAGCTCTTGTGTTATGGGCATATGGATTTGAACGCAACTTTCAATGCCGCCCTAGACATTTAAAAACACTTAGCCTCTAAGGCTCACTCCCGTTACTCTCATGCGAAGAACAACTCCACCACTGGGACATCTTCTTCCACATATCCTGATAAGGGAAAGTTCAAATCCCACGAGTCAAATTCTGTTGTGATCACCGCTCAAAACACTAAGAACCCCGCCAGTGAGCGTGTTCCTATAGGGAAGGTTAGCAAGGCTAACACCACTTGTTACTCTTGCGGCGTTCAAGGCCACTATGCCTACGAATGCCCAACCAAGATGAAAACCCTAGCCTTATTAGATCTGTCCGCCGACCCTGACGATTATGAGTACGAGGCCGCGGAGGAGAGTGACCCCGACGGAGTCACTAGCGACTTGGAGGACGATCACCTCCTTATGGTGACCCCCTATCATGCTTGGATTAGCAAGGTTACTATTAAGGTTGACCACTCCTGCGACGTCAATGGACTTTTGTCATGTATTATAGACGATTGACCGGATGTGAAAGTCGCGCCAACACGTATGAGAGCATATTTTCCCTGATAAGGATACCACCGTTTAAGAGTGGCGATTGGGGGCAAACGCTCTCGCTATGCAAACTAGTTATTGATGGTGGTAGTTGTGTGAACGCCGTTTCTGAGAACGTCGTTAAGCGTATGCCCTTGACTGTTGAGCCGCACCCGACCCCCTATCAGGTTGCTTGGATTAGCAAGGTTACTATTAAGTTTGTTGGTATATTTCGACGAACCTAGTCAACCTCCCCGCGAACACCTCTCCCACATCAAAGAAATCCTCACCCTTTATGGAAGAAACCTTATTTCTGAATCTTAAGAAATGGCCATTTTATGTATAGAATTCTTAGGAACTTAGTTGGTTCCGTGTTACAGGAAAGGTTCGGATAGAGATTGGCCCGGCCCACTAACCTTCGAGAGGTGGTTTTCACGGCTTCGCTACCTTCTACGTCATTTCTGCGATTTTAGTAGCAATGCACCCATTACCGACTGCTTTTGTCATTCCGTGTATTAAAGATTGACCGAAGCCCCGGTGTTGCATCTCCCTGTTCACCAAGGTTTTCGAGCTTACGTATGGTATCTCTATCAGGAGGGACCGTGATTTTGTGATAGCGGGCGCCAAATTAAACACAAATTATGATAGAGAGTTCTGGTCATTAGATGCGCACCATTGGAGGCAACCTCCTCCCATCCTTTCCGTATGAGGCGAGTTCAAATGGTCAGCACAAAATCAGCCCGCGCCACGCAATGTATCCTTTTTGCAAGAATACCTTTAAATCTTAAACACCTAAGGGAGCTGAGACCGACGTTCTTAGTGTGTCACCCAAAATTTGAACCGGTACACCATGTGTGATCCAGGACTAAGCCCAAGATCCCCCACGAACATCGGCTTTCGTCGGTTATCTATTTAGACTTGGAAAGTTATGTATTCCGCAGTCGTCATTAGTCTCCATATCATCTGGGATTGCAGGCGGAGGGTTGAGCTTGGTTGGACCATTACATTAGTTGGAAAGAATAAGGCAATTGGGACGAGTTGAGTTGTCGTAGGATCAAAGGGCACCAAAACCAACCGGTTTATATACGCCGTTCATCCACCCCATGAGGGCATGCCTACCCACTACTTTGTACGCTCTCAAAATGGCATATTTTTCTGCACCAGAATAACGGGTCTCATATACCAAATTATATTTTAAAGAAGTAGTTAGACTGGGGAGTGTCGAAGACAATAGTCTTGGTGGGTTAAGTATATGCTATTTTGGAAGACACTTTGGGTCTTAATGGGTACCAAGTTATTGTTTTCCTCTGCCTATCACCCCCAGACTGATGGGCAGACAGAGGTGGTTAATCGGAGCTTGGGTAGCCTTCTTAGATGCCTAGTGAGCGATCACAAAGGCACGTGGGATCTAATTCTTCCCCACGCCCAGTTGGCTTATAATAATTCCAGAAATCGGTCCACTGTCCTGTCACCAAACTAGATTGTCCACGGGTACAAGGCCCTTGTGCCTATTTACTTGGTACCATTGCCCCAAATATACAAGACAAGTCAGTTTGCATAATCCTTTGCCCAACATATTCATGACTTATATGCACGTATACGAGCTACCCTGACTGCTCAATACGAGTCTTATCAGTCGCACGCTAATTTACATAGGAGGGTGTCACACTTTAAAGTTGGAGATTTGGTCCTAGTCTGATTAGTTCCTAAACGCTTGCCATCTGGCACCATTAAGAAGTTGGCACCGAAGCGCGCCGGCCCTTTTCGGATTATCAAGAAACTAGGTGACAATGCTTTCGTTTTGGATTTGCCGGCTGATTGGGGTGTCTCCCCTATTTTTAATGTATCAGATTTGACGTTGTTTGTTTTACCTTGGCCTGAGTTGAATTCTCTGTCATCTTCTCCCTCCACTAAAAATTCAGATGGGTTGGGGAGTGGTAGTTCGGATGATCTCTCTCTTTCGGTCCCCACAGGTATAACATCGGATGGTATGTTGCCTTCTTTTACTCCTACTGCTGACATGTTTCCCAGGTTCCCCAGGACATTTCTCACTCTAGATATGATACTCGCTGCAGAACCGTTTGCTACTCTGGATGGTACTACTCACCGCTTCCTTGTCCGTTGGCGTGACCGCCACCCTTCGGATGACTCTTGGGTACTCGCGACAGAGCTTCAATGTTTGGATGCCGAGCTTCACCGCCGCTATGTCTCCACTCACGAATCAGAGATACGTGATTTTTAGTGGGGGAAGATTGATGCAGCGCCGCCGCTAATTGATGATGACCCGGTTGCCGAGGCGCTACGACATAAAGATTTGAGACGCTGTAATGACGCTGAAGGAAGTGTACGTTACAACCTCCGCCCGCGGCTTGCTAAAACCGCCATGAAGAATTAGCCTTAATTATCTTATGAACTCTATTTTATATTTTTGGAATAAAAAATTATCCTATGTTTAAGTAATAATTTTATATTCATGGCATGCTTTTTTTTAAAATTTGAACAATTTTTATTTTTGGCGTGCACTTAGCCATTCGGATGGATGAGATTACATCTCCATCATGGAGGGTTAAGGCGTGTTGTAAACTCCTATTTAAGGAGATTATTAGGAGGAATCAAGCATTGAAAGTTGAACCCTAAAATTCCCTCTCCTTAGATATTTTGGCCAAGAGGAGAGCCTCCTTGCCCCCCCCCCTTGGTTGTGGTGTGAAGCCCCGCCCTTGCTCCCTCCATCCGTTTCGGTGCGACTCCTTGGAAGAAGGTTGCAAACCCCTCAGTGTGACGCCGGCGGATCCGTTGAGAGACTGATTCTCCCACCTTATCTTGTGTGAACTTTAATCTCGGTTGGGTAACCTCTTCCCCCTTGTGTGATTCATGCTTTAGTTTGTGGAGGTTTTTCACGTATCGTTTTCTCCGTGGTTTTTAAATTCATCGCTTGCAAAATCTGAAATCGAATTTGTTGTTATTGAATCTCTTGTTATCCAGAATGGGTAGATCCGTCTCGGGAGCGCAACTTGGCCTAGCCTTGATTTGCTCTTATGATCGGTGCACTTTATGTGCCAACAAGGGAATTAATCACGACTTGAATTTCGATCGCTCTTGAAAGTTTTCAGCCGCTCCAAAATGAAATTATTGCTGCGTTTGGAACGGCTTATATTGAAATGAATAGATGCTTGTGTAGGTGCGGTGAGTTGTGTGCTTGTTGGAGAGGTAGGTCTTAAGGATGTTGTATCGAGTCTGGCTTACGGCGAGTTGTGTGCTTGTTTGAGAGGTAGGTCCTAAGGATGTGGTATCGAGTCCCAAATTTTTGGGAGCCAACCGACCCCTTTTCGTTCGCTTTTAGTCGGAGCTCTCTCTTTTATTTCTTGTTCTGTAACGGTTAGGTGTCCGTTAGTGCACGCACGTCCGTGTCACGTTCACACCCCACATCATGATATTTCATTTTTTGTTATCTCATATTTTTTTATTCACATCACTAACTTCTACGATAAATCAATAATAAAATAAATATGTTAGGATTTTTTAATTTAGCAAACTAATTTGTAGATAAACAATTAGAAAATTTAATGTTTATGTTTTTTATACCTTGAAATTAGCACTGACCCAATAACAAATTAGCCAACTCCATTAATCAGGATTGATTTCTTTAGGGCGATGATCATGTCTTTATGAATCGGTACTCCATTTTAAATAATGATCGCTACGCAAATGAGCACGTCACACATTATAGATTCGGCGAAGTGAAGATATTGGTCTTCAATCACATGATCTTCGTTTGGGAGACTGAATTCAGACTAAAAACAATAAACTAAAATTATAATACAAATTAATAAAAGAAAACATCATATTCAATTCATAAAATTAATTGCAACAATTTCATTAATTACATAGATAATATCAACTATTTTATTGATTATATCAACTAGAATATGGGCCCATTTATTGAAATTCAAAGGAGCATATAGCCTTCGCCCACTATTTGTGGTAAGCTCTTGAGATCTTTCATCCACTATTCTGTGAAGGTATGCGGGAATTTGAACATCTACCTTTTTTGCACAATGATATTTTCTCTTGACCAACCAATCCCAGTTGTCGGACCACATGTTCTTTTCTTAATTTCTTATGTACCTGTTGATTGACATTGTAATGTTAAAACACTTTAGAAACAGTAAAATTAAATTTTTTAAAAAAGTAAGATGTGTCATCGATATTATAATGACTGAGATCTGTTGGATCTGAATGTACATGATCAACATCAAGCTCAATACGATCCAGTTCATGCCCAGTCTCATTTGTATTCCCCTCTTCATTTATAAAATTTTGATCCAACTGAAGTGATGAACATGGGTGCTTTGGTGGCAGATGGTAGGATGTAATACCTATAAGTTGTGTTGTTCTTTCTTGTATAGATTTTGTTGCATCTATTTTGATAGATTGGCATGCTCTATATTTTATATGATTATGTGTTTTAGCATTTGTAATTCAAAACATTTAATAAAGGTGGACTCATGTCTTCTTTCAATATCTTTAGAAGATATTTGCTCAGGTTCCCATTGATGTTCCCTATAAATGAAAATAATCAACAAAATAATTGCATTATAATTTTGTAATATGTATTTATAGAACAAAGTTGTGAGGCTTACTTTATAAATGGTTCCACTTTCGAAAAATTTCTTAATATGTATAATTGAGCACGATGCAAATCTTCATATGTGAGATTGTTTAAAAATCCTTTACCAAGTGACCTCCCCGACTTTTCAAAAATGGATAATCTTGAATCCTGTACGTCACTTCCTTCATCATTTCCAGTAGGACGATTCAACTTTGTCTCAAGTTTACCCATGTATCTTGAACAAATTTTCAAGCACTTAAATACTAGGTAACCATTTGCGATTGAACCTTTTGGGCGCGCTTTATTTCTTACAAATGATTTAAGTGTCCGTAAATATCTATATTACAAAATTCAATGATTATATAAGAATGTATAAAAGCAACAAAATAAGTCTAAAAGAAAAACTAATGTGTACCTCTCAATTGGGTACATCAATCAATAATGAATCGGACTGAAAATTTTGGCTTCTCGTGTAAGATGAATTAGCAAATGCAGCATGAATGTGAAAAAAGAAGTGGTAAATATCTTCTCTAGTTTGCAAAGTATGATAGGAATATTACTCTCAAGTCTATCCAACACTTAAATAGTTAATGTCTTATAGACCAACTCCTTGAAAAATAGACACAATTCAACTAGCGGATCATAAACCTCTTTTTGAACCATACCAAGAATAACAGGAGCAAGTTGATTTTCCATAAAAACATGACAATCATGAACCTTCATTCTTGAAACCTCACCTTCCTTAGAATTTATACATATTTTTATGTTAAACGGAGAACCATGTGGAACTTTTCTATTCTCTAAGAAATGACATACTTCCCTTCGCTCCGCTGGCGTTAAAGTATAACATGCTTGAAGCATTATATAATAACCATCTTTCTCTATCAAATGCAAATCTTTTTTTCAAACCCATTTCTTTTAGGTCTATTCTAGCTGACAAATCATCTTTTATTTTCATTTCAATATTCAACATACTTCCAAATTTATTTTCAGTAATATTTTTTAAAATATACATATAATCTGAACAATATCGAATCTCAAGTGTTCTTCAATATGGTAACGGAAAGAAAATACTCAACTTCTTCCAATAATAAGGTAGATATAATTCATCCTACTTTCTTTATTTCTGTTTCTATCCAAATATCACATTATCACATTCTTTTAGTTATTCTAAAATATCATCCCCTAATAGGTAATTTGGCGCAGAATTTGTTTCTATTATTCCTTTAAAAGATTTCATATCTTTACGCCATATATGTCCTGGATCCAAAACGCATCTGTTTCCCATGTAATTCATCTTAAACCCATTCTTCAATCTATAAGACAAGGTATCCTTATTGCAATAAGTACTTGTTAGCTTACCTCTAGTGCTCCATCTGGATAGGTTTACATAAGAAGGAAAACCATTTATTGTCCACAGACAAGCAACACACATATTAAATTTGTACTTTATATAAGCATCGTTTGTACAAACCCCAACTTCCCATAAATGTTTCAACTCATCAATCAAAGGCAGTAAATACGCATCTGTTGGGTATATTTGGAATTGTGTACCTAATTTGGAGAAGCCCTTTCAACTCAATGATAAACATAAATTCCTATTTAATGTATGTTGAGTTTACTTGTGCAGTATCTATGTTAAAAGAAAAAATAAACTAAGTACAAAAATGTCAAGACACTAGATAGGTGTCGACACCATTGAAAAAGCAGTGCTGAGACAAGGAATCAAGTTGTGTCGACACTCAGGATAAGTATCGACACCCTTATTCAAGTAGTGCTGAGACAGGAAGCAAGCTGTGTCGACACCCGGGGCTTAGGTCGACATCATTAGTAAAGAAACCAACTGTGTCGACACTCAGAACTAGTGTTGTCATATTTTACACAAGTTATGTTGAGATTAGAAGCAAGCTGTGTCGACACCAGGACTTAGGTCGACATCGTTAGTCAAGAAACCAGCTGTGTCGACACTCAGGACTAATGGCGACATATTTAATACAAGTTATGTAGAGACAAGAAGGTAGAAGTGTCGACACACTCGATTTTTGTCGATATCCATATAAGAGAATTATCGACACCCAGGACTAGTGTCGACAGAATCTAAGTACAAAATTGTCAGCACTCAGAACTGGTGTCAACACCTTCATGCAGAAGCTCTCAGACAGAATTTCTTCAAAGTCCAGAATTTGAAGCCTAAAGTTCTGAAAACTATCAAAACTGTCAAATGTTAGTTAATTAACTGGGGCAGCCGGTCACTCTTGCCAAAACTTATATAAGGAGACCAATATAATAGAATAATAGAGTGATTATTCATATTCTTTTTATCTAAGTCTGTTAGAACAATTCAATAGAATTCTGAAGGTGGAGAGGAGGCAGATCGTGGATGAACTTCAATCTTGTCCAGCCAAGTTCAACCCTACCTTCTCCTTCAAGAAGCTTTGAAAAAGCTAAGAATGGTTGGGCCTTTTTCTTCACAGACATGATTAAGAGAGAAGATTTTACATCAAGATCTGATCAAGAAGAAGTCACCAGTCTCTTTCTTCCTGAGTGACACCTCAAAAACTCAAATTATTTCTGTAATAATAATTTTGTAAGATCTATCAGTAGATCTGAGTTGTAGGAGATTGATTTCTCTAAGATGTAAGCCTAAATTATCAAGGCTGAGGTAGGGCTATGAGCCTGATGTAGGAGAAGAGGCTATTTGTCTGAGCTGTAGACACTGAAAGGTTCTAAGGTTATAGGGAAAGGGTTTTCCTTAAGAGTAGGAGTGGAGGATCATTCTGAGGTAGGGTTCTTGAAGAGGAACCTGAGTTATGAGATCTTGAGGATCTGAGGTAGGACATTACTTTGTCTGAGTTGTAGGAGCCAGCTGGGCTCTGAGATGTAAGATCTGAGGATCTGAGAAAAAGTAAGAAGAAGTTTGGCCGAATCTGGCTCATTGCTAGATAGGCGAAGGGGGAAAGTGGATGTACCCATAAATTGGGGAACCACTATAAACCTACTGTGTGTTGTGCTGTGATTTGTGCTATGATTATAAAAATAAGATTTGTACTGTGATTGTTAAAATTAAGATTGTGTTGTATTTAGTAGATCAATTGTGTTCTTGAATATTATGGTTGTGTTAATAAACACACTAAAATATTTTCGTGACATAAAGTAGCCAAGATTTAAATTGGACCTATTCACCCCCCCACCCCACCTCTAGGTCACTCTCTATCCTAAACAAACACTTTATAATTGGTATCAGAGGTAAGGTTCATTGTAATGACATAACAGCCTAGTGAGAATCCTAAGGATTAATAAGGTTCGAATCATTGCATAAAGAGAAGCCATTCCATCAAACTCCCAGTCTGCTCTAAAGAAAACTTTGGGATTTGGAAGGAAAGGGTTAGACTCTTCATGGAGGCTGCAGATCCAAGAATATACATCACTGTATTGGAAGGACCTTTCATACCCATGATAGTGTCAATTCTTGATGCCAACATAAGGACACCTAAGACCTACATGGAGATGGACAAGGATGAGATAATTCTAGCCTCTATGGACAAGAGGGCTCAGAACATAATTGTTAGTGTTATAGATGACTCCACATTACAAAACTTGATTCATTGCAAAACATCCAAAGAAATGTAGGAATCATTGATTGTATATATGGAAGGCACTGATGAGGTTAGAGATGATAAAAAATCACTAATAAACAAGCAGTATGAAGCCTTCAGGCAAGACAAGAAAGACATAGTGGCTGAGAGCTTGGAGAAATTTTTCAGAATAGTGAAAAACCTGAGAACATATGGTAGGAGCTTCACCAATTATGAAATCAATGACAAGTTCTTGAATTCACTGAATAAGGAATGGGACATCAAGATTTGTGCTATTAGAGAAATGGATAACTTAGCCAATATAGACCCCCAGGCTCTATTTGGCAATCTGTTGTCTCATGAGCTACAGCGGAATCTCAGGAACTATGAAGAAGACTCAGCAAGAGCTCTCAATAGAGAAAATTCTATGGCCCTAAATGCTAAGACATCCAGGAAAGTCAGGGAGAAGTCTTCTCCCTCAAAAAGACAGGATATAGTCTCAGACTGTATAGAATCTTCCTCATTAGGAAGGGACATGACTGAAGAAGAACTATCCCTCTTCTCAAGATAGTTCAAGAAGATATTGAGGAGAAGAAGGCAAAGAAACTTGAAGGGTCCAGATGGAGACTCTTCTCACAAGAAGACAAATCACTCAGAGAAACCCGGGAAAAATAAATCTATGGACAGGTATGGTTCTTCTCAGAATAAACACATTAAGACCAATCTTGTTTGCTATTGTTGTAACATGAACGAGCATGTCATTGCTGACAACACAGTAAAAAGGAAGGAGAAAAAGTCTTAAAATTAGAAGACTACATAGCATAAGAAGTTTAACAAAAGCCTCTTGTCCAAGAAGCAGTCCACTCTTTCAGATATTGAGACAGATTCATCAGAATCAGAAAAGGAGGAGACTCTTTTGGGTTTAATGGCCATTAAGGAGGCCAGCAAAAGAAGAAGAACCACACTATCATCTAGTGATAATGAAGACTGTATAGATCAAGGGCTGATGACCCTAGTAGAAAAAGAAGATCAGGATTGTTCAAATTCTGCCAAGGTAAAACCTCTTACTACTAGTATTGCCTCAGGCTCTAGATCAGCATCAGAGAATGAATCATGTTCACATTCTTCTAATAATAGTGAACATGGTTCAGATTCTAAAGCAAATTTCAACACACTCATCGATAGATAAAGGAAGTTGTTGAAGGTTTTTATTACAAGCAAAGAGCTAGTTAAGGAACATGCCAAAGAACTAGACTGTCTGAGAGCACTACCTTTAGAGTTTGAGAGGGCCAAGATAAATTTGGACCTTCAAAAACTGAAGCGCATAGAATTAACCAATAAACTAGATAGTCATAATATGATTATTGCATAATAAGCCAAGACTGTCAAGGACCTGGAAGCAATGCTTCTTCAGGAAAGACAGCTCCTGAAATAGTTCTCAAGACCTAAGTCTGTGCTACCTATTATTGATAAATTTTCTGCACCATTTAGAAGTGGTGTAGGATATATTGAGGTTAATAAGATCAATAAGAAACCTGATCCTAAGGGTAAATCCCCAATGGGTCCAGCTAAGTAACCAGTTAAGCATCTGACTTCTAACATATGCAAGGGATCATGTGTTCCTGGACACATGAGTTCTGAGTGCACCACCAGCAAGGTCAATAAAGAGCCTTGCTAGAAAGGACAAAAATCTACTAGCTATAAAGCCTACAGACCACCACAAAGAGTGATAAATCTAAGGAGCAAAGGAATTCATAGATCTAGTCCTAGTGCACTGCACTTAAACCTGAAAGGTAAGGGTGTCAATGATGCGCCTTTACCATGGAATCTGAATATCAACTCTAAGTTGCCCAGAAGTACAACTTCAAAGGTGCAACCTAAGAGAAGATATAATAGATTTGAATGTTGGCGTTGTGGGAAGGTTGGGCATTTTTCCCTAGATTGTTGGTACAATCTAACAGCATCCTCATTTAAGCCACAAACTCATCTATTCAGAAAGCCTACTGTGCTTCACACAGCTAAGTATAATAGGAACCAAGGCCCCAAAAGTATTTGGGTTCCTAAGGTTAATTAATTTTGTGATTTCAGGTGGATCCATATACCAAAAAATGCCAATATGGTACTTGGACAGTGACTATTCCAGGCACATGACTGGAACGAGAAGTCTTCTAAGGGACTATGCTTTAGTAAAGGATGGACCAAAAGTAATCTTTGATGGTTAAGAAAAAGGACTCACCAAGGAATCTGGTAACATTTCTAATGGTCTAGTGACAATCACAAAAGTGGCTTATGTAGAAGGATTGAACCACAATCTGATAAGCATAAGTCAGTTTTGTGATATAGGTTTGGAAATCATATTCCACAATGATAAGTGTCTGATAAGTAATGCAAGTGATCAAGAGATCATATTGTCAGACACTACGAGTGGCAACATTTATTGTCTAAAATTCATAAGTATAAATGAGGATTCTTGATGCAGGCTAGTCCTTTTGGGTGTTATGGTGATCGACGTAACTAACGCAACGCTCTTTGATAACCCTCACGCCACGCTCAAGCCTTAAACGCGGCAACGACACAATTTGTATTTTCAATATTCAAAGATTACGGAGGGTTCGCAAAGCCCTTTAAGATAATACCAAGGCGATAGGCCAAGGTCCTCTCAAGCGAAAGGAACCCACACGGTTCGGTCGAGCGTTGTTGTACCAAAAGAGAATCCACCGAAAATAAAAGATTCGGACAAGGGTGATTCTCTCCCAACAAAATAAAACGAGGCCGCCACGCCTCACGAACTTAAACGTAAAAAGGAAAACACCAACAAGATCTATGAAGAAATTAACCACGAAAATTCAAGCGTTTCACAAGCCACGCAACACGCATATGCCACAAGATCTATCAAGAGGGAAAATCATAGAGTAGAAGATATATTCATTACCCAATCGGAATGGATGATTTCGATTACTCTCTACTTAGTTCGTCATTCAACGGCTCCACCATAGTCACGCCGGATGGAGAGGAACTTGTCATCCTTCGTCTCTTCACGTCGGGGTTGAAATCCACAAGGAAATCTTTGCCTTGGCTGATTTCTTCAAGGAGGTGGGTTGAATGATTTCTTTGTTGGAGGTAGAGGGTGGCCAATTCTATTAGAGGAGGAGGAAAGTTGGTCGGTTTTGAGGGGGTAAAAGGAGTAGGAGAGGGTTATTAAGGGGATAAAAGATGAGGGAAAGAGGGGAGGAGTCTTGTGGCCGAATTCCACAAGGAGGAGAGGGAGGAGGGTGGCCGAAATTACCAAGGAAGAGGGGGAAAGAGGGGTGGCCGAATTTTACCAAGGGGGAAGGAGTATCTCAGAAGATCTTTAGGGGGAAATTCAAATTTTGAATCCTTGGTTTTCAATTTCTCATTCTCTCTACTCAATCCTTCATGAAAAGGCCTATATATAGGCTACACCACTCAATCTCCACCATACAATATTAAACCACTCATGATGGCTAATGACACCCATCATGTCATAACAAAACAATAATTAAAGACATTAAATAAAGATAGCAATTTATGGTTATAGGCACCCATCATACATGAAATTAAATAACATTGCAAAATAAAACAATAATAATACAAAACATAAAAAGTGACTTAATAATTAATAATAATTTATTAATAATAATTATTATTAATATATTGGTTTGCGCCACGGGAGGATATTTTGGCGTCGCTCCACATGGTCGTCACGGCACCGCAAGTCTTTATCTGGAGGCAGAGAAATATCTTTCGTAAGCATGTCGTCATCGTCTTTAACATGTTAAGGGCCATCGTCTCCATCAATTCTCCTATATGCCTAGTAGCAAGTGAGAAAGACTCTTTGTGTGTGCAATGGAATAATAGGCTAGCTTACTTAAAGTATAGAGCTATGAGCAAGTTATTTTCTATGGACTTTGTTAGAAATGGTCCCCAGCTAAAATGCTCCAAAGAAGGCATGTGTTCAGCATGTCAAATATGCAAATAGACAAAAGTCTCCTTTAAGAGCATTCAGTCCAAAGACACTGAGAGGTGTCTGTACTTACTTCATATGAACCTATTTGGTCCTATGCAAATTCTTATTTTAGGTAGGAAGTCTTACACCTATGTGATTATAGATGATCAATCTAGATTTGCTTGGGTATTCTTCCTAAGGAGAAAGTCTGAAACTCTGGACATTCTTGCTGATTTTGTCAAACAAATTCTAAATGAAAAGGGATGTTCTGTGGTCAAATTCAGAAGTGACCATGGCACAGAATTTCAATCTGAAAAAGTGATAAATTTCTATAAAGAACTAGGGATCTTTTAGGAATTCTCCTCTCCTAGAACTCCCCAACAAAATGGGGTTGCTGAGAGAAAAAATAGAACCCTCATTGAGGGTGCTAGAACTATGCTAAGTGACATATCTCTCCCAGAATATTTCTGGGTTGAGTCTATAAACACTGCTTGTTATGTTCAGAATAGGGCCTTGATCAACAAAAGTCACAACAAGACTCCCTATGAACTAATGAAAAGTAGAAAGCCAAGTCTATCCTATTTCAAGATCTTTGGAAGTAAGTGTTATGTCTTAGACAATTGGAAGACTTATCTAACTAAGTTTTCAGAGAAGTCCTATGAAGTTATTTTTGTGGGCTATAGTTGTCATAGTAAGGCTTATAGGATCTACAACTTGAAACATCAAGTGGTAGAAGAATCAGTTAATGTTGTTTTTGATGAAACTTCTGTCTTACATAATATACTATCTAACAATTCTAGTCTAAGAGATGTTGACTCTAATATGGAAAAATTAAAAATAGGAGATTCATCAGATATAGAATTAGAGCCTAGAAATAATATTGTAGTTCCTATAAAAGACACAATCACAGCCCAAGGGGAGGACGAGATTCATCCTTCTCTACTTGAAGAACTAGGTGACGGTAAGAATCTGCCTGTAACTTTTAGACACCTTAGAGATCATCCTATTGATCAAATAATAGGTGATGCTAGTCTTGTAGTGGCTGCTAAGATAATACAAAATAATGAGGTTCTATTCTCTAGCTTTCTCTCTCAGATGGAACCTAAGAAGTAAGAAGAAGCCAATTCAGACACCAACTGGATTATGGCAATGAAAGAAGTGCTATATTTGAGAGATGTAAGGTTTGGAGTCAAGTTCCTAGACCTAGAAATCATAATGTCATAGGAACTAAGTAGATATATAGGAATAAAGTAGATGAGAATGGAGTAATAGTTAAATATAAGGCAAGACTTGTGGCTAAGGGGTATTGACAAGAGGAAGGAATAGCCTTTGACCAAACCTTTGCACATGTAGCTAGGCTAGAAGCCATTAGATTGTTTTTAGCACATGCAGCTTACAGAGGATATAAAGTCTTCCAGATGTATGTTAAATCTTCATTCCTAAATGGTACATTGAAGGAAGAGGTCAATGTTGAACAGCCACCAGGTTTTGTAAATACTAAACTTAGATCTCATGTCTTCAGATTACATAAAGCATTGTATGGGTTAAAACAGGCACCTAGAGCCTGGTATGAGACCCTATCTACATTTCTCATAGATAACAAGTTCTCTAGGGGGAAGATAGATAAGACACTATTCCAAAGAGATATCAAAGGATCAAGTATCCTAGTCTAGATTTATGTAGATGACATCATTTTTGGTTCTAATAATGAGCTGCTATGTAGAAAATTTGCCAAGCTTATGCATATCAAGTTTGAAATGAGAAGTATAGGTGAGCTGAAGTTCTTCTTGGGATTCTAAGTTAGACATTCTGAAGATGGTATATCTATCTCTCAGTCTAAGTTCACAAAGGAGTTGATTAAGAAGTATGGTATGGAAAATTCTTATACCATGAGAACCCCAATGGGTTCCTCACTATCACTACACAAGGATGAATCTGGGAAACCAGTGGATGAATCCTTATATAGAGGCATCATTGGATCACTCCTTTACTTGACAACTAGTAGACCAAATATCATGTTTTCAGCATGTGTCTGTGTTAGGTACTAAGCATGCCCTAAAGAGTCTCATTATACAACTGCTAATAGAATACTTAGATATCTAAAGGGCATACCCAATATTGGGCTTTGGTATCCTAGGAAAGGTGATTTTGATCTAACTGGATATAAAGATGCAGAATTTGCAGGATGTAAAGAGGGCAGAAAGAGTACATCAGGAACTTGTCAATTTTTGGGGATAAGACTCAACAGTTAGAGCAGCAAGAAGCAAACAAGTGTAGTTCTTTCAACAGCTGAGTCTGAGTATATATCAGTTGGGAGCTACTGTGCACAGTTATTATGGATTCAGCATCAACTCCTGGACTACAGTGTACAGCTAAGTAAATCTGTTATGTATTGTGATTCTACTAGTGCAATCTCATTGTCTAATAAATCTATTTCTCATAGTAGAACTAAACACATAAAAATAAGATATCACTTTTTTAGAGAACATGTTGAAAAAGACAATATCTATTTACATTATACTCCAACTGAAAATCAAATTACTGACATATTCACAAAACCCTTAAATGAAAACAAATTCAACTTCTTCAAGTTTGAACTAGGAATGTTAAACATAGAGTAACCATTTTCATTGGTACCTAAAAAAATCTCTGTTCAACTTGTATAAGTTTAGTAACAATGTCTACCAACCTAACAAAAAAAGTAAGACATCATAAATGTCAAGAATCTACACTTCAGAAAACAAAATTTTGACTAAGTCAAAATTTGTGTCAAGAAACCAGAGAATGTGTCGAGACAGTTGAGAAAGTGTCGAGACACCAGAAAGTGTGTCGACACTATAGATAGTAATATGTCGAGACACCAGAATGTGTGTCGACACTGCATAAATGCAAAGTGTCGAGACACTAAAATAAGTGTCGATACACAAGGATGTCGACACCCTAAGGTATGTGTCGAGAGACATAATCCTTGTGTCGACTTGAGTCAACACATCTCGAAGGACAACTTTCCTTTAGTCGACACTAGGTATTTACCCAAAAATTTAGAAATGTCTAAATACAGCGCGTCGTTTCGACTTCAGGGAAGATTTAACTATAAAAGGGGTGTGAGAGTAGAAGTCGACTACATTTTCTTGATCTCTTGAACTTTTGCTCACTGAGTGTCAAGACCTAGAGTTCCTTTATTTGACACATCTCTTTCTCAATTTCTCTTAACTCCAATGGCTCCCAAGAACGACGACAACATCTTTGAAGGGTATGAACTCGTGCGCCATAGATTCAACTCCGCACAAGAGGAAATTAGGAATGTTATTGACCTAATCACTAAAGCTGGAATAGAATATCTATTTTCAAAACCGACAAACATCTAAAAACGAGAAGTTTAAGAGTTCTTCTCTAATGCTAAACTAGACCAAACTCAAAAAAGATCAATTCTAAGGTAAATGGAGCAAAAGTGAAATTCACAACCAGGAAATTGGCCAAGGGTTTTCAAATACCAAGAATCGATCAGGAAGATGAAATAGACTCCACCAGTACTGCTGAAGCATTGGTGTGGTGTGGATTTGATCCAAACACTAAGATTGGAAGTACCTTAAATAGGAAGGGTATGAATACCCAAGGAAAATTTCTGTCTAAAATAGTAGGAAAAGTACTGCTTTGCAAAACATGAGCACATGACAGAATTTCTGCTTCAATGTTTGAACTGATGACAAAAGTTATATTCAAAGTCAAGACAAACTGGAGCAAGATTGTTTTTGACAGAATAACCGAGAGTATTAAGAAGCCCAATAAGGGAAGAATTATTAGTCTCTACCTAGTGCAAGTCATTCCTGACAGTCTTAATCTTAATCTTGGATCAAAGATAAACCAAATGAGGAGGATGGACTAGATGATTTTAGCAAGATAGGACAGAGTTTAGATAAGGGAGACACCAACAGTTCAGAAGAATAAGGAGAAGAAGAAGAAAGTAGTAGTTGAGGAAGAAGATTCTTCCTAGTAATTCTGAAGCACAAGATAGTTCCAGCTAAGGTAAAAATGATGGTGGAGAACAAGAGAATTCTCTAAGGACCTCACCTAGAACTGGTGATTAGGTGCATGGGGAGAATATACAAGAGAAGGATCCAATTGAGGGGGAGAATTTAACTGTTCTTCCTGACCTAGAAAGTTAAATTGGTAATACCACTATAATGGAAGTTCTACAAGGACAGAATAGAGTTGTGGGAGAAGCTGAGGATCTTGCACAAGATGTGCAGATTTCTGAGGCAGGAAATGAAAATACAGTCTCTAAGGAGACTAAGGAAGAAATACCTTTGAATAAGGAATCTGATATCCAGGAGGAGTTGCAAGATATACTCTTAGAGGATCTTGTCTTAGCACAACAAGAGGATGAACCCAGGATGGGACACAACCTTGATGAAGAAGGTGCAAGGGTTGAGGGGGAGTTAGTAGATCAGGCCCCAACTATTGAAACATCCAAAACACCAACATCTGTTGAGATGGATAGTTCATCAGAATCTGAGGAGGAGGAAGCCTCTCAATTAAAGAAAAGAAAATTATCTGAACTTAAAAAGAGAAGTAAAAGTTATAAGAAGATTATTCAGTCTGGAACAACTCTAGCTCCTGCTGTGGATTCAAGCTCAATTCTAGTTCAACTATAGATTATGCTAGATAAACAAAGATTCAACTTGAGAAGTATGTAGATGAAAGCAACAAGGAGTTGCAGTTTCAACTGTCACAGGACATTAAATCTATTAGATTTGAAGTAAATATACTAAAAAAGGATATGAAAGATTTCTTTGAAAGGGGGGTAAATGCTGAAGTATACATTGCAAAACAACAAGTAAAATCATAGAAAGTGGAAAATGATAGCTATAAAATAAGGCTATGGCATGGAAAATCAAACCAGAATGAATGAGAATATGATAATTATGCATGATACTACATTGGCAGAAATAAAGAAATAAACTACTGCTTTGGAGACTAAGATTGCTTCTACTTCCAAGGATATTAAAACCAAGCTGACAACTCACTCTGCCTCTTTGATTAAGGATATCAAGGCTTCTGACAAAGATTTAGGTGAACATTTACTCAAAGTCAAGAACACTTTAAATTCTAGAATAAATTATCTAGATGGTCAAGTAAGATTTCACAAGAATTACCTCAGGGATTATATGGAAAGAGAAGTAATGAAGGGGGAGAGGGTAATGATAAAGTCTATCTCTAAGCATGCTACTTGGATTTCAAATAGCATTAGAGACACTCTTGGACATCATCACCTATTGTATGATGGAGACCAAACTGCTGAGTCTGGTTGCCAACTAGCTCATTTTGAGGTCATTCAAAATCCCGTCCAATTCATGTATAGACCAGCTCATTTTGAGGGCATCCAAACTACAGTCAAATCCATGTATAGTCCCCTCGATAAAATTTAGAATATAGTATGTGAGGAGGTTGAAATGACTGATTCTGCTATGTTAAAAGAAAAGGAACCTCAACTGTCAAAGAAAAGGATTAGGGAACAAGCAGAAGCTAGGACAGCCTTTGAACAGTGGAGCCTAACTTCCAGATCAATTATACCCACTTCATAGAAAGCATTTAATACTAATATAGCTGATAGGGGAAAATGGTATACAGATCAAGAGTGGGCTAAGCACTTAAAGCAGCAGGAGGTCATCCAAAAATTTAGCAATGATCTGAAGACAGGGAAGATCCCAGCTAATTCTTTTGAGCCCAGTAAATACTTCCCCAAGCCATATCACTATTTTGAAAGGCAGAGGCTTAAGGAGGAAAAGATCTCTAAAGCCAAGAATGACAAAGGGAAAAAGATAACTTATGACAAAGTGCCTGAAGTTAAAGCCAAGATATAATCTAGAAAAGGTATTATCATCAGAGAGCCAGATCTTTCCTAGAATATTCTTGAACTTTTGTAATTTTTTTTAAGAACTTTGTAACAAACTAAAAGGTGTAAACTGAAAACAAATTGGACTGAAAAGTCTATTTGAACTTGATTATATTTGTGTGTTCCTTCCTATGTTCTTTACATTTTTGTTCAGCACTTTTAATATATATCTTTATCATCATATTTTGGTATCATGGTGTATATCATTGAATTGTTGTTATGACTTCTCCAAATAAGGGGAGATTGTTAGGTATATTGGGAATTGTGTACTTGATTTGGAGAAGCCCTTTCAACTCAATGATATACACAAATTCGTATTTAATGTATGTTGAGTTTACTTGTGTAGTGTCTATGTTGAAAGAAAAAATAAACTAAGTACAAAAATGTCAAGACACTAGATAGGTGTCGACACCTTTACAAAAGCAGTGCTAAGATAAGGAATCAAGTTGTGTCGACACTCCGGACTAGTGTCGACACCCTTATTAAAGTAGTGCTGAGACTGGAAGCAAGCTGTGTCGACACCCACGAATTGGGTCGACACTGTTAGTCAAGAAACTAACTGTGTTGACACATAGGACTAGAGTCAACACATTTTACACAAGTTATATTGAGACTCTAAGCAAGCTGTGTCGACATCCAGGACTTGGGTCAACACCGTTAGTCAAGAAACAAGCTATGTCGACACTGAGGACTAGTTTTGACACATTTACTACAAGTTGTATTGAGACAAGAAGCTAGCAGTGATGACACACTCAGTTGTTGTCGACATCCCTATAAGAGAAGTGTCGACACCCAGGACTAGTGTAGATAGAATCTAAGTATTGAAGTGTCAGCACTCAGAACTGGTGTCAACACCTTCATGCAGAAGCTCTCAGACAGAAATTCTTCTAAGTCCAGAATTTGAAGCCTGAAGTTCTAAAAACCGATAGAACTATCAGATGTCAGTGGATTAAATCGGGCAGCTGGTCACTCTGGCCAAAGCCTATATAAGGAGACCAACACAACAAAAAATAGAGCGATTATTCTTATTCTTCTCATCTAAGACTGTCAGAAAAATTCAATAGAATTCTAAAAGCGGAGAGGAGGCAGATCGTGGATCAACATCAAACTTCTCCAGCCAAGTTCAACCCTACCTTCTCCTTCAAGAAGCTTTAAAAAAGCTAAGAAGGGTTGGACCTTTTTATTCACAGCCAAGATTAAGGGAGAAGATTTCACATCAAGATCTAATCAAGAAGAAGTCACAAGTCTCTTTCTTCCTGGGTGACACTTCAAAAACTCAAATTCTATCTGTTATAATAATTTTGTAAGATCTATCAGTAGGTCTAAGTTGTAGGAGATTGATTTCTCTGAGTTATAAGCCTGAATTTTAAAGGCTAAGGTAGGGCTATGAGCCTGGGGAAGGATAAGGGGCTATTTCTCTGAGCTGTAGGAATTGGAAGGTTCTTAGGTTGTAGAGCAAGGGTTTTCCTAAGGAGTAGGAGTGGAGGATCACTCTGAGGTAGGGTTATTGAAGAGGAACCTGAGTTGTAAGATCTTGAGGATCTGAGGTAGGCATTGTTTTATCTGAGTTGTAGGAGACAGTTGGGCCCTGAGGTGTAAGATCTGAGGATCTGAGGAAAAGTAAGAAGAAGTTTGGCTGAATCTGACTTATTGCTAGATAGGCGAAGGGGGAAAGTGGATGTACCCAATAAATTGGGGAACTACTATAAAACTATTGTGTGTTGTGTTGTGATTTGTGCTGTGATTATTAAAATTAGATTTGTGTTGTGATTATTAAAATTAGATTTGTATTGTATTTAGTAGATCAACAGTATTCTTGAATATTGTGGTTGTGTTAATATATACACTAAAAATTTCTATGACTTAAAGTATCCAAGATTTTAATTGGACCTATTAACCCCCCCCCCCCCTCTAAGTCACTCTCTATCCTAAACAAACACTTTACAACATCCATATAATTCACAGGTTGTCCTTGAACAAGAATAATCATGTATATTATAAAATTAGTTGTTCTCATGCACATCCATGATGACAAATTATATGGGACTAAAACAACTGGTCATACACTGTAATTTGTGCTCATAAGACCAAAAGGATTAAACATATCGCTTGATATAAACCAAGTCTAACATTTCGTGTGTCTAATAAAAATTCTTTGTGTTTTATATCAAATGATTTCCAAGCAAATGCGTCAGCACGATGTCTCAACTTACCGATATCACACAGTGGTTATTTATGCCACCTCATCTCCTTGGCCATCCTAGAGCACATATACAACCTTTAGATTCTAGGTATTAAAGGAAAGTATCTCAATATTTTGTTTGGTATATTTTTACTCTTTTTTGAAAGCATATTACTTTTTGAATTATCAGAGTCCTTGCTTGAATGCTACCTGGATGTGCTAGAAGTGGGACGACTTACATAATCTACAAATTTATCACGGTGGTGAAAGCAATCTTTCAAGCAAGCATCTATCTTCTTGCACCCCATTCCAAACTATTTCATGTAGTTTTTAGCTTCATAGAAACTACTTGTGAGTGTTTCACTAAAATGGATTGCCCATTTTAATACTTTAAGCAATTCAGTAAAAGATCGATCTGTCCATCAATAATCAGTTTTAAGTGTCAACAAAGTAACTAGAAATGGAAATATTGAAATTTTTTTGCAACCGGGATTTAATTCATTTTCAGCATCATTTAGCAAATCATAAATTTTTTTAGCTACTTCATTTGGGTCATCTTTATTACATTCTTCTGCAATCTCATTCATATTATTATAGCCAGTATTAAAATAATCCAGCATAGCATGCATATCATCATGATCTGAAATCTCCTGTTCATCCTACCAAGAATTGAAATGTTGCTAAAATAAGCCAAGTTATCCTCACCGTGATATGACAACCATTTATAAATTTTGATAATTATATTCAAAATAAGGTGCTCAAACACAATATCTCGAGTGTGAAATAAAAATTTTCAACATTTACAATAAGGACAATGAATATTTTTCCCCTAGCATAATGTATAAAAGTAAAATCAAGCCATTCACTCCATTGATGTAAGCTGGTTGTCGTCGGTCATTTAGATCCATCTATCTCTTATCCATTACACTGCAATATTAGAAGAGAGAAAGTGATAATTAGAATTTTAGGTCATTTTTATACATTTTTAATTGTACCCGTGAAATTACTTTGACCATAAAATATTATATTTTAAAATATCAAGAACATGGACATTTGAGAGCACGCATATCTTTGGTGTTGGATATCATGTTTATGTAACATTATATCACAATTACTATAGCCTATCACCGAGGATAACACTCCCCTCATTATTTTGCACAACATTGCATTTCTTTTTAGAATATTTTAGGCCTACTTTTGTAATGCCCCAAATTTCATGAAAACAAAAGGAAGTTCGTCATTGTAGGTTACTGCCAGGCGATAGAGCTAGCATTGGCAGTATTCAGCTAATTTAAAATACCATTATCTATAGAAGGTACCTCCTAATGGTATAGGTACTGCTGGCGGTAATGTGCCACGTGTCATGACGTGTTGAGGCGATTGATGAGCGGCAAAGCGGTGCTGGATGAGAACACCGCCACCACCTAAGCTACCGCACGACAGTAGCAATTTACCGTGTGGTGGTATCTTTTTAAAATGTGAGCTCAATGAATCTAGGTCATCCACTCTTTAGGAGGTGGAGATCTCGTGTCTAAGTGTGCAATAAGGTTTGTTAAGAGGCTATGGAAGGGCTTAAATTTCTCATTCTCTCCCTCACATTCTCTCTCCTTCATTTTGATAAAGGACACACACACTCTCTCTCTCTCTATTTCTTTTTGAGAAAATAAGAAAGAAGGGAGAAGAAGAGAAGGAATAAGAGGAAGGAGAAGCTTGATCAGCCCTAGAGAAGAGGATGGAGGCATTCTTGTGATCAGATTAGCAAGTTAAAGCTAGATCAGCAGAGAGGAAATCACTATGGATGTTTCCATCCGGATTAGTTGTATGCTCATCGCTCCTAAACTATCAATAAGGCTAACGATATTCCTTTTTGGACAAGGGATGTCCTTATTTGGCATGTGCATGGAAACCCTCACAATTTATGGAAAACACAAAGTTTCCAACAGGTTGATCTGTAGAATCCCTGGTAATAAACTTGCATATATAATTCAGAATCCATGTATGGAATTGGCATGTTGTGTGAAGCCCATCCAAACATATTGGTCTGGATTGATGATGATTAAATTTGCATGTCGGAGAAGTCTCCATGGTTAAACATATAGTTTATGGAGTCATGGGGTGTGAAGGCAACTGTAGTGAGAGTACTAGAGTAGGTATCCAGGAAAACACCCAAATTTGGGTAAGAAATGGTGTTCTTTTCCCTAATGTGTGGTGGTAGATATACTGCTGGCAGTAACTCCCAGAGAGTTATGTTTGTCTGTACTATCTCTTGGAGACTAAGGGCCAATATATTGAGATGTTGAGGCAAGAGTGACTATCTATGGTGGTCGTGAGTGCCAGCCTTGAAATATAATATGGTAATGTATGTTGTGAATGGGAAAGGGGAGGCTGACTCGTGTCCTGTCTTCCACTTTGATTGCTTTGGCTTTCGGCATTGGCATGGCAAATTGAGCAACAATAAATATTTGATATGTACCCGTGTTGTGTCATTCTTGTACTCGATTACCTAAAGACTTGGCTTTCATTTTTTTCATAGTTAGATTCTTAGGCTATGGGTCGGAAAGACTAGAAATGCTCAATATTACCATCGGTCTGGGACTGAGGATGGTGGTGGGAGATGGGAATCCGGTACACTATTAATTTGCCATAAGTGCATGGGGTGTGTGGTCGTAAATGCCAACATCTGTGGTGAATGGTGCTTAAATTGCACATTCTGATGCCATTATATACATACATGTTGTGTAACTGCAAGGAAGGAGCATTGTCGCCCTGAGTGAGGGGTGGGGTCGTTATAAATTTGTCAGCTAAAGCAAACTGTTGCCTTATTTACCACGTCTTGGTGGATTGTTCTTGTTAATGTGTTGGAGTGTCGAGCGGGAAGTAGCAGGCTAAAACACTTGTTGTTATGTCAGCCCTCGAAGGCCAATCAAAATTTGTATTACTTATTGTAATGTGTGGCCGGCCTATATGTCGATGTGTGTAAAACACTTTTGAGATGGAAATGTTGTAAGGCCTTAAGGCCAAAACATTTTTTGTATTATATATCATTCTTATTGTTTATTAATGGACATTTATGGTGTTGGTTTCTTTTTTAATTAAAAGCTCCTGCTAGAATGCAACTCTGAGTTAGGATGTGTGTTATTTATATTTTAATGCATAACTCAACTAACTGTCTGTGGAATATGGTGTGGGGACATGACCAGACCTTTTCTTATATTCTATCAGACAAATGGGGGTATTATAATTTGGTATCGGATTCTGGCGTCGGTCTTCCTTCTTCAAATTTGTGGTCGAATTCTTTTAAGGGGTGATGAGGACGTGTTTGTGAGTTACCGTTACAACATGAAAGAACCCATGAATGTCCACTTAGGAATGAAAATACACATGTTTGTGGAACCTCCGTGTTCCTTTGATTGTTGTTAGACAATATTGCAAGTTGCTTAATTGTGTGCTTCATGATTATAGGTCAAAGTATCTAGCATCTACCTAAATCATCTAGAGGGGGGGAATAGGTGATGTTTGCGTCTTTTGCGGAATAAAAATTATCTAAAATACAAGCACAGAAACACAGAGATTTTTATAGTGGTTCCCCATATTGGGTACGTCCACTATCCTCCTCGCCAATCTACCATAATGGATACGATACAGCAACTTCACCTTTCTCAGATTATCACAATCATACACCTCAGAGCAACTCCCCTACACCTCGGAGAATAAGATCTCCTACACCTCGATCCACAACCGGATCTACAATCTCGATCCACACACAGATCTATAAACTAAGAGATAAAACAGCTACAAACTCGGAGACAAAGCTCCTACAAATGAAAAAACAATTTACAATAATAATGAAAATGTTTTACACTTCCAAATCTGAATTCTTCAGGAATCTTCCTTCTTAAAACTTGAACAACTTGATGAAGAAGGTTGGGGAAGAAAACTGAGAAGACTGATCTGAAAGCTAAGATTCGACCCGATTGAATAGATGTTGGATAATCTGTTGATCTTGGATCTATCGAATCTTGTCTTAGATTTAATCACTAGATCTGGAGAGAGAGACGAAGACGATTGGCTATGAAGATGTGAAGCTTTTCTCCCAAAAATGGAAAGTGCTAAAGCGATTCTAATTCTATAAAAATTCTTCTTCTTGTGATTGATTAGGGTTTTCGAATCTTAGAAATGACTTTATATATATCATCGTCCAATGGCCAAACATCATTTAGGAAAGATCCACGTGATTAAGGAATGATCAATCATATTAAACTTATGCTAATTTGAATTCCTGTCAGAAAATGTGAGACGAAAATTCTGCAAGTCCATTTCTCGAGAAGAAGTTGATTTCTCAAGAAATAAATAGCTTTCTCAAGAAAAAGACTTGGCTTCTCGAGAAAAGACTTGAAGAAAAATTTCTGTAAAGTAAACTACTGATTTCTCGAGAAGGACAATATTTCTCGAGAAATGATTTGACTTCTCGATAAATAATACGGCTTCTCGAGAAATTTACTTAGTGCAAAATTTGTGAAGTGAAGAACTTATTTCTCGAGAAAAGCATGATTTCTCAAGAAAAGAATTTCTTGCTCAAGAAATAATATGGCTTCTCGAAAAAATAACTTTACACAAATTCTATGAAGTAGAATGTTGATTTCTCGACAAAGAGTTTATTTCTCGAGAAAAAGACTTGGCTTTCTCGAGAACTTTTTTGGGATCTTGAGAAATTTTAAGGGCATTTATCGAGAAAAGGACTTGGTATATATTCTGACAGTTTCCCAAGAAGTCTTATGGTTTCTCGAGAACAGCAATGCTTTCTTGAGAAATAGACTTAGACTTCTCGAGAAACAGTCTTCAGTTTCTCGAGAAAAAGACTTAGGAAATTTTCAGAAATTTTTTTCTTTCCTTCAAAGTTGAAACCAGCAATCCTTCCTTTCTTCCATTTCTTTAGTACTTGAAAAAAAAAGTGCATCCCAATAGAGAGGTTACACATGAGTCAACACCATGTATCACACAATGAGGGATTACATTGGATAGTCCTGTGTTTGGTGACTCATTGTAAGCTGACATTGGTCTACACTTAGCAATAAATAACCTGCAAGCACTCAACTAAAAGATGGTATCAAATACAACCTTAATTCATCTTAGTTCAAGGGTGACTTCATATAAATTTGGGTTATTGTGGATTCAATACCCAACAATCTCTCGCTATTTGGAGAAGTTAGAACCCTCTACACTAAGATAAATTACATCAAGATAAATAAAGAAATAACAAGCAATCAAGATAATGTATGTAGAGACAGATAAGAAATAACAAGTTCAACAAAATACAAAAATATATATATATAGAGAGAGAGTTTGACCATAAAAATATCTTAGCCCACAAAATTCTATAAGATTGATTAACATAGAATAATTTGAATTGTTGTTGGTGCAATCTTTCTTTCTTCTCTTACTATCTCTTCTGATAATAGTATGGCTTAGGATAGTACTTTGAAGGTTTGGGAGGGGCACTGGGATTATTTTGTCCGTATTCACGATCATAAAGTCTTATTTTTGTCAAGGATTTTTTATAAAGTTCCCACTCTTGGTGATTTTAATGATCATTTCTATTTTCATTGTAATCCACAACCAACTTTAGAGTGTCTAGAATGAGAGACTTGGAGGTTGGGCTCCACACCTCAGCAAATTCTTGTTCTTTTCTTTTCTCAGCTTCTTGACTTAGGATGGATCAGCTGGCAGAGGCACCCTCACAATACTTCCTTATTTTTGGCACTTGCCCTTCAGGAGGAAGATCTTGAGGATACTCTTGTTGATAAGAGGTCTAGACATGAGAGTAGTCTTCAGGAGGAGCTTCATAAAGTTCGGGTCAAGGAGAGAATGTATTCTTGCAGACAGTTGGATTGAGATGAGGAGGTGGAGCCACATTTGGATTGACTTGAAAGTCTGGGAAGATTTGATTATGCATCCATACAGTAGTATCATAAGTGTGAAACTTTAAACCATGAATCTGTGCCTGTACATCTGTACTAATCTCTTTCAGTTTAGCATCCCATTGAGCCTTCATCTCTGCACTAGATTTTGTTAGATATTCTTTTACATTTTCCTCCCCCGTTCTGACTTATATAGTTAAAGTGCTTATGGCATCTTCCTTAAAATTACAAACTTCTTCACAAGTCTTGAAGTTATGTTCTTGAGCTTTCTTTTCTAATTGGATCTGATTGTTTGCAAGAGTGACTGATTGATTCATTACTTCATCAACACTAGTGATAGTGTGGTCCAAAGCTTTGCCACCAATCTTGAACAGTCGTTTCAGTTCATCTGTATTACATTGAATTTCAACAAAGCCTCTGCTCATCTCTTTCTCTAGAGCAGATACATTATCAGTAACTTCTTTGAGAGACTTATCAAATTACTCTCTTTACTTTGAAATCATAGATTCTATTTTACCCTAGAGGGTATCATCAAGGATAATATCAGCTAGAGGAGGTGGAGGAGGTAGAGTTGGAGGTGTCCAAACTGGTATTTCTTCAATTACCATTGTACTTCTCCCTCATTGGAAAGAAGTCATGACATCTCATTCTTCTCCTAGAATAATAGGCATAAAAAAATCCAAGTTCCTTAGAGGAGGTTCAGCTGTATTTGGAGTAATTTTTTCCTCAGGTATCAAATCAATATTCTCCCCCTCAATGTATTCCTAGGGCTGAGAATTTTCTGGAGTTTCTGTAGGGATATATTCAGGAATATCTGCAGGAGTCTTGTCAGGAATGTCTTCAAGAATATCTTCTGAAACCTTTTCAGGAGACTTTTCTATAGTCTCTACAGGGGGGATG
Source organism: Platanthera zijinensis (assembly GCA_039513925.1). Lineage (NCBI taxonomy): Eukaryota > Viridiplantae > Streptophyta > Magnoliopsida > Asparagales > Orchidaceae > Platanthera > Platanthera zijinensis. The sequence goes on from CM077080.1 coordinate 122,511,519, forward strand.
AATAGGGGTTCATCTGATGTTACAGTTTCAATCATCCTGTTAATGTATTTTGTATTAATATCAAGTAGAGTGTCTTGGTCAGAGAAGGAGTGAACATTCAAACCTGAGCCACCATCACCCATAGAGGTGCAATGCTAATCATCAGACTGAGCTAGACTATCTTTCTCTAGTTTATTAACATCATCAACAACTTTTTCTGGAATCTTTTCTGCAAGAGCATCTGTCTGAACCTCTGTCTTTGGTACTTCATGAACTGAAGGAGCAGGCTCACCCTCAATAGCTGCACCAGATGTGAAAGTTGTATCAATGTGAAGGGAGATGGGATCCTTTCCTCATCATCAAATATAATTCTTAGAATAGGTGGAGCCTGACCTGGCCTTGGAATTCTGATGTCCCATCTCTGGATGGAGGATATAGTGACTTTCTTAAGGTGGTGAATTTCCACACCTTTGGATATATCAAAGATCTCTGGGTGAGCTTTATTCAAGTACAGAGAAATATTTCTACCAAAATTTGGTGCCTTCAAACTCTCCTTGATCTTTTCAAACAAAAGGCATCCCCACTAGAACTTCTTTCTGCACACAACTGCAGTTATCATATAAAAGAACTCTGTAGAAATATATCAAATAGACCCTGTTTTGCATAGAAGAACCTTTCTTAGAATATCATCCAGAAGTTTGCTTTCATCTAACATGTTCTGTCTTTTAACTAAAGAGGTGGATTCTGGAAGACAACATAAGGATTAGGCTCTTGAATAATCAACTTCTTCCAGATAGTCTTCTTTATCTATGGACAGCAATCGCAGAAACTCTGTGATGGAAGATGGCTTGATTTTGAGTTTCATACCTCTGACTGAATTTTTCAATAACTTCCCGCTTATCTTGATCTTGGGATTATAGAAAAACTCCTCAACTTCAGGTAGCAAAACTTTATAAGGATGTTGCAGGATAACGGAGAGGTCGGTGGATTCCAGAAGTAGTAGAACGTTCTTGAAGTCATCAAAAATTTCTTTTATGCCTGCGCGAATGAATTCACTCCCCATTCCGATCTTGGAAGATGGAGCCATCGATTGTAGAGAATGAGAAATGTCTGGTTTGTTGGAGAAAAAACAGTGGATTTTGCGAGAAGAATGGTGGTGACCTTCGCAGAACTGAAGCGTTGTTAAGGATTAAAAGAGGCGTACCTGGAATGATGGTTCAGATTCTTTAGAAATGTGTCCTGTTGAATTAGAGCTTTTCTTGAGAAAAATGATGTTTCTCAAGAAGTCCATGAGCCCTTTTTTGAGAAATAGAAGTAGTGTTCCGAGAAATCCTTAAATTGTGTCTCGAGAAATTAAAGGCTTTCGAGAAATTCACTAAGTTTTAGAGAAGAATACTAAATTTCTCGAGAAGTAGACATCTTTTCACGAGAAATAATGGTCTTCTCAAGAAATCAGAGACGTTGCGAAATCTAGTAGCTTTCGAGAAATCCACTAAGTTTTTCTTGAGAAATCTATAATCTGAGCTTGTCATGACTTCATGTTGAGCATACCAAGTTCTGTCTTGAAAAAGGAGAACTTGGCCTCGTACAGCGGCTTCGTGAAAATATCTGCCACGTGCTTGTCCGTCGGGACATAGTTGAGAGTTATGTCCTTATTCTTTAAATGCTCCCGGATGAAATGGTAGCGAACTTTGATGTGTTTGGTCCGGCTGTAAGAAACAGGATAATTGGTGATAGCTATTGCGCTGGAAGTGTTGCAATATATTGGAATTTCTATGAACTTCAAATTATAGTCTTCAAGTTAGTTTCTGATCCATAGAAGCTGTGTGCAATAACTACTCACTGAGATATACTCTGACTCGGCAGTAGATGTTTCCACACAATTTTGATTCTTACTGCTCCAATAGATAAGCCGTCTTCTGAGGAATTGGCATGTCCCGGAAGTGCTTTTCCTATCGTTCCTGCTTCCTAGGGGTTGCGCTACGTATACTTCATCTCTCATATTACTATTGAGGAATGCAGACCTCATGTCCATTTGGTAGACAGTGAAGCCTTTGAGGGTAGCATACGCAAGAAACAATCTGATCGCCTTGAGCCGAGCCACTAGAGTAAATTTCTGGTCGAAGTCGATCCCCTCTACTTGTCTGTATCCTTGTAGTACAAGCCTGGCTTTGTTTTTGATAATTACTCCGTGTTCATCCATCTTGTTTCTGAAGATCCATTTGGTATCGATCAAGTTCTATCCCTTTGGCCTGGGCACAAGCTCCCAAACTTTGCACAGTTCAAACTAGCTGAGCTCCTATTGCATTGTTATGATCCAAGAGGCATCTTTATTCACTTCCTTGAACTTCTTCGGTTCAACCTGAGATAGAAAACTGAGATGCAAAACTTCGTTAGTTGTACCTCTTCTGGTTCTCACACTATCGCTTGACTCTCCAATGATAAGATCAGCTAGGTGATCTCATACGTATCGGAACCCTAGATTCCTTGCCCTCTCTTAAGTAGGCTCTACAACATCTTATGCAACCTCTATGAGTTGAGGAACTTCTTCCTCTAGAGGTTATTCATCCACCAAGTCTGGATCGACGATCTTTATTGATCTTGGAGTGTCTTCTTTGACTGGTTCATCCAAGCTTAGCTCCTTGAACATGGTACTTACATCTGCACTAATAACACTAGACGAGCTACTATGAAGAATGCTAGTCTCATCAAATATAATATTTATAGACTCTTGTACCACAAGAGTTTTCTTATTAAAAATCCTATATGTCTTACTATGGCTACTATATCCTACGAAAATACCTTCAAAATATTTTTCAATAAACTTTGTGCGGTAATACTTCTCATTATTAAGTACGATGCATTTGCTTCCAAAGATTCTAAAATAGAACACAGCCAGTTTTCTTCCCTTCAATAGCTCAAAGGGGGTCTTACGATAGCTTTTGTTGATGAGTGCTTTGTTTTGCATGTGACAAGCCGTATTGAGTTCTTCAACCCAGTAGTACTCCGAAAGTGAAGTGTCGTTAAACATGGTTGTAAATGCTTCAATCATGGTTGTATTCCTTCTTTCAGCAACTCCATTTTGTTGTGGAGTGCGCAGGGAGGAAAATTCATGAAAGATACCTTGGCTTTCACAAGAACTTTGTCATGGCACCAGACTCAAACTCTGTTCCATGGTCACTTCTGATTTTGACCACTGAGCAATCCAATTCATTCTGAATTTGTCGGACAAAATTAGTGAAAGAATCAAAGGTATTTGACTTGTGTTTCAGGAAGAACACCCAAGTGAAACGTGAGTATTCATCAATAATTACTAACGTATATACCTTACCTACTAAGCTGTGAATAGGAATAGGACCGAATAAGTCCATATGAAGAAAGTATAAGCTTCGTGAAGAATATTTCTCAGCAATACCCTTGAAGGTAGCCTGTGTCTGCTTACCCATTTGACAGGCATGACACGGACTTTTTTTAAGGCACTTTATGTTGGGCACATCCTGCACTAAGTTGTGAGAAAATAACATATTTAAGTTTTTAAAATTAATATGTGCATCTCTTGTGCCATTGGTCACAGAGAGATGCACTACTTTTTGCCATAAAACACATTGTGGTAGAATTGTCAAAATAAAGAAAATTCAAACAAAAAATATTTCTACTCTGAGTGCCTGCTAGGACCATCTCCAAACTTGCAGATAATTTTATCAAACACTTGTCCTTTCAGAACTCAATGATGTGGCCTTTGTCACATAGTTTACTTATGCTTATGAGATTATGGTGTAATCCTTCAACATAAGCAACGTCTGTAAAAGAGACTACGTAGTTGGAAATCATACCATAACCTTTTGTTATTCACTTATTTGAACCTCCTAAGATGAATTTTTGTCCATCTTTGACTGGTTTATAATCACACAACAGGCTTCTTGTCTCGTTCATGTGCCGAGAGCATCCACTGTCCAAATATCATATCAGAGTTCTATTAGCCTTTGGACATTCCTGCAAAAATAAATCAGTTTACCTTAGGAACCCAAACATATTTGGGTCCTTGGTTCTTGGTCAGCATACTCCCCCTAAGAAAATAAGCCTTACGAGTGGTCGGTCTCACATAGCTAACTCTTGGTGTTACAAGATTGGAAGGGTTATACCAACAATCTGCGCTAAAATAACCAATTTTGCCAAAGCACAAATAGTCGAATCTATTGTACATCCTTTTGTACTCCTGCTTTACCATTTGAACATGAGGTTTAGCATGGGTAGCATTCTTATAGGTGGAGGCATCCTGATTGCAGTATACATAGGGGCATCCCATCTCCTTAGCCTTAGGCACAACAGATTTAGCTTTTGGTGCCTTCTTATTAATATGGCCATGCACATATGGACCATAACATTTCATCTAAATTTCCTCAAACAGTGCTTTGAACATGCTGGCACCAAAGTCACGGGGATGGGTCCATCCCTGCTATCTGTTATTGTGCTCTACATGAGTTGGCCTAGCATTATAACCATAGGATGACTCAAGGTTAAACTTGTTCATCAGAATGATTACTTTCTGAAACGAAGATTAACCCATGGGTGCCTTCCCCTTTTCTTTAGCGCTAGCCTTCTAGGCAGCCTTACACTTTTCACCGATGTGGCCAAGACCACCAACCTTCTTCTGAGTTGAAAACTCATCGATGAGAGGGAGAACGGTCTTTGGCTTGGAGAAACTCTCAATGAGTTTTCTCTCTACCGCAAGCTTTTCTTCCAGCTCATCAAGATATTTTTCCTTTAGACTTAGTGTCTCAACTGAGCGCTTGAGTTCCTCTTTCAAGGAGTGGACTTTATCTCTGAGAGGAAGTAATTTTGCAATTTCTTCCTTCAGATTTGCTTCCACTACCTTGAGAGAGGCAATCTCTTTTACCTGCTTTTGTACTACCTTACGGAATTTGTCGAAAGCCTTTAATAAGTGCTCATGCTAAGCCATCAACTCTGGTTCGTTCTCATCAGAGGAGTAGTCTTCTTGACCATTAGAGGATGTTTCAGATTTTGAAAGAATAGTGTGTGAGTTTTCCTTCCCATGGTATTCAGAGTAGCTCACTTCCTTGTCGGATTGAGCCATAAGCCCATAGTAGGCTTCTTCATTTTTTGAACTTGACTCACTCGAGTCACTATCACTGAGAGTCTTTGTCTTTTTGGTGACGAAGCTCTTCTCTTCTTTCTTATTCCCTTTGAAGGATCTTTTCTCGTCCTTCTGAGAGCTATCCTTCTTCTTTTAGGGACACTCCGCAATCATATGACCTGATTTGTTACAATAGTAGCAAACAACGTCAGAAGAAAACTGTTTGTTCAGTTTAGACTTATACCTGTCTTCCTTATTATAGCTTTTCTTGGTTCAATCATCGTCATGACATGATATTCTAGAGTCTGAAGAGAAGGACTTATTTTTAATTTGTCTCCTCTTTCTTAGCAGCTTCTTAAACTGCTTGGATAGGAGGGAGAATTTTCTATCTGATAGCTCGTAGCCAGATGTACTAGGCTCAGAGTCTTTATGAGTGTCAGGAGCTCGTGTCCTTACTGGTGACATAGCTTTAGATTTTCTTGAGCCTTCTGCCTTCAGCGCCACAGACTTATCTCTGCTGGAAGTTCTATTGTTCTGCTCCTCCTTATTTCATGTAGTCATTTGTATCTCATAGGAAAGCAGCTTTCCGAACAGGTTTTGTTGGTCTATCTCCGGCAGCTTCCTGAATTCTCTTTTGGAAAACTTTTGTGCCCCAGTCCTTTGTTAAGGATCTAAGGAACTTGTCGTTTAGTTCACCATAAGTGAAGACTCGGTCGTAGTTTCTGAGACTGTTCACAATCTTGAAGAATTTCTCAAAACTATCAGCTATAGAGTCATCAGCACCTTGCTTGAAGGTTTCGTACTCCTGGTTCAACAATGATATACGATCATATCTCACTTCTTATGTACCTTCCATAGGGACAACAAGATAGTCCCACATTTCTTTCATAGATTTGTAGTAGAATAAGTTTTGGAGCACTGAATCGTCTACTGCACTCACTATGATATTCTTCGCCTTCTTAACAAGGGAGACTAAGGCAATATCATCCTTAGTAAGATCCATCATCATCTTTGGAATCATGATCACTGGATTTATCATTGAAGGCTGAGTGGGATTGTGTGGTCCTTCTTTCACTATCTGAAAAATCCTTGGATCAGCAGCTTCCATGTAGAACCGTACTCGTTCTTTCCACATGGGAAAGTTTTCCTTTGTGCATATCAATAGCTTCCTGGATGTCATGTCTTTGCTTCTTTCCATTGTGAAAGGTGCGGAGTCTCTGAACGCTAGATCAAGGATCATCAAGGTGTTAACCTTATTTGACCAACCTCCCTCTGATACCAATTGAAAGTATCCAGTGTCTACCTAAATCACCTAGAGGGGGTGAATTGGTGATGTTTCCGTCTTTTTGTGGAATAAAAATTATCTAAAAGACAAGCACAGAAACACAGAGATTTTTATAGTGGTTCCCCATATTGGGTATGTCCACTGTCCCGCCTCCCATATCTACCACAAAGAGCACGATATGGCTACTTCACCTTTCTTAGATTATCACAATCTTACACCTCGGAGCAACGCTCCTACACCTCGGAGAACAAGATCTCCTACACCTCGATCCACAACCGGATCTACAATCTCGTTCCACACACGGATCTACCAACTCAGAGATAAAACTCCTACAAACTCGGAGATAAAGCTCCTATAAATGAAAAAATAATTTACAACAATAATGGAAATGTTTTACACTTCTAGATCTGAATTCTTAAGGAATCTTCCTTCTTGAAACTTTAATAACTTGATGAAGAATGTTGGGGAAGAAAATTGAGAAGGCTGATCTGAATGCTAAGATCCGACCCGATCGAATAAATGTTGGAGAGTCTGTTAATTTTTGATCTATCGAATCTTGTCTTGGATTTAATTGCTGGATCTGGAGAGAGCGACAGAGACGATTGGCGATGAGGATGTGCAGCTTTTCTACCGAAAATGGAAAGTGCTAAAGCGATTCTAATTATGTAAAAATTATTCTTCTTGTGATTGATTAGGGTTTTGAATCCTTGAAATTACTTTATATATATATCATCGTGCAATGCCCAAACATCATTATGGAATGATCCAGGTGATTAAGGAAAGATCAATCATACTAAACTTAGGGTAATTTGAATTCCTATTAGAAAATTTGAAATGAAAATTCTGCAAGTCCATTTCTTGAGAAGAAGTTGATTTCTCGAGAAATGAATTGCTTTCTCGAGAAAAAGACTTGGCTTCTCGAGAAAAGACTTGAAAAATTTCTGTGAAGTAAACTACTGATTTCTCGAGAAGGACAATATTTCTCGAGAAATGATTTGATTTCTCGAGAAACAATACGACTTCTCAAGAAATTTACTTAGCGTAAACTTCGTGAAGTGAAGAACTTATTTCTCGAGAAAAGCATGATTTCTCAAGAAAAGAATTTATTTCTCGAGAAATAATATGGCTTCTTGAGAAAATAACTTAAAGCAAATTCTATAAATTAGAATGCTGATTTCTCGAGGAGTTTATTTCTCGAGAAAAAGACTTGGCTTTCTCGAGAAATCTTAATGGCATTTTTTGAGAAAAGGACTTGGTATATATTCTGACAGTTTCCCGAGAAGTCTTGTGGTTTTTCGAGAACAACAGTGCTTTCTCGAGAAATAGACTTAGACTTCTCGAGAAATAGTCTTCAGTTTCTCGAGAAAAAGAATTAGGAAATTTTCAGAGAAATTTTTCTTTTCTTCTAAGTTGAAACCACCAACCCTTCCTTTCTTACATTTCTTTAGTACTTGAAAAAGAAGTTCATCCCAATAGAGAGGATACACATGAGTCAACACCATGGATCACACAATGAGAGATTACATTGCATGGTCCTGTGTTTGGTGACTCATTGTATGCTGACATTGGTCTACATTTAACAATAATAACCTGCAAGCACTCAACTAAAAGATGGCATCAAATACAACCTTAATTCATCTTAGTTCAAGGGTGACTTCATACATATCTGGGTTATTGTGGATTCAATACCCAATAATAGGTGATTAGAAGTAGTGCACCATAACATTAGCGGCAACGCTCGATAAGGAGTAGTGCACCGGCTGATGTGCCTACACCCCTCAATATGCGGAAATTGTTCAAATGATAGATGATGTGTTCTTAGCAATGATCAATGCCCAACCTAGAAGGCATGTGCAACCCCTACTTCTATGGTGGCTTCATTGTCGGTTAGTGTACTTGAGCAAATTACAATAAGAAGAGCCTCAGATTAGTAGTTAAACATGTGTTTGGTGCAGGCATTGCACACAATTGATAAATACTTCCATGCCTTTGTCATGATATGATATTGTGCAGGGTTGTTGTTGGAGGATGAGGTGACCAAAGTCAATAGATTTTATAATGGTCAGCGTGATGAACTATGACTTCTATTGGTAGGGCTAAAGTTATTTGGATTCTTGATATTGGTGGAGTCGGCTAGATCTTTGGAGATACATTTGGCAAAAGTAAACCAGATGTTAGAGCTTAAAGTTCCGAGCTCTTCAAATTCTAGGTATCAAAGGTGGAATAAGAAGTCCAAACATTATGGACTAGCTCCTTCTTCTACTAGGATGGGACCAACTTCTGGATGAGGCCCAATTATCTGATATACTTGCGGCAATCTGGGGCACATAGCTCGAGTGTGTTGTAGTGATATTCTTAGGACAAATAAGTCTACATCTAGAGCAGCAGCAGGGCGAGGTCCACTTACTTGCTACATGTGTGGGAATGGGGGACATTATGATAAAAACTGTCGTAGTGGCTCTCTGACAATGGAAAAATAAAATGACCTTACAAGTGTAAATAAGGGAGTAGTTATAATAGACAACTGTACTTTCTACTTTATGTAAGAATGCATGCTTTACATGTTACGAACTAGGATTGAACATTTTTTTAACCAGACCGACATGAAGTCTTTTTGACTGGGTGCATTATATCTCTTTCTATTCATGAACTTGTGTTATTTTTCATAGTGCTTTTAGTAGTACTAAATATAAGACTGCGATGATGTTGCCTTATGCTTAGAAGGTGAACGCAATTAGATTGATTTGCGTTAGGTGCAGATAGAAACTCATGACTTTTGATTGTAAGCATCTGTATTGTCGATATCTGAGTTCGGTGTGCTCTTTGGCATGGACTAGATCTCGGAGCAGTGTGTCTGCATTGATTGCAACTCAAAGGAAGTCATACTGGGACAGAACGCTGAATACGAGACTAAATCCGTTGCTATGTAAGGTTCGAGCAAGATACTGATGTATACTCTCCAAGTGGTCATGGCATTTCGAAAGGGCACGATGTAATTCGTCAAGCACTTGGAGTTTATAGAGCCAAAGTCTAGTTTCAATGACATTCCTATTGTGTTAAATTTTGTAGATGTGTTTCCTAAAGATCTCCCTAAATTTCCCCTCAGTGAGAGATTGACTTCACTATTGAGTTGGTTTCAGGTGCAAAGCTCGTGTCATGCTCACTATACCATGTAGTGCCAAAGGAGATGGTGGAACTGAAGGTTCAGTTATAAGAGTTATTAGAGCAAGTCTATATACCTCCAAGGATGTCATCTTGTAGTGCACCGATCCTCATTGTGAAGAAGAAGGATGAAAGCATGTGTATATGCATTGACTATCGGAAACTGAAAAAGATGATGGAAAAGAGAAAGTATCTAATTCCAAGAATCGATGATTTATTTTATCAGCTGGTTGGATAACCTCTCTACTCGAAGCTGGATTTGAAGTCTGTCTATTATCACTTAAGGATTTGGGAAAGTGATATTCCTAAGATAGTGTTTGGTACACGTTATGGACAATGAGTTTACTGTGATGTCGTTTATGCTAAAAAATACGTCATCGGTATTCATGGACTTGAAGCACAGGACTTTTAGAGAGTATTTAGACCAATTTTTGATCGTTTTTAAAGTTGACATATTGGTATACTCTCAGTTTGAGGAGGACCATAAAAATCATTTGAGTTTGGTTTTGCATACCTTAAGGAGGAATCGACTCTATGCCAAGTTCTCTAAGTGTGAGTTTTGGCAACTGTCAGTGGATTTTCTTGGTCATGTGTTTAGTATAGAGGGTATTTTCGTGGATCCAGTAAAGATAGTTTTGAACAAGAGTGGCCTGTGTTGACTATTATGGCGGAATTCAAGAGCTTTCTTGGACATGTTGGCTATTATAAGCACTTTATAGAGAACTTTTTATGGATAGCTCTACCTCTCACTACGTTGACAAGGAAGGATCGGGAGTTGTTTTGGATGCCAGAGTACGCGTGAGCTTTTGAGGAGTTGAAGATTCTTCTTATCACGATTCCTTTTTTGTGTTTGTCATGTGGTATCGAAGTCTATGAGATCTATAATTGTGCCTCAAGGAGCGGCTTAGGGTGCGTTCTTATGCAGTTTGAGAAGTTTATAGCTTATGATTCTCACCAGCTTAAGGTGTACGAGAGAAATTATCCAGTCAACGATATAAAGTTGGCGGCTGTGATATTTGCCCTAAAGATGTGGAAGCATTACTTGCATGGCGTGAAGATGGACATCTTTACATACCATAAGAGCCTAAAGTACCTGTTAAAACAAAAAGATTTAAATATGCAACAAAGGAGGTGGATGGAGTTCCTTGGGGAATATTTATTCGAGATACACTATATTCTCAGGAAGGGAAATATTGTCGCAGATGCTGTCACAACCCGCATTTTATCTGCATTTAAATAATATATCATAGTAAGAGAAAACACGTGCCGTGATGCCGCTAAAGCAAGACCCCAACTCTACATTTTATATGAAATCCACAAGTCTAATTTGATGAAAATTATGACCTTAAGTTAGATCTTAATGGTTGTATCCCTCTGCTAAGTAGATCAACTAGTCGACATGTAGAAGTATAATTATGCGCTGCGGAAAATACTTGGTTTATTTTTTACTAAGATCCTACATATGCATAAACATTCACACACGACAACTCATGATATGCATACCTCTAGATTTAATATAAGCATATAAATAGCTATAAAGTTAGTTAAAATATAGTGACTTTGATTTGAAGTGATGTTATGCATGAGATAGTCAGAAGATGCTTTTATACTTTGAAAATAACTAATCATGCAATCCTAGCATAAAACCTTCCCAAAGAGCAAGTAAAACCAACCATTCACAAAGAAACAGATTTAGCAGCTAGCAAGTACTTAAAATTCTTCAAGAAAACCACCAGTGGGGGTCAACAACCTGACACGAACCCACTGAAAGTATGTATGTCTGAACTAAAACAAAATAACTACTACTACCTCATAAGGGTGAGGAAAAGACAGTTGTAAAAACAATCCAACACCAACCATAGCCGCTCCACCAGCTACTACTCCGAACCTGAGTCATTCAAAGAAAGAACACCTCAGCAAAAATAATACAAGTGGCTATCGAATATCATCAATTAGTAATAATCCAGAATAAAAGGACAAAAAAGGGCTAACAACCCCAAATAAGAGCAAAGCTGGCAATTTTAGTAATAAGCAATAAAATAATGATAAAGGTTTTACTAATAGAATTCAAGTAAGAAATTGCACTAAGTGCTAAACGAAGCTCGGCTTCAAGAACATCTACAAATCAAGTAAGATAACATATTTCTATACAAAGAGGAGAAATAGACTGAATGGCTCTAAACACTTGAATCTTTAGCACAGGCAAAAACCTATGGTTCTGAGTCAGTGGCCACATTGTCAAACACGAACTAACAGACCCAAAAAAACATCTCAAAAAGGCACTGTGGTACATTGTTCAACATAACTCAACAATCCATAAGAAGAGACAAAAACTCACAAAGTGAAATGATTCACGAAATGGCGTCTTGTTGGTGGTCCTTTATCCACTGCCAACCTAGCTGTCAAAAACACCAGCATCATGTTGGTGGTCCTTTATTCACTGCTAACCTAGCCATCAAACACTCCTCCAAAACACCAATAAACCCTAAACATAACACCAAAAATACTCTCACAATAAGAGGATAGAACAACCAAAAAAATTACCCTAAGACCCATACTCTACAAACTGATAAAAGGTCAAAAATAAAATAAGTACAGCAGAACTCGTCGAATATACCCGACGAAACCAAGGAATACTCGATTAATTGACTTGGAGATCAATGGCTACACCCAACGATACTCGACGAATAGGACACGATTTGGCGTATATACTCGACAAAAAGGACTTAGTTTCTCGATCACTCAACGCTTATAAGCCTCATCCATACTTGACAAATTCTTTGAGATTACTTGATGAATTTGCCTTCACTCAATGTCATGACCAATGATACTCAATGAATTTCGATGGATACTCGACGAATCCTAACTTCTACTCGACGAACTAAACTCGACGAATTCTCACTCAAATGCACCCATACTCAACGAATCCTAACTTCTACTCGACGAATCCTAACTTCTACTCGACGAACTAAACTCAACGAATTCTGACTCAACTGCACCCATACTTAATGAATTTTCCTTAGGCTAATTCTAAATATATTCGACAAAATCTAGCCGAAACATATATTATAACTATGGATCTGGCATGGCTCTACACTACTCCTACATTCTAAGGAGATAAGAAAGTAGAGAAAAGAACAATAAGAAACATTGCAAGGGGAGGATTCACCACTTACCTCTAGGCTCCGAAAGATCTCCTGGGCAATGTTTGCTGAAACTTTGCGAGAAAAAATGAAGTCAAAATCGCATAATCTAACACCCAAAAATCCAAGAAACGGGAAATACTTACCACCCACACATAGATCTCAGTGAGAGATTTCTAAATCTCTCCTCCTCTGACGAAACAGACCACGGAAACTCACACGATCGGTGATTGAAAGCATATGATACCACCGTCACTTCCCTTTTCGTTAAACAGCCGAGGGCCCGGGTAAGGAATGATGAATAGGGTTCCGTCTAATCGAGGAAAAATGACCCAAAACCCAAACCAACTCGAAATCTTGCGAAATTCACACTGTAATTAAATATCAATGCTATGAAACCAACGACAAAGTCGGAATCGAAATCAGACAAACCAAACTCAGGTAAAAACTCCCCGAAGTCAAAACACCAAATACACAAAAAAGGCTCCAAGTTCTAAAATAAACCCGGCTCGCAAGGGATATCTCAAAAAATACACTAGAATTTAACCAAGCTAATCTTCTAAGTAAAAATCTCAGGTACCAAATGAGCAATATTAATGCTCCAGCAATGGTATCTAACAACTATGCGTCGATGTAACTCTCGGACGACATAAATACGCTACTTAAAGATATTAAATAAACATCAAAAAACCAGGGGCATTACAGCTACTCCCCTTAAAAGAAATTTTTGTCCCGAAATTTTACGCACAAAAGATCCTACAATGGGAGGAAAATAACCAAGGGTTATCGAAATAGAACAACTTACCAAAACAAACTAGAAGAAAATATGAGGATGAGCCTCCCTCATAGCTGACTCCAACTCCCAAGTTGCGCTCTCCACAACTTGGTTCTGCCACAAAACTTTGACCATGGTAATATCTTCCTTCGCAACACCTAATCTTGAGTATCAAAAATGCGAATGGGCACCTCAATATATGAAAGGTTAGGCTGCGATTGGGGTACCGAATCAAGAATCTATCGGTTAGTAAGCACAAATTTCCACAACTGGCTCACATGAAACACATCGTGCACACCAGGAAAATTTGCGGGCAACTCCAGCCTATAAGCTGACACTACAATGCGTTCAACAATTTTGAAAGGTCTCACATACCTAGGATCTAACTTATGGTTCTTTCCATACCTCTTCACACCAGACATCGAGGAAACTTTAAAAAAACCATGTCCCCAACAGTGATTTCCAAATCAGTCCTTCGTCGATATGCGTTCTTTTCATAATGCTCCTGAGCTATACGAAGCTTTTCCCTAATATTTGTTACAGAAGTATTCATCTCTTCTAAAGCTTCCGGACCAAATAATGGTCCTTCACCAACCTCAGCCAAAAATAAGTGTGTTCTACAACATCTCCCATACAAATCCTCAAACGGGGCCATCTTAAAACTCTATTGATAACTATTATTGTAAGCAAATTCCATCATTCTCAAATGCTTATCCCATGCTCCTCCATTGTCCAAGATGTAACATATTATCATATCTTCCACAATTTGATAAACTCTCTTCGTCTGACCATTAGTCTGCGGATGATAGGCGGTAGAATATCTGAGGTCGGTACCCAACCCTTCCTGTAAACTTTTCCAAAAAAGAGACGTAAACCTGGAGTCTCGATCGGACACAATGCTCACTAGCACTCCATGAAGTATGATAACCTCATCCAAATATAGCTCTAATATATTCTTCATGGAGTATTCAATCTTAAACGGCACGAAGTGAGCACACTTTGTCAGTCTATCGACTATAACCCATACTGAATCATGTCCTCGGGGAGATCTTGGCAAACCATAAATAAAATACTTTGAGTTACTCTCCCACTTAAAACATGGAATGTCCAAAGGCATCAACTTGCCACCAGGCCTTCCATGATCAGCCTTAACTCGCCTATAAGAGAAGCACTTAGACACGAAATTGGATATATCTTTCTTCATACCATACCACCAAATAATCTACTTCAGATCCATCATAAGCATTATGTAAGCAAAAGTACTAGCACTAAGATTGGTATTTTAGATGCACAACTACCAGGGTGTCCTCCAAAGAAATCCATCAAATAAGATGGCCATAGGCTCGCTCGGTCACACCTTCTCCACTGCACTCAATATTAACTAACTCTATGAATCCTTAGGACTTAAGTAGGATGAATTTTTGGCTTAGGCTTAAGGTGGGGATTTCAAGTGATAAAATTAAGGCAAAATCACACTGGAACAAAATTTTTTGAGCTTGAATAGGAATAGCTACGAAAGCCGAAAATGGGTGAGTGACACCCCAGACATAGCTTTTAACAAATGGGTCATTCCCCACTTACAAAACACTGCAACAACAAAATTTCTACTTTTTTCTTTCTCTTTTCTTATTTATTTTAATAATAATATTTTTTTCATTTCTTTTAAATTTTCTTTTTCATTTTTTCCATATAACATACCCAAATAATCAATAATAATACACCAAACTAATGAAATTCTAACCAACAATGCAATTAGCAAAAAAAAATTGAAATGCAGCTCAATGCTAAGTGTGATAGGTATTTTGGCTTTTAGGCTTTGGTGTTAGTTAGGTGGAGGTGCAACAAAAGGAGGGGTGTAGGCACAATATTGGCTCATAAATGTAGTGAAGGTGGGCATGGATACATAGGATCAAACTATCCAAGTGAAGCCCAAAATCGTTTCCATAGAGTTATTAATATTTAGTGCACATCCTTCGAAGATCGCTAGGGGCGATTTCTAAACACTAATAAAGGGCACCTATTCGTCGTGATTCTATAAAACACCACTAATAACACTACACACAGCTCTACACTAGCATTGGACTTAATCACGTTCTATCAAAGAGTGGATATAAAACCAACAATAATAAATAAAAAAGATTGTGTAATTAGCATATGAATAGAAATTAATTATAAACTAATGTTTACCCGTGAACTTGTGCACTGGACTAGGAGAATTGCATGGGTCAATGATCTACGACTAGATTCCAATTTTTGATTATAAATTTATATAATCTACACGCCAAAAAGTAAATAGACAACAAGGGATTAACAAAAATTCAAATGATAACAATGTAGTGCAAAAAATGAAATGAAGTGAGCGCAAAAGTAAGTTAAAATTTTTAAATTTTAAAAAAATTGAAGCAAAGGTGAAAAAAAGAACTAACAAAATGAAAAAATGGTGTGTGCTCGAGCAATCGAATAACCTAATCTTTCCCCCCAGACTTAAATGATAAATTTTCCTTAATGCAAATATATATGTGAATGAATATGCGGAAGGTATGAAAGTAAAGTGGGATATAAATGTTTTACCCAATGCCCGAGAATAGGGCATTTCAGAAGTGACGTAATCTAAAAAAGATTTTGCACTAAGCTCTGGCTAAAGACTTTTCACGATTTCACTGGACCTGCACCAAGATTAGCGTCGACCAAACAAAACAAAATAGAGAATAAAACTAAAATAATTAAAATGCAGTAAAGTAAGATAACTACTGGTTTATTGTCTCCCTAGCATGACTTATTCAGATTTTGAAAAGTTCTAGTTTATAGCAGTGTGGAATGAAAAGTTCACTGGTAAGAATTATAATATTTGTGCCGGTAGCGGGTACTAATATGATAATTAAATAGGTACCCCTCTACCTAAATAGTAATACCCGCTCCTCATAGGTATAGGGAAGAGAATGTAAGAAGAGGAGGATGGATCCTCACTCATCTCACCAAAAATATCCTTGCCCAGCAAGGTGTCGTCTTCAGGGAGGAAGCTGGAGGAAAAGGCAAGGAATGGAGTTTACATTATGGAGGGATGATCAACCTCCTCACATAATAGGATGCTCTCATCATTGACTTGAGCTTAATGCTCTAAGTACTCCAAGAGAACCTGTGAAAAGACAACATGCCTAGGCTCAGACAAAGAAGGATAATCTGAAAATAAAATAGAAGAAGGAATAAAATAATCAGTAATCGAGGGTTTTCCCGTCTTACTCCTAGGAAGATCCCAAGATAGATCACTATCAGTGTCATAAGAACCATAACATGGAGGAATCAAGAACTAAAGGGCCTTAGTGGTGAGTTGGACTTTCTTGTCTAATGAAGAAGTGCAAACCACCACATCATAAAGGGAATCCTCCGCATCCCACTTCAGTGCACTATCGTGCTAAAAGTAGTCATTCTCTTCATCAGAGCGAATAACATCCTCATCCTACTTTGGTGCAGCCTTAGGATCCAGATCATCACCCTAAATAATAACTTTTATAGGATCAATGAAAATAGGGGAAAAAACTTCTTACAAATAAGATCGAGTGAATGATAAGGGGTATTACTCACCTAGAGGCCGGGGCGTGAATATGTGTTTTACTTATTTTAGGATTTCTTATGATTTTCTTGATTTGAGCACAGTATAATAATAAAATACCATAAAAAGCACCACACATCATAGGAAACTAAGATTTATAGTGGTTCACCAATTATGGGTACATCCACTTTCCCATTCACCTATCTAGTAGAATGCTAGATTAGGCCAAAATTCTCCAAACTATCTCTGATCCACAGATCTTACAACTCAAGAATTGTAGTTGCCTTCCTCATACCTTGTACATAGGTCCTACCACTCAGATCTTTTATCATTAGATCCTACAGTTCAGGCTAAACACAACCCTATCTCAATCTTTATTGTTATAGATCTACACTCAGATCTTTGTACAAATCATATAACTCAGGTCAGACACAACCCTACCTCAATCTCTATAGCTAGAGATCTATAGTCTAATCTTTTTATAGATCATACAACTAAGATTATATTGATCTCATAGATATGAAAGAGTTTTATAGGTGTTTAACTCAATAAGCCAAGACTTGAGTCTTCAAATAGAAGAACTGAGCAGGCTTCTTCTTCTTCATTTATCAACACATGAACTTTTTTGGTTGAAAAGAATGAAGTTGGAACAATAACAATTTGATATAGAGAAAAATTCTTCAGAATGAATATTGTTGAGATTAGCCTTATAAAAAAATCTCTCTGTTGCCTGCAGTGACTGAAGACTTTGACAAAAATTTTATGCTTGAGCATTATTGAACACTTTCCCAGAAAACTTGGAAAAGTGTAGGCCCATGGATCTTTATGTTTATTGCTGTTGAATCCTATTCAAGTCCCCTTTTTATAATACACTAGATCTGTAGAGGGCTTGGTGCCTTAGAAGGAACTTCCAATGGCTAGTCAGTCTTTATAAAGAAAATTCTGAAATAGGAATCCTTCTACAGCTAGAGAATTTTGCTAAAGAAAAAATTTTGGAAAAGGAATTGTTCTGAATTGAATGAGAATATATCTTTCCCTCTAGCAAGCATCGCTATATGAGAAGGAGGAGCAAAGCATTTCTTCAGTTCTCTATCTCGATCCCTAAAAGTGAACTAATGCTTGCTGACTGGAGAGGAAGGAGCAAAGCAAAATAATTCAAATTGATTAAGCAATCAACGGCTTAATCTTAGGAAAGAATCATTAGAGCATGTGTTAGCCCTACAAAACTTCTCTAAGTGAACTTTACTTGATGAAGTTGATTAAGCCCTTTAGCCCTAGTAGTAGATATGTATTAGATAAGAAATATCATAAGGACTCAACGAAAGATACTTTGTACTTAGGCATTTAATTCTATTGAATTTTTTCTATCAATGTGCAGGCGATGCAATAGACAAATTATAAAAGACCTTTTATATAATGAGGTCAATAAATTATATAAAGCCTTCTATACAACCCAGTCGATGTAGTTGACAAATTTTATAAGGTCTTCTACACTATGCATTCGATACAGTCAACAAAATATATAAAGCCTACAGTCGATATTGTTGTTAAATGACTTAGATTGAAACTGATGTAGTCGAACTTTCCTTTAGCCATACAGTTGATGCACTCAATATATTCCTTGAAGCATTTTGTCAATGCAGTTGACCAAACACTTAGCTTCTAACCTATGCACCTTATATTAAACCTAGAAGAGTTTGAGATCCTACCTTTGAATTCTTTTATCTTTAGTGACCTTCCTTATAATTATGACATGTCTAAGATAAGATTTGGACATAGGCCAACATGAGTTTTGTTCCTTAAGGGATAAAAGGGGAAAAACCCTGTTTGGGTGACCATAAACATATCACTATATTAGACATGCATTTTTGTTAATCCTATCAAAATAAAACTAAAACACAAATCAAATACAAGATGTTTATTATCATCTTGGGGGCTTCTTCAAATCATGAATCTTGTGGACAATATTACCAACAATTACCCTCTATATGAAGAAGTGTTGGAACCCCTAGGTGATTTGGGCTAGGTTCTCTTCTTAGGTTGTGACCCATGTTGTATAGAAGGGTCAAATTTTAGGTGTTTCTTAAATCTAGGCCATGTTCTTAGAGTCAACAGATCAAAGGACCAACCTACAACACTGCCAAAGACTCAAGACTTAGAGAAATCAAGATTTAGAGAAAGAGATCTATGTTCGTCGATCTCAGGTCGACGATAGTCGTGCTCAGCTCGACTAACTCAGAGCTAAAATCTCTGAGCTGAGCTCGACGAACTCCGTTCTCAGATCGACTAACTCTTCAACACTCAGCTCCATAATTCACTCAAAGCAAAGGCTGACTCAGAGACAAAGAACACTCGACGCCAGATGTGTTATTCACTCAACACCAATAGATTGACAAAGTTCTTAGGTCGACTAACTTCACAGTCTCAGGTCGACGAACATAGAGCGCAGAATTAGTCAGTTTATGCACAGTAGTTGATTCACAGAGCTCAGGTCAACGAAAGCTGATCTCAGTTCGACGAAAGCTGATCAGAGGTCGATGAAATCTCAGGTCGACAAAAGATGATTAGAGATCGACGAAAGCTGATCTCACGTCGACGAAAATTGTAAGACATTTGGTTATTTATTCTTTCTCTTTCTGTCTCATCATTTTAACTATTATAGGCTATTAATTTACTTGTAAATCAATGCACTTATATTCTCTGAATAGAGCCGTTACTGGCAGCATTGATTGCTAACATCCTCCATGGAATTAATTACTTATATCTCGAGACAGACATAGAATAGAATAATTGACAGCATTCTTGCCGTTTTCTCATTCCCAAGATTTTGGCTTAACATTTATTGAAGAATTTCTTTTGAATTCGACTAAGTTGTAGTGATCTAAGAGACATCTTGCTGCCAAGAAAACATCATTACACAGAAGAGTAGAGATTGATCATCACCTTGAGTCACAGCAAAGAAAACGTCCAGAAGTGTAGTGAAAAACAAATCTTAGAAAAATCAACTGCTCTCAAGAGAAGAAGAAAAAACAATCATCACCATCAAGAGTCTTTCTTTCTTTCTCTTCCTCCTTGTTTTAAGGGATCTCAAGTGACAGTAACATTCAAATGAGTCAAGGATCTCTGAAAAGCTGAAGGCCTACACCCTTGAACAAAGCTTCCACTCCTTAACCATTCAAGATCTCAGGGGGAGCTTTGACAAAATATAAGAATCCACACAGTCTTCTCATTTTGACTTGAGAAAAGAAGACTTACATAACTCTCTTATTCCCATCTCTATACAGGGTTTTAATTCCCTTCAAAATTATTCTGATTGCAAGTCTCCTTCTAAAAGACTTGAGGTTTGGTTTTTGAGCACCTGATCAAACGCCCATTGGTGGCAGTCACCTGATCAAAACCTGCAGTGGATTCCTACCAAGGGTGGTAGAAGAGTGGATGTACCCAGTTGGTGAACCACTATAAATTTCTTGTGTCGTCTGGTTTTTCCATCTTTTCTGTTATTGCTGTGGCTGTGTTTTTTTAGATATTCTGTGATCTTTGATTTATTTTAATCTGTGATAGTTAGATATAGTTGTTAAAGGTAAAGATAGTATATTGTTAAAGAAGAAAATTTTAAAATAAAATAACACACAGACATACTCTATTCACCCCCCCCCCCCCCCTCTAGAGTATATTAGATCAAACCCTAACATTCAATTGGTATCAGAGGAGGTACTTTTGGTTGTACAAGCTAACCCTTATAACCAAAGATCCTAAGTTAGATCTGTTCTCTTACTTATTCTAGATCTATACAGCATGTCACAGAACAAAGAATATGCAAGCACCAGACCTCCAATATGTAACTTGTCCAAGTTCACACTCTGGAAGGCAAGAATTAGACTCTACATGAATTCTATTGATGAGGATATATTTAATTCCATCTTAACAGGACCACCAGCTCCAGTGGCTTCAACCCCATTAACTTCAACAGACATGAGTGCAGATCTACCCCCATCAACTTCAACAGACATGAGTGCAGATCTACCCCCTGGATGGACAAATGCAAAGAAGAAGGCAAAGATAGCTGATGCCAGAGCCATGAACATATTGGCTCAAACAATGTCAGATGAGATATTTCAAAAGGTTGCTGAATGCTCATCAGCCAAGGCCATTTGGGACTCCCTGAACCAAATGGTGGCTGGATCAGTAGATGAGAGGAAGGATAAAAGATCCAACCTCATCACTCAATATGAAAACTTAAAAAAGTATAAAGCTGAAACAGTGGAAGTGATGTACAATAAACTCAGCTCCATTATCATTGAGCTGAGGATTCTAGATAAGGAAATCACTTTGACTGAAGTGAATGACAAGATCCTCATGTGCTTCCCCAGAACATGAGACTCAAGAATCTGGCCCATCAGAGAATCCAGAAGCACAATAGAGATCACAACTTAAGTACTACTAGGAAAGCTTAAGTCCTATGAGCAGCTGATAAAATCAAGGGAAGTAGTAGCTGAAGTAAGACTCTTACACCAACTAGGAAAGAGCACAATATAGCTTTCAAAGCTGCAGAAGACTCTGAAGTCGTTCCTGTGAATGAAGAATTGATGAGTCTCTTTGCCAAGAGATTCTTTAAGATGGCTAGAATGGATTTCAGAAGGAAACCACCCAAGTATAAAGACAAGCCAAGGTATGATAAAATACCATCTAAATAAGTAGTGTGCTTTGGCTACAGGAAACCTTGGCATTTCATCTCTGAGTGCCCAGAAGTTCAGAATAAGGATAGAAGAAAGGAGGGTGACTTAAGGAAAGGTCACTACAGCAAGCCTTCCTCAAGCAAGCACAGGAGGAAGGACAAGGGCTTTGTTGCTGAGTCATGGAGTGACACCTAAGAAGAGTCAACCTCCTCCAGATCCAGTGAGGATGAAGAAGATCAGAAGGACAAAGAAGTTTGCCTCATGGCTATTGAGGCAGGCAGTAGCAGATCAGATGTTGATGAGTCTGAAGACGAAGAGCTCTTATCAGGTTAGGATCAGGTATTAGCCTCTTATGATTTTGAATCAGAGGAATTCAAATCTGAATTTAAACTATTATGTTTAGACCTAATAGGACCTGAGAAGGAAATCAAACTTCTCAGGAAAAAACTATTAGAACAAGAAAGAGTCATTGCTGATAATGAAAAATTAACTGAAGAATTAGACCTAGCTAATCAACAAATAATGCTCCTAAAATCTGAATTAAGTAAGGCCAAGATATTAGAAGAATCCTTAAATGGGAGAATTCTACAGTTATTAGATATCACTATATTGTAAATGCTAGGATCAATAATAGTAAACTAGGATTAGGTGCCTCCCCTAGTAATCCACCTATAATTAAGAAAAATAATCTTTCTAAACAAGTAAAGTTTATATCTGACAAAGGAAAGAAAAATACTAAATAGGTCAATAGGGTTAATAAATTTCTTGAACTAATTGAAATTAAAAATAATGTTCAGCAATTATCATCGAACGCAGATCGATGATATATGAACAGATCGTCAAACTCAGAACGACGATCTTTGAATGCAAACTTGAGTAATAATCATTCTTTGATCTATGATCGACGACATCAGTATGGTTCGTCGAACAGAGATCGACGATTTTGGTACTCCAAGAATGAATACTCTCATTCTTCAAGTAGAGATTTACGATCTCATCCAACATCGTCGAGCTAAGTTCGACGATCCAACCAGAAATCGTCGATCCCAGATTTTAAAACCAGAAATCCAAATTCTAAGAGCAATTTTAATCCCTTTAGCACATGGATAATACCACCCAAAAGATATCATCCCAATGGCTATAAAGATCAACCTGAATGCTCATATATTTCCAGTTATTCCTATGTAAATCAACAAGGACCCAAGGTCACCTGGGTCAAGAACAACTAAGTGTTATATTTGCAGATGAAGACCTATCCAGCATATAATCAACACTGGTATCTGGATAGTGGCTGCTCCAAGCACATGACAGGCAGCAAGGACAACTTAATTTACTATAAGTCCAAGCTGGGACCAAAGGTCATCTTTGGTGATTCAAATTGTGGCCAAACAGTGGGCTATGGCAAAATCAGGATTGGAGCTATAACTTTCAAGAAAGTTGCATATGTGAGTGGACTGAAGCACAATCTCATCTCCATAAGCCAACTCTGTGATGAAGGCTATCAGGTATCATTCAACTCTGAATCCTGTACTATTACCTCAAGAGAAAACAAACCAATTTTAATTGGCAGTAGACAAGGAAATATAAATTTAGCTAATTTCCAGTCCATTACTTCAGATATATGTCTGCTTAACTTAGTTAGTAGTCATAATGACTTATGGAATAAGAGATTAGGACATGTAAATTTGAAAAACATTGCTAGGTTTTCTAAGGACAACCTTGTGAGAGGCTTACTTTCTGGCCCCTATAAGAAGAAAGGTCTCTGCAGGGCTTGTCAACTAGGTAAGCAAACTAAATCTTGTTTTAAATCCATTAATAAGAGTTATTCACTTAGGATTTTGTACTTACTACATATGGACCTTTTTGGACCTATTGTTGTACAAAGCCTAGGAGGGAAGTCTTATACCTTAGTGGTTGTAGATGACTTCTCCAGATTCACTTGGGTTTTCTTTTTGAGAACAAAGTCAAATACTTTTCAAGTTCTTACAGATTTTCTCAAGAACATACAGATTGAGTATTCTACTCAAGTTGCATTGATCAGAAGTGATCATGGCACTGAGTTTGAGTCTTTTCTTATTCTAGAGTTCTGTAGGAAAGAAGGTATAAGACACTGCTTCTCAACTCCTAGAACTCCTCAACAAAATGGGGTAACTGAAAGGAAAAATAGAACACTCATTGAAGCTACAAGCACATTACTTGCAGATGCTTACATGCCCCTATCCTACTAGGCAGAGGCAGTGAGCACAGCAAACTATGTCCTGAACAGAAGCTTGATACACAAACTAAAACATAAGACCCCCTATGAATTGCTCAAAGAGAAGAAACCAACAATTAACTATTTTAAAGTTTTTGGTTGTGTATGCTATATTCATAATAATGACAAAAAGCACATTAGAATGTTTGAAGCAAAGGCTGCAGTGGGAATTTTTCTAGGATATTCCCAAGTCAGCAAAGCTTATAGGGTTTTTAATAAATCCACATTGAAAATAGAAGAATCCATGCATGTTATATTTGATGAGACTAACATGTTTTACAAGGAGAAAGAAATTTCTACCAGAAACCTCCTGTAGGTAAACAACTTGTGTGAGAAATTGGATGAATTTAAATTTACATCCCAATCTCCTCAACAAGCCAATGAAGAAAGTGATGATGAAAATCTGGATGCAGTTCAACCCTCAGCAACAATAGAAGTAATTCCACAAGAAGAATAATTCCAAAATGTTGTTGTTGAACTAACTCCACCCACTGATCTTATCACACTGAGGGATCATCCCAGATCCCAAGTGATTGGAGACATAACAGTAGGTATACAGACATGGTATCAACTTAACCAGGACTTGATGCATGCTTATTTCCTCTCTCAAATTGAGCCTCAATCCATATCTGATGCAGAGCAAGATCCCCACTGGATCATTGCAATGCAAGAAGAGCTCAATCAGTTTGAGAGATGCAGGGTTTGGGATTTGGTTCCAAGACTAAAATACTACCCAGTCATTGGAACCAAATGGGTATTAAGAAATAATCTTGATGCCCAAGGTGTGATTGTGAGGAACAAGGCTAAGCTTGTTGCTCAAGGATACATACAAGAGGAATGGATTGACTATGATCAAACCTTTGCTCCAGTTGCCAGGCTAGAAGCAATAAGGATATTTCTGGCCTATGCTTCATTCAAAAAGTTCAAAGTCTATCAAATGGATGTGAAGAGTGCCTTCTTGAATGGGGATCTTAAAGAAGAGGTTTATGTTGAACAGCCTCCAGGTTTTATTTCTCCAACTCATCCTTCTTTTGTGTTTAAGTTGCACAAGGCTCTCTATGGATTAAAGCAAGCTCCAAGAGCTTGGTATGAGACCTTAGCCAGCTTTCTATTAGAGCATTGTTTTTCAAGAGGCATAGTTAATAGGACTTTGTTTACAAAATTACATCATGAGAAAATACTGTTAGTACAAATATATGTAGATGATATAATATTTGGCTCTACTGATCCCAAATTATGCAACAGATTTTCTGATCTAATTCATTCAAGATTTGAGATGAGTAGCATGGGTGAGCTTTCCTTCTTCCTTGGTCTCTAAGTGAAGCAGCTCCCTGATGGCATCTTCATTTCCCAGGCTAAATATGCCAAAGAGCTCATAAAGAAGTTTGGGATGGCTGATGCCTCATCAAAGAAAACACCCATGCCTAAAAATGCTGTACTAGACTCTGATGCACATGGGAAACCTGTGAATCAGAAACTATATAGGGGCATTATTGGATCCCTACTATACCTTATAGCAAGCAGACTTGATATTATGTTTTCTACATGGCTTTATGCTAGGTTCCAGGTGAACCCTAAAGAATCTCATCTAGTTTTTCTAAAAAGAATTTTGAGATATATAAAGGGTTGTCCTAGTCTAGGTCTCTGGTATCCTACAGAGTCAGAGTTTGAGTTGACTAGATACTCAGATGCTGACTTTGTTGGATGCAGAGTGGACAGAAAAAGTACTTCAGGAACTTGTCAGTTCCTTGGTATGAGATTAGTATCTTGGTTTTGCAAGAAGCTGTCATCTGTGTCTACATCAACTGCTGAAGCAGAATATATTGCAGGTGGTAGTTGCTGTTCCCAAATGCTGTGGATTCAAAACCAACTACTGGACTATGGTCTCAACTTAAATAATTCAACATTACTATGTGATAACATAAGTGCTATAGCCATAACACAAAATCCATTTCATCACAGCAGAACTAAGTATATAGACATTAGGCATCATTTCATTAGAGAGTGTGTAGACAAAAATAAAATTAACCTTGTCTATATCTACACTGATTTACAAAGAGCTGATATCTTCACCAAACCTCTGGATGAAAGAAATCATGAGTTCTTCATAAATAAGTTTGGAATGATAAATGGAGAAGAATTAGTTTAATTTCTGTCTGCACTCGATGAATTTTGCAAAGTTCGTCGAACGAAGATCGACGAACTGGGGCAAGTTTGTGAGACATTCGTCGAATGGAGATCGACGAACTCTCTGTGTGTGAAGTTAGTTTTGTCGAACTGAGATCGACGAACCTACTTCAGAAAAATTTCGTTGAACGAAGATCAATGAAATGTCTTCAACCCTTCAGACTGAGATCGACGAATCATTTAATTCCAAATTATTTCGTCAACCTCAGATCGAAGATCTATTCATTTCTCGTGGAACGGAGTCTATCGATTCATATTCAGGAAAACACTATATTTAGGTTTTCTTCGACCTCTGTCCCGCGCTTTCAATTCTCTTGCACTTGATCTTCGAATTTTCTTGCAGATATTCTCATGGCGATTCCCGCAGGCTCTCTTGCAGTGATGAATTTTGATACAGGATTCGATCTGGATTTCGAATTCTTCCAATACTCTGACCCTGTGTTCGTGAACATTCTGCAAATTCTAGAAGACCAACATCTCAAGACTCTGCTATCAACACGCATCAAAATCTGTGGAACAGAGATCAGGGAATGGGTCTATACATATACCATGGAGGAGAACGTGATAACAGGGACTATCACTGGTAATGTCATCTCCCTCACTCCTACAGTTTTAACTGAAATATTTGGATTGCATAATGGTGAGGAGGAACTAGAAATTAAAACTGAAGAGTTTTATATAATGCTGAGCCTCATGGGTTATTCAGGAGAAACCCCAAGGAAACTGCTTAAAAAGCATTTATCTGTTGAATATAAGTTCCTTGCAGATATTGTAGGGAAAGTGCTGCTAGGAAAGCACTCTGCACATGATTACATTACCAGGCATCAATTCCTGTTTATGTGTGCAATAGTAAACAAGAAAGTCATTAACTTGGCTCAAGTTTTGTTTGATCTTATCAAAAAGAAGAACAACAAAAAGGAGGTATGCTTTGGAAGGATCCTAGGGATCTTCCTCAAAGAAAAGGCTGTCGGATCCCTGGTATCCCCGGCCATATCCATTAATGCCTCAAAGAGACTTACCTGTGCTCGTTTTGGCAAGTGGGAGAGGACCATTACAAAGCCAACCAAGGCACCTTCCTCTTCCACCAGAACTTCTGTAAGTATAAGGGCTATATCTGCCACTCCTCACCCCTCTGTAGAGATTCCATCCATCCCTCCACCTCCTCCTAATTCTCAAGCTCCATCTCTGCCTAAAGTTCAACAAGCAGCCTCCACTTCCATTCTAATACATACCCCTACACCACCAGCATCTCGAATTCCTTCTTCCCCTACACATATTCCATCTAATTCTCCCTCTCCCAGTGCTGATACACCCATCCCTACTCCTCCCCAATCTCCTCTTCCAGTTCATCTTGCTGATATCCCCTCCTCCACTCTCTCTACAATCCCATCCTTCAATCTACAAACATCTCCTTTGAACACTCCTTCTCCTCAACAATCCCCTCAACAGGACCCCCTTCTAGAAACCTCCAATCAACCATCTCCTCAAGCAACTATCATCACTACCTCTATACCTTCTCAACAACCTCCTGCCCAAACATCTGACTCCACATCTTTGAATCCCTCTATCATCCAACCACTTCTTGAGCTCCTCAAGCCTATCCTCCAAACCATCATTACAGAGGCTATTTCACCTATGTCTATCTCCATATCATCTCTCTCTGCTCAAATTTCTACCCTCGTCTCTACCCTCTCTTCATCTGGGGGCCTAGCTTCAGTGCCTACTGAAACCAGGTAGGGGGAGATACTTAATGATGAAGTAGCAACAACAACAACAATAGCAGTAGCAGGAACAAATGGTGATACTATACTTAGTGATGTAGAAGCAGCAGGAACAAATGGTGATACTATATTTAGTGATATAGCACCAACAGCAGCACCAACAGCAGCACAAGCAGTAGCAGCAGGACCAAATGTTGATATGGAACCAAATTTTCTACAGTTTCTTGATACTAATATGGAATCAGTTGATATAGAGACAACTGACTCAGGAGCAGATGTATATAATCAGTGTACAAAAATTATAGTATCCAATGCTCAAGAGACCATCTTGCCAGAAGTTCTGCCTGGAAGGGTCTACTTCATTAAATCTAAAGTAAATCTACATAATCTGCTGAAAATTTTTTGATCCTATATTCATTTCTGCCTCTCCTCTCCCACTCAATCATCCAGAGCAAAAGTATGCTACACCTCCCCTGCAAGTTCAGAAGTGTTAACAAGTATAAAGGAAAGTCTGATAGCTCCTCCAGCAGTATTATATGAATAAAGATCTAGCCCTCCTGGGCCAACTTTTGTCAAGGATAATACTCTAATGCCTGATTTAGATGATCTGATCATGGTTGATATTGAAGAAGAGAACAGGGCAGCTGCTGTGAGCTTTATCTTAAGAAGTCCTCCAGCTCCTTTACAGCATAAAGATTCTTCCAAATCTGTAGAGCTTTTAAGAGAGATAGATGCATTATATGAAAATCCTCAACAATAATCTGATGATAATGATGATGATGCTGACTCTGATGAAGATCCAAAGGGAAAGAAAAAGCAAGCCTCAAAGAAAAGGAAAGCTCCACCTCCACCTGCTCCCAAACTTGGAAATACTAATAATATACCATACTATATCCTACAAAACATAACTCCATATAAGGGTATGCCAACATGGATGTGGCTATCTAAAAATGAACAAAAAGCAACGAATAAAAGTAGGAGGTATTCTCCTCCCCCACAAAGGTTCAGAAGAGATCCTCCTCCTCCTCCTCCAGCTGCAGGTGCCTCAGGAACTTTATCTCAAAGCTCAGAAGGATTCACTAAACCTACTCTCACTAAAACTTATCAAAGACAGGGAAGACCTTCTCATTCTTATGGAGACAGTCAGCATAAACAGAGACATCAGTCTTATTCCAGACATCAGTCAGCTCAGTAGCCTATCCCTAAGCCAACATTTTCCCCTCCTCCATCTCCTGACAAAGCTAATGACCCTGAAGAACCTCCAATTCCAGCTTATGATCCTGAAACTAGTCCAACTATAAGAATGGATAGATTCAAGGAATCTGTGGCTCTCTCTCAAATCAGGCAAGCCAAGGAATAAGGAAAAGACACTTCTCAGTTCTCTACTATGTCTAGCTACAGGAAGAAAGAATTTGAAAGATATCAAGTAGGAAAATTATTTAATGCTGATGAATACATAAGTCTACATCCTGAAGCAGTAGTTCCAAGAACTACCTCACAAGTGACTATTGGTGATGCTGATATGACCATGACTATAAAGCAAGCTCATGATCCAAACAGGATAATCAAATTTGCTAAGCCTTCTGACTCTCAATAGAACATTTAAATTATTTATTTTCTGTGCTTACTATAAACAATCTGGGTACATAGCCTTATAAAGATACTGATAGCTTATTTATTCTATAAGTTATCTCAGTTTTCATGCTATGTTTACTTCATTTTGTTTTGTGATTTTTCTGTTTATTTGAAGTAACCTAACCCAAATAGGGGGAGATTGTTGGAACCCCTAAGTGATTTGGGCTAGGTTCTCTTCTTAGGTTGTGGCCCATGTTGTATAGAAGGGTCAAATTTTAGGTTTTTCTTAAGTCTAGGCCATGTTCTTAGAGTCAACAGATCAAAGGACCAACCTACAACACTGCCAAAGACTCATGACTTAGAAAATCAAGATTTAGAGAAAGAGATCTACGTTCATCGATCACAGGTCGACGATAGTCGTGCTCAGCTCGACTAACTCAGAGCTAAAATCTCTGAGCTGAGCTCGACGAACTCCGTTCTCAGATCGACTAACTCTTCAACACTCAATGCCATAATTCACTCAAAGCCAAGGCTGATTCATAGACAAAGAACACTCGACGCTAGATGTGTTATTCACTCAACACCAACAGATTGACCAAGTTCTTAGGTCGACTAACTTCACAGTCTCAGGTCGACGAACATAGAGCGCAGAATTAGTCAGTTTATGCACAGCAGTTGATTCACAGAGCTCAGGTCGACGAAAGCTGATCTAAGTTCGACGAAATCTGATCAGAGGTCGACGAAATCTCAGGTCGATAAAAGCTGATTAGAGGTCGACGAAAGTTGAATAGAGGTCAACGAAAGCTGATCTCAGGTCGACAAAAACTATAAGACATTTGGTTATTTATTCTTTCTCTTTCTGTCTCATCATTTTAACTATTATAGGCTATTAATTTCCTTGTAAATCAATGCACTTATATTCTCTGAATAGAGCCGTTACTGGCAGCATTGATTGCTAACATCCTCCATGGAATTAATTGCTTATATCTCGGGACAGACAAATAATAGAATAATTGACAGCATTCTGGCCGTTTTCTCGTTCCCAAGATTTCAGCTAAACATTTATTGCAAAATTTCTTTTGAATTCGACTAAGTTGTAGTGATCTAAGAGACATCTCGCTGCCAAGAAAACATCATTACACAGAAGTGCAGAGATTGATCATCACCTTGAGTCACAGCAAAGAAAACGTCTAGAAGTGTAGTGAAAAACAAATCTCAGAAAAATCAACTGCTCTCAAGAGAAGAAGAAAGAACAATCATCACCATCAAGAGTCTTTCTTTCTTTCTCTTCCTCTTTGTTTTAGGGATCTCAAGTGACAGCAACATTCAAATCAGTCAAGGATCTCTGAAAAGCTGAAGGCCTACACCCTTGAACAAAGATTCCACTCCTTAACCATTCAAGATCTTAGGGGGAGCTTTGACAACAAATAAGAATCCACACAGTCTTCTCATTTTGACTTGAGAAAAGAATACTTACATCACTCTCTTATTCCCACCTCTGTACAGGGTTTTGATTCCCCTCAAAATTATTCTTGTTGTAAGTCTCCTTCTAAAAGACTTGAGGTTTGGTTTTTGAGCACCTGATCAAAAGCTCATTGGTGGCAGTCACCTGATCAAAACCTGCTGTGGATTCCTACCAAGGGTTGTAGAAGAGTGGATGTACCAAGTTGGGGAACCACTATAAATTTCTTGTGTCGTCTAGTTGTTCCATCTTTTCTGTTCTTGCTGTGGCTGTGTTTTTTTAAGATATTCTGTGATCTTTGATTTATTTTAATCTGTGATAGTTAGATATAGTTGTTAAAGGTAAAGATAATATATTATTAAAGAAGAAAATTTTAAAATAAAATAACACACAGACATACTCTATTCACCCCCCCCCCCCTCTAGAGTATATTAGAACTAACCCTAACTTTCAAGAAGCCAAAACCTCAAATGAAAAAACAAGAGACATATGACAACTCTATTTTTAGTGTTATTTTTATTTAGTTTTATTTAAATAATTAGATATATTTTATTTTTATTATGTAAAAATAACCTCTAATTGACTTTTATTTGAAATTCAGGTTATTTTGCATTGCAATTAACAATTTGGAGCTCATTGGAAGAATTTGGACACCTTTTGGAAGATTTTTAGAAAGTCAAAAGTTACACACCCTAGTAACGGGAGTGACCAGAGGGTGTGACTACTACCACACACCATAACCTTTCTCGAGCGTACTTGATGAGTTGCCACATTGAATTAAAATTACACGCCCCTATCACGAGCATGATAGGAAGGCATGTCTAGTAAACCAATGGGCATGGCCAAGCATTCAAGCCAACCATTTGTGTCAGCATGACGTTTAAGAGAACAAGCTCTTGTCATGGGTGCGACTATGGGGCATGATATCTTCCCAAACAGCCGGATTAACTACAGATTGCGTCGTTTCCCGCCGTTTTGCCAGACTCTATCAAAACATGCCCGGGTCACGGGCGTGACCTAGTGGTGTTACCTGTCTTTTAATGTATTTGGCAGTTTATGTCAGCAGTTCTGTTCCAGACAGTTATGTACCCTATCACCCAATGTTTCCCTGGCTTTCATGGAGACAAAATCCCAAAATGGGGTTCAAGTTGAGCAACACGGCCTGGGACACGGGCGTGTCCCAGGGTGTGTCCTGCTCTGCTTTCTCGAGTGTGAGTTTTGGTCTCGAGAGTGTCTTGAGTGAGGCACATGCCCTGGGAAACTAGCGTGTCCCAATCCATGTCCTTCTCTGTGTCGTCTCGAGCACTCGACGAAATGCACTCGACGCTTGTTGAGTGGGTACATGTCCTGAGACACGGGCATGTCAGAGGTCGTGTCCTCCTTGGGTTTGTGCGAACTAGTGTACATGGCTAGACAAGGGCGTGTCTGCAGCTGTGTGTAGGAACACAGCATGTGACACGGGTGTGTCACAGGGCCGTGTCCTTTTCTGGACTTTTTCAAGGCATTGAGGCTTGGTTAACACGGGCTAGACACGGGCATATCTAAAGCCATGTTAGGACACACAACCTGTGATACAGGCATATCACATGCCGTGTTATGGTTTAGATGAGTCCGTTCATGTACCGCTTGTAGTACACAGCCTGTGATACGGGCGTGTCACAGGTCGTGTCAGCCTAAAAAATAGACTTTTGAGGGCAATTTGTGGCCGTTTGTTTCCTTCATCCTGGATCCTGTGGCCCATTTTATTCCCTACTATGTTTAGTCATGGATTGGAATGAAGTTTTCATTCAAATATTGGGCCAATCTCTTTCTAAAAGTGTAGAGAGAAGGGAGAGCAAGGAGGAGGAAGAGGATATGATCCGAACACTGCTGGAGCTTTAGAGTTCCAATTCGAGATCCGAGGCCAGATCTGTAGAGGCAAGGCCGCTGTGGTTCTTTTCAATCGGCTAGAATTTCTATGGCTACCAAGAGATCGTCAAGGGTAACAATCGTCCTTCATTGGACAAGTGAAGTCCTCCTTTATGCATAAGCATGGGATCCTCCACCAAAAGGTGGAAGAGTAAGTGATCCCCGTGGGTTGATAGTTTCTATCCCCTGTTGAGTCTGCATTTAGACCCGGAAATGTGTAGTATGGGATAGGCATGTTGTGTGAAGCCCATCTGGACAGTTTGGTTAGAATTGGTGATGTTGTATATTACACACCAGAGAATACTCCACATATAAACGTGTAGTTTTTGGAGTCAATGGGTTATGCCTGTGAAGGGGAGTAGCAGGAAGTACTGGAATGAGGAATTCTAGAAAAATACCCTTGTACTACTTGTGTTATGGCTACAATGTAGCCAGTCCATTGTGGAGAGTGTATCCAGTCCATGGTGGATAACATGGCTATTGTGAAGCTAGTCCTTGGTGGACATTATGGCTAGTGTGAGCTGCGAGCTCTGAAAAAGGCTTCTTTCCAAACAAGAAAGGTGAAACTGACCCGCGTGAAAGATAGGGGGATAGATCTTATCTTTCTTCTAATCTAGAGTTAATATATAAAAAGTTGCAGCACAAAGATAAAGAAGGAAAAAGTAAGCACACAGATGACAAGGATTACAGTGGTTCCCCAATCAACCTGGGTACGTCCACTCTTCTACCACCCTGGTAGGAATCCACTAACAGGTTTTGATCAGGTGACTTCCACATTTGAGCTTTTAATCAGGTGCTCAAAAATCAATCTCAAGTCTTTTGGAAGGATACTTGTGAACCAGCCTAACTTTTGAAGGGAGTTAAAACCTTGTATAGTGGGGTGGGAAAGAAAGTGATGTTAATCTTCTCTATTCTCAAAAGCAACTTTGAGAAGACTTTGTGTGGATTCCAAATCTTGTCAAATCTCCCCCTTAGATGTAGAGTTGTTCAGGAAATGGAAGATTTTCTTCAGGAGTGTGTAGGTCTTCAGATTTGATGTTGCTTTCCAGGAATCTTCTATACTGATATAGTATTTGTTGTCTATTGGAAACCTGAAGCAGATGATGAAGAATTCTGTGAGAAACTGAGCTATATTGTTCTTCACTGATTATTAATTGTTATTGTTTCTCTTTCTTCTCTCTCACTACTTCATCCCTTTCTACATTTTTGTTCTGTAACAAAATATCTCTATATATGTCTGAACATGATTCAAACATTTGAATTCACTTTGACTTTAATGGCTGACTCATTTCTGAGAAGGGAAAGAGCCTTGGGAGTTATTTAGCTTTTAATCCATATTTAATTCTACCCTTCAACGGTTATATTCAAACGAGAATATATGGTATTAAATTTGAGAATCATAAAGCCTCCAATTAAGGTCTTAATTAATTCTGCCAGCTGTAAATAAATCTATCTGAAAAACGGCATAGGAAATCGACAACCTCAGTCTGCTATTAGCCGACCTCAGCTCATAGATCATCGACCTGAATATTCTTTGCGTCGAGCTGAGATTCTGTCTTGAGATTAGCGATCGTCGACCGAAGCTCGGAGATCGTCGAGCTCAACTCAGAGATAGAACTCTGAGTTTTGTCGACCTAAGTTCGACTATCATCGAACGCAGCTTGAAGATTGTCGAGCTCAATTCCTGCCTTTGTCAAAACTGATTTCTGCATGATTTCTTTGGAGTTCTTTTGAGGCACACCTAGAAAAAATCCTATGACCCTGACTATACATTTTGGATCAATCTAAAAACATCCTATTAGTACTCCTTGCCCAAATCCAAACTAGGGCTCCAACAATCTCCCCTATTTGGGTGAGGATACTATTTATATAAAAGGAATACAAAGCAAATTTAAAATGGGTGCTTTGAAACATAAAATAAACAACAACGAAGTTTTGAACTAAAAATAAGAGTAAAACTTCTGATAGGCTCTGTAGTTGTTCTTTGCTTATCTTTAACTGAGCATATTTCAGATATGTTGTTCCTATTGTATTCAATAATTTCCTTGATATCATCCCCCTGATTTCTGAATAATTGAAACTGTTGCTGTTGTATCCTTTAAAGCAGTCTCCCCTATACAACTACCCATATACTGAAGGGTCTTTTCCTGAAATAAGGGGTTAGGAGTTCTGGACCCATATTATCTTGGGTCCTAGTTTTTTTTCATAATAATTAGATATAAAAAAACATACAGGTTGATCTTTGTAACCTACAGGGTGAAATTTCCTAGAAGGGATAAGCCATTGGGTAAAAGGATTGATAAAGTTTTGAGTTTGATTATAATTTTCAAAAGGATAAAAATTTCTGTTTTGAAATTCTGAGTTCGATGAAAAATAATTTCGTCGACCTGAGTTCGATGAAGGAGAATCGATTTTGTCGATCTCGGTTCACAGAATGAAAATATCTATTTCCTGTGTTCCACGATCGTCGATCTCGGTTCGAAGAAGCAAATTTCTTTCGTCGATCATAATTTCCAGACAAGTTAAAATCAAAATTTCTGTTCAGAGTTCATCTTCCTGAGTTCGACGAAGAGTGTTGTTTTCGTCGAGCTCCGTTCGACGAATTATGTTGAGCACAAATTTTCTGAAATTGTTTAATTGTTTTTGGTAACAAATTCAGTTATATTGTCTAAATCTATTATCTTTTCTTTGTCTTTAATTATTTCGAAAGAAGCTAATTGTTCAGAAATATTTTTTAAATCTTCTTTAAGATTTTTGTTTTCAGAAGATAGATTATACACTTTCTCTCTGAGAAGTTTTATTTCCTTCTCAGATTGAATCAAATCATTGCATAAAATTTTAAAATCTTCTTTAAAATGTTCTGAAGAGAAATCAAAGGAAGAGATAACTTGATCCTCTTCTGATTCTTCATCAGATTCAGATTCTTCATCATAGCTGTTGCAAGATACATTGATTGCCATCAAGCAGAATTCTCTTGCTCTTGTTTCTTCATCCTCAGTTGTACAGGATGAAGCTTCAGAGTCACTCCAAGATTTAGCTTTAAATGTTCTTTCTTTTGCTGATCCAACAGCCATTGCTGTGAGGGAGTCCCAGATTTCCTTTGATGAGGTGCATTCAACAATTTCCTGAAAAATGTCATCAGACATTTATTGAGCAAGAATGTTCATTGCTTGTGCATTAGCCATCTTTAGTCTTTTCTAGGCTTCTGTCCATTGAGATGATGGAACAACATTCATGCTTGTTGTTTCAAATGGTTGATAAGGACCTGTCAAAATGGAATTGAAATTAGCTTCATCAATAGAATTTATTAATAGCCTAATTCCTTCCTTCCATAGTGAAAGCTTATCTAGATTGCACATAGGAGGTCTAGTGCATGAAAATTCTTCATTTCGTGCCATGACAAACTCTTAGAAAAAAAATAAGATCTATCAGATTGTTTTGGTTCAGGTGTTAGCCTGTATAACCAAAGAAACATCCCACTGATATCAATTGAAAGATAGGGGGATAGATCTTAACTTTCTTCTAATCTAGAGTTAATATATAAAAAGTCGCAGCACAAAGATAAAGAAGGAAAAAGTAAGCACACAGATGACAAGGATTATAGTGGTTCCCCAATCAACCTGGGTACGTCCACTCTTCTACCACCCTGGTAAGAATCCACTAATAGGTTTTGATCAGGTGACTACCACCTTTGCGCTTTTGATCAGGTGCTCAAAAATAAATCTCAAGTCTTTTGGAATGATACTTGTGAACCAGCCTAACTTTTGAAGGGAGTTAAAACCCTGTATAGTGGGGTGGGAAAGAAAGTGATGTTAGTCTTCTCTATTCTCAAAAGCAACTTTGAGAAGACTTTGTGTGGATTCCAAATCTTGTCAAAGCTCCCCCTGAGATGTAGAGTTGTTCAGGAAATGGAAGCTTTGCTTTAGGAGTGTGTAGGTATTCAGATTTGATATTGCTCTCCAGCAAGCTTCTAGACTGATATGGTATTTGTTGTCTCTTGGAAGCCTGAAGCAAATGATGAAGAAATCTGTGAGAAACCGAGTTATATTGTTCTTCACTG
Organism: Platanthera zijinensis; assembly: GCA_039513925.1. Classification (NCBI taxonomy): domain Eukaryota; kingdom Viridiplantae; phylum Streptophyta; class Magnoliopsida; order Asparagales; family Orchidaceae; genus Platanthera; species Platanthera zijinensis. Next base: position 122,548,351 of record CM077080.1, read on the forward strand.
ATTGCTAATTGTAATTGTTTCTCTTTCTTCTCTCTCACTGCTTCATCCCTTTCTACCTTTTTGTTCTGTAACAAAATATCTCTATATATGTCTGAACATGATTCAAACATTTGAATTCACTTTGACTTTAATGGCTGACTCATTTCCGAGAAGGGAAAGAGCCTTGGGAGTTAATTAGGTTTTAATCCATATTTAATGCTACCTTCAACGGCTATATTCAAACAAGAATATATGGTATTAAATTTGAGAATCATAAAGCCTGTAATTAAGGTCTTAATTAATTCTACCAGCTATAAATAAATCTGTCTGAAAAACTGCAAAGGAAATCGTCGACCTCAGTCTGTTATTCGTCGACCTCAGCTCAGAGATCGTCGACCTGAATAATCTTTGTGTCGAGCTGAGATTCTGTCTTGAGTTCAGCGATCATCGACCAGAGCTCAAAGATCGTCGAGCTCAACTCAGAGATATAACTTTGAGTTTCGTCGACCTAAGTTTGAGTATCGTCGAACGCAGCTTGAAGATTGTCAAGCTCAATTCCCGCCTTTGTCAAAACTAATTTCTGCATGATTTCTCTGGAGTTCTTTTGAGGCACACCTAGAAATAATCCTATGACCCTGACTATACTTTTTGGTCAATCTAAAAACATTCTAATAGTACTCCTTGCCCAAATCCAAACTAGGGCTCCAACACCGTGCCTTCAGATATAGCCTCGAGTACGTTGTACTCGGTGATTGCAAGGCGACTTGAGCAATGGGGGGTGGTTGATCCGTACCTACGTTAGGTCGACTATACAGGAGAGCGTCAAGGTATTGAGCTTTCATCAGTGGAATAATTAGAGTCTTAGGCCTGTCCACCATTAAGACTAAATGCTCAATATCGTGTAAATGGTGGTGTTGACCCTGGTTCACCGGTGCACCAAGAATGTGCCTTGAGTGCACAGATCGTCGGGTCGGGTGGCTGACGGTTGTGATGGATTGATTGTGCGTGAGAGCACAAGATATGCTATATCTATCTATGCATTGCTATGCCTACAGGGAAGGAATGTCATTGCCCCGGGAAAGGGGTAGGATTGTTATAAATTGGTCAGCTGAATGCTGACCGTTGCATTGTTTGTCACCTTCTTTATGGGCTGTCCCTATGCAGGTGCTGGAGAGCTGAGCGGGAAGTAAGGGCTAAAGTCCCTACTATTGCTGTTGCTGCCACTACCGCTACTAGCCCTCGATGGCTAAGCTTTCTATTGTGTTTTGTTTATATGTGGCCGGCCTGCGCGCCGATGTATGCAATCCACACTATGAAAAGAGGAACTGTAAGGCCTTAAGGCCAACATGTGTTGTATTTGTTGTAAACTCTTTCAAGAGTTGATATATAAAGGTGGTTTATATATGTAGTGGACATTCCTGGTATGATTTCATCTTTATTGTTAAAATCTTCTGATAGCATGCTCTGAGTTAGGGTGTGATGGTGTTTTGGTATTAACCTGTGACCTCTTCGTCTGTTTGTGACATATAGTGTGGGGCCCCGGCCAGACCTTCTATTATATGTTATTTAACGGGTAGAGTCGTTATATTTTGGTATCAGCTTGTCTCGATCTTCCTCTTTCGAATTCGTAGTTGAATTCTTTTGTGGGGTGGCGAGCCCATCTAAGTGCGAACCATTTTAACACTAATGAACTCTTGAATGTCCACTAAGGAATGTAAATACACTTGTTTGTGGAACCTGCGCGTTCCAATATTGTTGTTATTGCTTGCGCGAGGTTGCTAATGTGTGTCTTGTTCACCTATAAGTGACTTGTAGTGGTGCAGGGCAGTCTGATCCCCAGTAGTCTGATGAGAGTGCGGCACCAGCTGAGGTTCCCACACCTCCTCCATCTACGGAAATAGTTCACTTAGTTACTGAGGCACTATTTGCCATGATTCAGCCAACTGGGCAGGCGCAGCCGGCATTGGTTCAGCCAACCAGGCAGGTGCAGCCGGCATTGGTGCCAGATCGTGTTGGTGTAAGACCCAAACCGGTTGAGGCTGTGGATCCGCGAGCAGCTGAACGACAGTTAAAGAAATTCATGACCTTCAATCCGTCTATGTTTAGGGGTATGGGATCCCCAACGCAGGTAGAGGAATGGTTATCGCAAGTCAAGTGTATATCCATGGCGATCAGGATGGAGGAAAGTCAGAAGGTCACCTTGGCCACCTTCATGTTGGAAGGATAGGCACGGTTATGGTGGGACGAGGTTGAGTTACACCATTTAGCGGGCAGACAATTAACACAAGTTTCGATTAAGGAGTTCTCTCGAATGTTTTTTGCAAAGCACTTACCAGCGGCACAACGCATTGCCATGGAGAACGAGTTCCAACGGTTAACGCAAGGAAAAAAGTAGCGTTGATATGTACTTGCATGAATTTACAAGATTGGGACGGTATGTGGGGTCAATCTTCGCGAATGAACAAAGGAAAACTAATCAGTTCTACGAAGGATTGCGGGATGAGTTGAGGTTCCTGCTTTGGAGTTTGGTGAACCAGGTATTTCAGGCATTGGTTGATACTGCGTGTGCACTGGAAAAGGACATGAAGTGGGTGCAAGGCAAAAAGGACTTGGCTGTGACAAATCTAGAGTTCAAAGCACCCCGCCCCGGAAAATCGTACTACCAAAAGAAGTGGGACAAGAGGTCCAAGCCTTCTGGGCAAGCTTTTACGATAGTTGCGTCAGGAGCAACTTCAAAGCAGGAGTCTCGTACCTGCTTTACCTGTGGCAAAGTGGGCATATAGCCTGTGATTGTTAGGTTGCTCATCCAAAAGGGGAAAAGAAGACGGGTGCGTATTATGCTGAGAAGGGCAAAGCAGTGGTAGAGTCCTCTACATCCCAGGAGCAGCCCAGAGTTTATAATCTTGGCCAGCAGGAGGCTATAAAGCAAAGTGACATCGTCACAGGTACGATTTAAGATATTGCTTGCTTTGTTTTTATTGCATACTTTCTATATAACTTGTGCATGATGTGTGTGCTATAGGCTTTGTCCTGATTCGGAACAACCCAGTGAAAGCCCTATTTTATACGGGTGATTCGCATTCATTTCTGTCTAAGGACTTCGTAGCTCGAATTGGAGTACCGAGTCATGTGACGACAGATAGTATAAAGGTGTTCTGATTGTGTCGATCTCTAAGTCGTCAATGTTGTTCGGAAGGGCGCAGAGTTATTCTTCACGCTTATTCAGGCAGTTGAGCCAATGGCCAGTGTGAGCGATGTTCCGATTGTGTTGGAGTTTGCTGATGTGTTTCCTAAGGATCTTCTTGAGTTACTGCCCCAGAGGGAGATCGACTTCTCTATTGAGTTGGTGCCAGCTGCAAAACCTGTGGCCTGCTCGCCATATCGCGTAGCACCAAAGGAAATAGCTTAACTGAAGGTTCAGTTGCAAGAGTTGCTAGAACAGGGATACATACACCCAAGTATGTCACCTTGGAGCGCGCCTGTTCTATTTGTGAAAAAGAAGGACGGTAGTTTACGGTTATGTATTGACTATCGTGAGATGAATAAGTTGACGGAGAAAAACAAGTATCTGATTCCACGGATAGATGACTTGTTTGATCAGCTAGCGGGATCAACCGTCTATTCCAAATTGGATTTAAAATCTGGATATTACCAGCTGAGGATTCGGGAAGGTGACATTCCTAAGACATCATTTGTAACACGCTACGGGCATTATGAGTTCACTGTAATGCCATTTAGCTTATACAATGCGCCTTTGGTATTCATGAATCTCATGCACCAAACATTCCGAGAGTACTTGGATATGTTTTTGATTGTCTTCATCAATGATATCTTAGTGTACTCGCAGTCGGAAGCCGATCATGCAAACCATTTTCAGTTGGTGTTGCTTACCTTGCAGAGGAATAAGCTCTATGTCGAGTTCTCAAAGTGTGAGTTTTCGCTGTCGTCGGTGGCTTTTCTTGGCCACTTGGTAAGTGGAGAGGGCATAGCAGTGGATCCGTCAAAGATAAGTGACATCTGAGAGTGGCCAGGGATGTCTTCAGTGGCCGAGGTCTGGAGTTTCCTTAGACTGGCAGGCTATTACAGACGGTTTGTTGAAAACTTCTCACGGATTGCTATGCCTCTGACCACATTGACGAGAAAGGATCAGAAGTTCGTTTGGACACCGGAGTGCGCACGAGCTTTTGAAGAGCTGAAGAGTCATTTGACCACGGAGTCTGTTCTGATATCGCCATGTGGTACAGATGGCTATGTGATCTACAGTGATTCTTCGGGGAGCGGCTCAGGCTGCGTTCTTCTATAGTTTGGTAAAGTGATTGCTTATGGCTCGTGCCAGTTAAAAGTGCATGAACGAAATTATCCCGTCCACGACTTAGAGTTGGCGGCGGTGATATTTGCGCTGAAATTGTGGCAATACTATATATATGGCGTAAAGGTGAATATCTATACAGATCATAAGAGCCTAAAGTATTTGTGTGATCAGAAGGATCTGAATATGCGACAACGAAGGTGGATGGAGTTTCTTGGGGATGACACCTTTGATATTCACTATACTCCTGGGAAGGGAAATGTAATCGCTGATGCGTTGAGTTGTAGGACTCCGGTACGGGCAAATTGGTTGCAGATGTATGACGAGCGTCTGATCCAGGAGTTGGAAGCGTTAGAGATTTCTTGTGGTTACAAGAATTCCATAGCCGATGCATGCTTGAACTGGACGGAGGTATAGTATGACCTTGCGGACAGGGTTCGGCGAGCAACGGAGCTTGATGAAAGTCTCTAATGTTATGCAAAGGATGGGTCAGATGACCAATTATCCTGGGATGACGGCTTGTTACGGAAAGATGGCCGGTTGTGCGTCCGAAGTATGGGTAAGTTGAGAGAAGAGTTGATGTATGAAGCTCACTTTGCAAAGTACTCAATTCACCCTTGGAGCACAAAGATGTACAAGGATATGAAGAAGTTATTCTGGTTGCAAGGACTAAAGAAAGACATAGCACATTATGTGGCTAAGAGTCAAACTTGTGTGTTGGTCAAAGCGGAATGTCAGAATCCTGGTGGTTTTCTGAATTCGTTACCGATTCCGGTGTGGAAGTTTGATGATATCTCAATGGATTTCCTGCACAGGTTACTGAGATCTCAATGCGGGAATGATTCAATCTGGGTGATTGTGGACCGGTTGACAAAAGTGGCTCACTTCCTACCGAATAAGAGGGACGATTCAGTGGAAACCTTGACAAAACATTATGTGGAACAGATTGTTCGATTGCACGGTCTTCCTCGAAGAATGGTAAGTGACCGTGATGGGCGATTCACATCGAATGAATGGAGGCTAATCCATCAGCTATTGGGAACAAAGTTAGCATTCAGTACGGCCTTTCATCCCCAAACGGATGGACAGACTGAGCGTACCAACTGGACTATGGAGGATATGCTCCGAATGTGCGCCCTGGATTTTGGTAAGAGATGATAAGATCATCTCTATATGGTGGAGTTTACCTACAATAATAGCTACCAAGCAAGCATCAGTATGGCACCGTTTGAAGCTCGGTATGGTTGTAAGTGTCGTACACCATTAGCTTGGGCAGAAGCAGGCGAATCCAAGCTATATAAGCATAAGAATATCGAAGAGGCTAACTCGACAATACGCTCTATTCGAGAGAGGCTACTGATAGCCTAGGATCGACAAGCAAAGTACTACAATGCCAAGCACCGGAACGTGGAGTTTGCGGTGGGCGATTGGGTATATTTGAAGATCAAACCCTTCAATAGCGTGTCCATGATTCGGCGATTTGAAAAGCTAAGTCTGAGATATCTTGGTCCGTTTGAAGTGGTGGAGCGAGTTGGGGAAGCTCCCTATCGGCTAGCTCTTTCGGCAGAACTGAGTGGCTTGCATGATGTGTTCCACATCTCAGTACTTCGAAAAGCCATCAAGGATCCAACTCAAGTGATTGAGAATGATCGCGTACCATTCGAATATGGGCTAACGACAAAGTTTAGACCCATTCGGATCGAAGATAGAGCGAATAAATAGTTGTGGAACAAAACAATAGGGATGGTAAAAGTCCGGTGGACAATTATGGTCGTGAGAAGCTAATATGGGAGCGGGAGCAGACCATGCGAGATGATTTTCCCGAGTTGTTTGTTTGAACTGTTGTAAAGTGCGTCTTTTATTATAACGGTCGTTTTGAAGTTATAACATTGTGCTTGCTGGATTTCCTTATTGTGAGCAAATTTCGGGACAAATTTTATTGTAAGGAGGGGAGGGTTGCAACACCCCAAAATCCCAAAATGGGGTTCATGTTGAACAACACAGCCTGGGACACGGGCGTGTCCCAGGGCGTATCCTTCTCTATTTTCTCGAGTGTGAGTTTTGGTCTCGAGAGTGTCTTGAGTGAGGCACACGGCCCGGGACACTGGCGTGTCCCACGCCATGTTCTTCTCTGTGTCTGTTGGTACCCTAGTTTGATTTGAGCTTAGTCTTCTCCTTTGTGCTCCTTGACCCAAGAAATATCTATGGTCAATGGTTAGGAGTCTAGCTGTAGAGTCCTCGCTTTTCCAAATTGAGAATTTGGTTAAGTAGTTTTTTCGTTCGACCATAGTCGAACGTCGTTCGACTATCGTCTATCGACTGATCGACGATCGTCTATCAGTTGGTCGACGCTTTGGTCTGCGCTGGTAGTTCGACTATCTGTTGATAGGTCGACTATCTGTTCTGCGCTGGTAGTTCGACTATCTGTTGATAGGTCGACCATCTGTTCTGCGCTGGTAGGTCGACTATCTGTTGATAGGTCGACTATCTGTTTTCTGAGGTAGGTCGACTATCTGCCTGATAGGTCGACTATCTCTGTGCGCTTGATAGTTCGACTATCTGTCCTAGATAGATCGACTATCTGATAGTTCGACTATCTCTTTTGATAGGTCGACTATCTGCCGGGGTAGTTCGACTATCTCCTTTGATAGGTCGACTATCTGGATCGTTCGACTATCTGCCCGATAGATCGACGATCTCCGTGCGTCGGTCGACGATCTCCGAAGGTCGTTCGACGCTTTCTGCCTGCTTGTGTATTTTGTATTTATTTATTATATTTAATTATTTAATACATTTTCTGGCACATTATTTCAAGCTGTATGATAAAGTTTCCAGGCATTATTTACTTCATTCTATTTGCCTGAGTTCAAATCTTTTAAGATAAAGTTGTTTGTCTTATTAGCTGTCTATTTAAATTACTTTATCTGCTGTCAACCACTTTATAGCCGTTGGACTGAAAAGTCTTCTTTTGCTATAAAGAGATAGTTTCTGATGTGACTTTATTTAGTCCTCTGTTTATTTGATTTAAACCTGCAGCTTCTTAAAAAGAGATTTATTCCTTTTTATGGAATGTATTGCTGCAGAGATTTTTCTGTCTTCTTGATATTTACAGCCCAGGTCTCAAGGCTCAGTAGAAGACAAATTATTCAAATGGAAGAGAGCCGTTGCTTGCTGATGATTATATAAAGAACCCTTTGTAGAAGGATTCAAGCTAGTTAACAGGAGTGTTACACACATATTCAAAAGCACTCAAGCCTTCATCAAGCTCAAGCTTCCTGCTCTCAGCAAAATCCATCTATCTGAGAAGTGTTAAGATCTTCATCTCTTCTTCACCTGAGTTCTCCTGCTTTCAGGAAGTTCAACTCAGAGTTTCTTTGAAGAAGAAGAAGAAGAAGATTGCTGCTTGAAGACTGTTTCATTTTGTTATTTATTTTCTTCTTGTAGCTCTTTCCTTCAGTATTTTCTGAAGAGTTTCTGCACTGAAGCAAGACTTCACCTGGACATCTTTGAGCCAGGGGAGCCTTGATTCTTTAGAGCATTCTAGCTCAGTGCAAGCTTTTTGTGCTTCTCTAATCTATTGAAAAATAGAGAAGACATCTTAACCTTCTTCCCCCTCCTGTACAGGGTTATTACTCCCTTCAAAAGTATCCCTTGGTGGCAGGGCACCTGATCAAAAACCTGTGCTTGGTTTTTAGACACCTGATCAAAAGTCTAAAGGGTTTCTGAATCTACCTGAATCAGATTCTGTTGGTGGCAGGGCACCTGATCAAAAACCTGAGTGAATTCCTACCGTGTGGGTAGAAGAGTGGACGTACCCAAGTTGTTTGGGGAACCACTATAAATCTCCTTGTGTCGTCTGGATTCAACTGTTTAATTCATGTACTGTGGCTGTGAATAGATATAACTAGGCTGCTAGTTGCTGTTTAGGTTTTTCCAAGCTTAACTGTAATTACAGTTAGCTTGTGTTTGTACACAACACTTGTATTAGGCTTTAAGGTTAAAACAAATCTATAATCTCTTCATTCCGCACTTCACTCCAAGGGAGTTGGGTAGACAGTTAAGTTTTGTATTGTGCAAAATTTGATTACTCTATTCACCCCCCCCCCCCCTCTAGAGTAGTATCTATCCCTTCACTTTCAATTGGTATCAGAGGGAGGTTGACTGACTGTATAGGCTAACACCTAAGTCACAAGATCCTGATAGATACCAAGAGTTTATAGATATTCACTATCATGGCCCAGTCTAAGGATTATTCAAGCACCAGACCTCCAGCATGCAACTTAGCAAAGTTTGGCATCTGGAAGGCAAGGATTAAATTATATATGAACTCTATTGATGAGAGTATCTTTGCTTCTATTTTGTCAGGTCCCCCAAGAGCACCTGCTGCTGCCACTGCCTCATCATCTGATATGAGTGCAGTGCCTCCTCCAGACTATAATGATGAGTACAAGAAGGCAAAAATTGCTGATGCCAAAGCAATGAACATACTAGCTCAGACTATGTCTGATGAAGTGTTCCAGAAGGTTGCTGATTGCTCTTCAGCAAAGGCCATGTGGGACACACTGAACCAGATTGTAGCTGGTTCAGCTGATGAAAGGAAGGACAGGAGGTCCAACCTTATCTCACAGTATGAGAACTTCAAAAAGACTGATGCTGAATCAGTTGAAGCGATGTACACCAGGCTCAGCTCAATCATCAATGAGCTGAGGACCCTTGACAAGGATATCTCATTGACAGAGGTCAATGACAAGATCCTTATGTGCTTCCCTAGCACATGGGATTTGAGGATCTGGCCAATCAAGGAAGCCAGAAGCACCAATGAGATATCAACTGAAGCCCTTCTCGGCAAGCTCAAATCTTTTGAGCAAGTGCTGAAGACAAGGGAAGCTGAAGCAGAAGCCAAGACCCCCACTCCAACAAGAAAAGAGCAATCTCTAGCTCTTAATGCTGCTGAAGCCTCAGAAGGCAGCCAATCAAATGAGGAGCTCATGGCATTGTTTGCCAAGAGATTTCTCAAAATGGGAAGAAAAGAGTTCAGAAGAAAATCTTCAAAGTATGAAGAAAAGCCAAGGTATGATCGTACTCCAACTAAAGAAATTATTTGTTATGGGTGCAGGAAGCCTGGACACATCTTGCCAGAGTGTCCAGAGGAGAAAAACAAAGACAAGAGGAAAGAAAAGGAGCAGCACAGGAAGCACTCCAAGCCATCCTCCTACAAGAACAAGAAAAAGGAGAGAGGTTTCATTGCTGAAACCTGGAGTGATTCTGATGAAGAATCCTCATCCTCAAGCTCTAGTGAGGATGAAGAAGAAAAGAAGGCAAAAGAAGTTTGCCTCATGGCAATAGATGCCTGCAGCAACCACTCTGCTGCAGAGAGTTCTGACTCAGATGAAGAAATGCCTACTGAAGATGAGGTACTTTCATCTTATGATTTTACTTCAGAAGAGTTTAAGTTAGAATTTAAATCTTTATGTTTAGATTTAATTAGTTCAGAAAAGGAGATAAAAGAACTTAGAAATAGGCTAGCTGACTCTGAATTAATAGCCTCTGAAAACATTAGGTTAAAGGAAGATCTCACTACTTGTAGTGAAGAAATTAAATTTCTTAAAATAGAATTAGCTAAGTCTAAGAGATTAGAAGAATCCCTTAATGGTAGAAGCCTTAAGCTGTTAGAAATTACCAGCATGGCTAACACTAGGTCAGGTAATGATAAACTAGGCTTAGGAGCTTCTCCCAGTGAACCCCCAGTCTTGCTTAAAAATAACCTTTCAACTCCAGTGAACTTCATTTCAGCTAGTGGAAAGAAAAACACTGAGCAAGTAAACCTTGTAAATAAAACATTAAATAAGGCTAAGAGAGAAAAGAGAAAGAAATTTTTCAAAGAAATGCAAAGAGCGTCGAACGAAGCTCGACGATCGGAAGCTCCATGGTCGAACGAAGGTCGACGATCTGAGCGCCCATCGTCGAACGTAGATCGACGATTTCAACATGATTTTCAAAATCATAATCCCTATCATAGAAACCTAAATGAAAATAGAAACCCTAGGTTTGTTGACCCATCATCTGCATGGAGAATCCCACCTAGGAGATCTCACCCACTAGGCTATCACCCTCAGCCTGCATTTTCTTATATTTCCAGTTTTTCTTATGTGAAAAACAAGGGACCCAAGGTTACCTGGGTCCACTCTGTCTAAATAATTGATATGCAGGTGAAGGCCTATCCAATCACTCAAAATAAGTGGTATTTGGATAGTGGATGCTCTAAGCATATGACAGGAAACAAAGAGCTTCTATCAAAGTACAAAGCTAAGCTCGGCCCAAAGGTTATCTTTGGAGACTCCAGCTGTGGTCAGACAGAAGGATATGGCAAGATCACGATTGGAGCTGTTACATTCAAGAGAGTTGCTTATGTCAATGGACTAAAGCATAATCTGATTTCAGTTAGCCAGCTATGTGATGCTGGCTACCAGGTTTCTTTTTCTAACTCCTCTTGCAATATTACTTTAAATAATAATGTTGTTTTAATAGGTAATAGAATAGGCAATATATATTTAGTAGATTTTAATTCATCTCACTCTGAAATCTGCCTGTTTAATGAATTAAACCTTAATAATAATTCTTTATGGCATAAAAGGCTTAGTCATGTAAACCTGAAAAATATATCTAGGTTATCTAAGCACAACCTTGTTAGAGGTTTACCTTCTTGCCCCTACAAGAAGGAGAGCCTTTGCAAGGCTTGTCAGCTAGGCAAGCAAACCAAAAATTCATTTAAATCTGTAAATAAAAGTGATTCACCTAGAATCCTGTATTTATTACATTTGGACCTTTTTGGCCCAATAAATGTACAGAGTTTAGGAGGGAAGTATTACACATTAGTAATTGTAGATGACTTCTCTAGGTTCAGTTGGGTTTTCTTTTTGAGAACTAAGTCTGATAACTTCAAAGCCCTTACAGACTTTCTACTTTGTGTGCAGACTGAGTACTCTACTCATGTGGCCTTGATCAGAAGTGATCATGGTACTGAGTTTGACTCTCTTCTCATGCAAGAATTCTGTGAGAGAGAAGGTATCAAACATAGCTTCTCAGCTCCTAGAACTCCCCAACAAAATGGGGTAGTTGAGAGGAAGAATAGAACACTAATTGAAGCTGCTAGCACATTGTTGGCAGATGCTAACATGCCTCTATCCTATTGGGCAGAAGCTGTTAGTACAGCCAACTATGTCTTGAATAGAAGTTTGATACACAAACTTAAGTGTAAAACTCCTTATGAGTTGCTTAAAGGAAAGAAACCAAAAATTAATTACTTTAGAATTTTTGGCTGTATTGTGTATATTCATAATAATAATAAAGAATATATTAGAAAGTTTGAAGCAAAAGCTTCAATGGGAATCATGCTTGGATATTCCCAAGTAAGCAAAGCTTATAGGGTTTATAACAAATCAACATGTAAGATAGAAGAATCTGTGCATGTATCATTTGATGAGCATCAGATGTTTTACAAGGAGAAGGAAAATTCTCCTTCCTCCAGTTCTTTGCAGGTACATGATGCCCCTCAAGAAATCCTTCAACTTTCAACTCTTCAGATCACTGAATCAGACAGTGATGAAGACATTGCTGAAGCTGTTGAAGCTGTTGTTGTTCCACCAACAGTAGATCAAATTCCTCCTGAGGAATTAATCCCAACTGTTGCTGAAGATCACATCCCACCTGCTGATATTGTCACACTTAGAGATCACCCCACATCTCAAGTGATTGGAGACTTATCAGCTGGTGTGCAAACAAGACATCAATTAAGACAGGATGTGATGCATGCTTGTTTCCTCTCACAGGTTGAACCCCTCACCTTTAAAGATGCAGAGCTAGATCCCCACTGGATCATTGCAATGCAAGAGGAGCTCAATCAGTTTGAGAGATGTAAAGTTTGGACTTTGGTTCCAAGACCTAAAGGCCAACTGATCATAGGCACCAAGTGGGTGTATAGAAACAAGTTAGATGCAAATGGAATAATAGTAAGGAATAAAGCTAGGCTTGTAGCTCAGGGCTACAGACAGGAGGAAGGTATAGACTATGACCAAACCTTTGCTCCTGTTGCAAGGCTAGAAGCAATAAGGATCTTCTTGGCCTATGCAGCCTTCATGAAGTTTAAGGTGTTCCAAATGGATGTCAAAAGTGCATTCCTGAATGGTGAGCTTAAGGAAGAAGTGTTTGTTGAACAACCACCAGGGTTTGTTTCATCAACTCAGCCTTCTCATGTTTTTAAGTTGCAAAAAGCTCTTTATGGACTAAAGCAAGCTCCTAGGGCCTGGTATGAGACCTTAGCTAGTTTCCTGTTAGAGCACAACTTCACTAGGGGAGTAGTTGATAGAACCCTTTTCGTTAAGCATCACAAGGACACAATCCTGTTAGTTCAGGTGTATGTAGATGATATTATCTTTGGCTCCACTGATCCCAAACTTTGCAAAAAGTTTTCCAACTTGATGCACTCTAAGTTTGAGATGAGTAGCATGGGTGTGCTGTCTTACTTTCTTGGTCTCCAAGTTAAGCAAGATGCTGATGGTATCTTCATCTCCCAATCCAAATATGCCAAGGAATTGGTAAAGAAATTTGGGATGGCTGATGCTTCAGCAATGCCTACACCCATGGCTACTAATGTAGTTATTGATTCTGATGATCACGGCAAGCCAGTTGATCAAAAGAATTATAGGGCCATTGTTGGTTCCCTATTATATCTAACTGCAAGTAGGCCAGATATAATGTTTGCTACATGCCTTTGTGCTAGATTCCAGGTCAACCCCAAGGAATCTCATCTGATTCTTCTAAAGAGAATCCTGAGATACCTGAAAGGATGTCCAGATCTAGGACTTTGGTACCCAGCTGAGTCAGAGTTTGAATTAATTGGATATTCTGATTCTGATTATGCTGGTTGCAGAGTTGACAGGAAGAGCACCTCAGGAACTTGCCAGTTCCTGGGAGAGAGATTGGTTTCTTGGTTCTGTAAGAAGCAGGCTTCTGTCTCAACTTCAACTGCAGAGGCTGAATATATAGCAGCTGCCAGTTGTTGTTCACAGATCCTGTGGATTCAAAACCAGCTTGTGGATTATGGTTACTCACACAAGAACACCAAGATCATGTGTGATAGTACCAGTGCTATCTCAATTGCACAAAATCCAGTGCACCACTCTAGAACGAAGCACATTGAGATTAGGCACCATTTCCTGAGAGATTGTGTGGAAAAGAACAAGATCTGTCTTGAGTTCATATCCACTGAGTTTCAGAGAGGTGATATATTCACCAAGCCTTTAGATGAACAGAAGCATCTGTTCTTTTTAGTCCAACTAGGCATGATCAATGGACGAGACTAAGTGTGATGATATCTGCCTATGTTGAGGTTTGTTTGAAGATAGTCGAACGACGTTCGAAGATAGTCGAACGATTTAAGCCTATCGTCGACCTCTGGTTAATGATAGCTTATCTGTTTGAAGATCGTCGATCGACGTTCGACCATCGTCGAACGTCTTGGGCTCATCGTCGATCTCTGGACGACGACAGCCTGTTGTTTGAGAAGCCAGAAATAGTCGAACGATTGTCCGACTACTCTGCTTCTGAGCCGATCGTCGAACGACCGTTCGACCATCGGGTCAAGATCTTTTTAATAGACCGACTATATCCGGTTCAATATAAAGCCGATAGTCGACCTAGGTTAAAAGATCTGTTGCTTTATCGTCGACGGAGCGTGCCCTTTCGCATTCTGCTTTCCCGCTTGCGATTTTCTGCTGCTCCGTCCTCTTCGTCTTCCTCCTCTTTCTCGCGTTTCTCCAGCAGATCAATGGCGATTTCTCCAGCTATTTTAGCCGTAGTAAAGTTCGATGCCGGATTCAGTGTAGATTTCGAAGCTTTCAGCAGTTGCGATGCCGGCATAGTGGAAGTTCTCCAGCTTTGCAAAGATCAAGGTTTAGAGAAGCTGATGTCTGAGAGGATCAAGATCAACATTCCTGAAATAAAAGAATGGGCTTTCACGTCGTCTTCCACAGACGAAGCGATGATCGGCACCATCGGCGGAGTAGAAGTTGCCCTGACTCCGGCCGTTCTTTCTGATGTTTTCGGTTTAGTTATTGGTGATGAAGACTATGAGCAAGATGCTCAGGAGTTCGGAAGGATGCTTGTTGAGCTGGGACATGCTGAAGGCATTCCCACCAAGCTGCTCAAGGTAAATTTTCCCTTCAAGATAAAGTTTCTCGCTGAAGTAGTCGGAAAAGTGCTCCTTGGAAAGCACTCTGCCCATGACAACATAACAAGGCAACAATTTGCACTCATGTGTGCAATTGTCAATCGAAAGAGGATCGATTGGGCAGCCGTTCTGTTTGATTTGATCAGGAAGAAGAATGGAAAGAAGGAAGTTACCCTCGGAAGGGTTATTGGAATTTTCCTGAAGGAGAAATTTCCCCAGTTGCTGAGTTCTGCCGCAACAACTATCAACGCCAGCAAGAAGATGGATCCCCACTTATTCTCTAAGTGGAAAAGGACTTTTGTGAAATCTGCTCCAGCCACATCAGAGGACACAAGGACTGCTTCAGTCGCTCCTCAACCTAGTGAAGCTGGCTCAGCTCTCCCTTCCTCCTCCTCTGTTTTGCCGTCTGCCTCAGTTGAAGTACCATCAACTTCAGCTGAGGTACGACCCTCTTCTTCTGCTGCACCTGAAACAGCTATGGTTGTTTCTCCTTCCTCTCCAGTCTCTCCCATTCCTTCTAATCAAACTGGGTTATCTATTCCTAGTTTTGATTTGTTAGGTTCTGAGAGATTTCCCTCTCCTCCTCCGTCCCCCAGTCATGTTAATTCCCCAATTAACTCACCTCCTCAGAGATCTCCTGCTCGATCCCCTGTTCTCACCACTCCTCATCCCAGCACATCTACCATATTTGCTGCAGCTCCATCCACCTCAAATTCATCATCTTTTGAAATTACCCCTGAATTCCTCTCCCGCATTGTGGAGCTGATTACCCCATCAATCAAAATCATGATTGAAGAGGCAATCACTCCCCTTGCTGCCTCCATTGATCTTCTATCTGCCTCCATCAAATCTCTATCAAAATCAGCTGAGCCATCTTCCTCTTTGGGCCTGGTTTCAGTACCCACTGAAATCAGGCAGGGGGAGATGTCTAATGAAGATGTCTCAGGCCTCCCTGCCTCTCCTCAAGTTGTAAAAGATTCAGTTTTGTCTGCTCTTCCAGAATCTGCTCAAGTTGAGCCAGAAGAAGTTTCAGATGTGGTTATGTCTGCTGAGGAAGAGAATGCCCCTGCTGAGCAAGAGGTTGCTCCAGTTTTGATTGAGAAGGATATAGCAGATGCAATCTTGCAATCAGAATTTGCTGTAAAGGTATGCCTAGAAGATATTTCAACTCCTGAGATTGCAAAATTTATAGACGAAATTATAACGAAGTTTCTATCTGAGATTGAAGTCCAAATATGCCTAGATGATCTCACCACCCCTGTGATTGCAAGATATCTAGAAGGAATCGTAACCTCATATCTGGACAAGTCATGGGAAATGGTTAAATATGAAGGTAACGCTTTCATTCGCTTTGTTTATGAATCTATTAATTTGATAGTCTGTGAATACCTTGAAGGTATGATTCAAGTTTATTTAGCAGATCTGTATTCGTAATTTTACAGATATTATTAAAGAAGATGTAACTGCCCAGAAAATAGCAGTTGTTTCTGTGGCTGCTCCAAGTGATTCTGATACTCAATTAGATCCAGAATTGGATGTGTTTTTAGATGATAAAGAGGATGAAAATCAAGAGGAAATCAAAGTTGATTCTCCTGTTTTAAGTTTGGAAGAAATTCAAGCAAGGGCTGCTTGGGACTTAAGAGTTTTATCTTTAAAAGAAAAAGAGAAAGATTTGCAGTATGGAAAGTCATCCATCTGGGATGATTCTCCAGGATTAGATTTAGACTCTCTTATGGCTATGGATGTCATTGAAGAAGAAAAAGAGAAGTCGGCATTAAAGCTTAAAGAAAAGGCTGTCTCAGAAGCCTATGATCCCTATGAGAATCCTCCATCATCCAATTCTGATGATGATGTTGATTCAGATGTGTCTGAAAATTCAAAGAAAAAGAAATCTGCTGTTAAGAAGAGAAAAGCTCCTCCTCCACCTCCAAATAAGGACAATGACACTCCCTACTACATCCTGAAGGGCATTGACCCCAAATCTAAAGATTTTAAGCATTGGATGCTGTTTTCGAAAAATCAGCAAAAAGAAAGGAAGAGAACTAAAAGGTATGATAGTCCAGTCTCCAGATGGACTCCCAAAGGTCCCCCTCCACCTCCCGGTGCAGGAGCCTCTGGGAATCTACCTGCAAATCAGTCTGCTGCCTATGGAAAATCTGCATCTGCTCAGCACCAACCAAGACAAGGTCATCAAAGTTCGCAAAGCAAATCATCTTATGGATCTCAAAGACCAATGAAGGAGGTTGTGGCCCAAAGACCAACTTTTTCCCCTCCTCCTTCTCCAGTTCAATCTGAGAAAAGTGTGTCAAAAGGTAAATAGTTTACAGTGTTTTAAAACCTTCTAGCAAGTTCCTTTTGCTAAGTTCTTTAATGTCTTATCTAGATATAATAGCTGATGCTGCTTCTCCAGAGCCCGTATATGAAAATCCCGAGCTCGATCCTAATTTTAGGATGGCTCGCTTTCAAGAGCTTGTAGGGGCAGCCCAAATAAGAAAAGCAAGAGCCGAAGGTAAAGATACATCTGGCTTTACTACAATGTCAGCATATAGAAAGAAAGAATTTGAGAAATTCCAAGTCAATCCTGAGATATTTGATCCAGCAAAGTACATGGAAAAACATCCTGAAGCTGTTGTTCCCAGAGCTACAGAGCTAAAGATTCTTGGAGCTCAGGATCTGAAGATGTCAAAGAAGGAATCAGATGACCCTCTTCGAAAAATTTCTTTTGTCTCTAGTTCTTCTGATCCATTACCTGACTCTAAAGATTCTTGATAGTTTGATTTAAACTGCTGTGTTATATTTATTTATCTGATTGATAATCTGCCAGATTTATTGTTATCTATCTGTTGAAATTATTTTTAGTATTCTATTGCTAGCTGTTTTAGTTTTTGAGAGACTTAACTCAAATAGGGGGAGATTGTTGGTACCCTAGTTTGATTTGAGCTTAGTCTTCTCCTTTGTGCTCCTTGACCCAAGAAATATCTATGGTCAATGGTTAGGAGTCTAGCTGTAGAGTCCTCGCTTTTCCAAATTGAGAATTTGGTTAAGTAGTTTTTTCGTTCGACCATAGTCGAACGTCGTTCGACTATCGTCTATCAACTGATCGACGATCGTCTATCAGTTGGTCGACGCTTTGGTCTGCGCTGGTAGTTCGACTATCTGTTGATAGGTCGACTATCTGTTCTGCGCTGGTAGTTCGACTATCTGTTGATAGGTCGACCATCTGTTCTGCGCTGGTAGGTCGACTATCTGTTGATAGGTCGACTATCTGTTTTCTGAGGTAGGTCGACTATCTGCCTGATAGGTCGACTATCTCTGTGCGCTTGATAGTTCGACTATCTGTCCTAGATAGATCGACTATCTGATAGTTCGACTATCTCTTTTGATAGGTCGACTATCTGCCGGGGTAGTTCGACTATCTCCTTTGATAGGTCGACTATCTGGATCGTTCGACTATCTGCCCGATAGATCGACGATCTCCGTGCGTCGGTCGACGATCTCCGAAGGTCGTTCGACGCTTTCTGCCTGCTTGTGTATTTTGTATTTATTTATTATATTTAATTATTTAATACATTTTCTGGCACATTATTTCAAGCTGTATGATAAAGTTTCCAGGCATTATTTACTTCATTCTATTTGCCTGAGTTCAAATCTTTTAAGATAAAGTTGTTTGTCTTATTAGCTGTCTATTTAAATTACTTTATCTGCTGTCAACCACTTTATAGCCGTTGGACTGAAAAGTCTTCTTTTGCTATAAAGAGATAGTTTCTGATGTGACTTTATTTAGTCCTCTGTTTATTTGATTTAAACCTGCAGCTTCTTAAAAAGAGATTTATTCCTTTTTATGGAATGTATTGCTGCAGAGATTTTTCTGTCTTCTTGATATTTACAGCCCAGGTCTCAAGGCTCAGTAGAAGACAAATTATTCAAATGGAAGAGAGCCGTTGCTTGCTGATGATTATATAAAGAACCCTTTGCAGAAGGATTCAAGCTAGTTAACAGGAGTGTTACACACATATTCAAAAGCACTCAAGCCTTCATCAAGCTCAAGCTTCCTGCTCTCAGCAAAATCCATCTATCTGAGAAGTGTTAAGATCTTCATCTCTTCTTCACCTGAGTTCTCCTGCTTTCAGGAAGTTCAACTCAGAGTTTCTTTGAAGAAGAAGAAGAAGAAGATTGCTGCTTGAAGACTGTTTCTTTTTGTTATTTATTTTCTTCTTGTAGCTCTTTCCTTCAGTATTTTCTGAAGAGTTTCTGCACTGAAGCAAGACTTCACCTGGACATCTTTGAGCCAGGGGGAGCCTTGATTCTTTAGAGCATTCTAGCTCAGTGCAAGCTTTTTGTGCTTCTCTAATCTATTGAAAAATAGAGAAGACATCTTAACCTTCTTCCCCCTCCTGTACAGGGTTATTACTCCCTTCAAAAGTATCCCTTGGTGGCAGGGCACCTGATCAAAAACCTGTGCTTGGTTTTTAGACACCTGATCAAAAGTCTAAAGGGTTTCTGAATCTACCTGAATCAGATTCTGTTGGTGGCAGGGCACCTGATCAAAAACCTGAGTGAATTCCTACCGTGTGGGTAGAAGAGTGGACGTACCCAAGTTGTTTGGGGAACCACTATAAATCTCCTTGTGTCGTCTGGATTCAACTGTTTAATTCATGTACTGTGGCTGTGAATAGATATAACTAGGCTGCTAGTTGCTGTTTAGGTTTTTCCAAGCTTAACTGTAATTACAGTTAGCTTGTGTTTGTACACAACACTTGTATTAGGCTTTAAGGTTAAAACAAATCTATAATCTCTTCATTCCGCACTTCACTCCAAGGGAGTTGGGTAGACAGTTAAGTTTTGTATTGTGCAAAATTTGATTACTCTATTCACCCCCCCTCTAGAGTAGTATCTATCCCTTCACTTTCAGTGTCGTCTTGAGAACTCAATGAAATGTACTTGATGCTTGTTTAGAGGGTACACGGCCTGATACACGGGTGTATCATAGGCCGTGTACTCCTTGAGTTTGTGCGGACTAGTGTACACGGCTAGATAAGGGCGTGTCCGCAGCTGTGTCTAGGCACACGGCCTGTGACACGGGCGTGTCTCAGGGCCATGTCCTTTTCTGCACTTTTCCAAGGAATTGAGGCTTGGGGAACACGGGCTAGACACGGGCGTGTTTGAAGCTGTGTCAGGACACACGGCCTGTGACACGGGCATGTCATATACCGTGTTCTGGTCTAGATGAGTCGGTTCGTGTACCGCTTATTGATGGAGAGGATGCCCCTCCATTTGCTCGTGCCGACATGGACCTCTCTTTTGATCGCCACCGCTACATGTTCATGGACATTGATGGTCGTTGCTGCAACCGTCATCGCCTCCACAACATGGATCTCTCTTTTGATTGTCACCGCTACATGTTTGTGGACATTGATGGTCGTTGCCGCAACCATCGTCGCCTCCTCCACCTCCGCCGCCGGCATTTCATCATGTCATTATGATTATAATGATTATTTCATTTTGAAATAATATTATAATCCTCCTTTCTTTATTTTCATAAGTTATTTTCATAAGTATCTTTATTATGTTGTTTTTAATTTTCTAAGTTTAATGGAGTGGCTAGGATTCAATTTAATGTGATGAAGGGTTGGATGGAGAGGTGTAATAATATATATATATGTATGTGGAGTGGGAGAAGGAATCGAAGAAGAAGAAAAAAAGAAAACCCTAAACCTCACGGTTTGCCCAGCCCCTCTCTCGGCCTGGCCGAAACCCGCACCCGACACCTCCTTGAAATCGCCGATCGGTTGCTGCTGCCTCCCCTCTTTGGGTGTACCGTTGCTGCTCCGGCGACCTCCAACCTCCTCCAGTGTGACTCCGAAGAAGGCGGTTTGGTTCTCCCTCATCCGGTATGACTCCGGTGAATTCGTGGAAGTGTGACTCTTCCTTAGTTCTCTTGCTCCTCCTCCTCTCCTCCTCTCTCATTTAAGATTATTGGGTAACGATTTTATTCCCCTAAACTTGTGTGATCTTCTTCTTTATTTTGTGAGTTAGTGGAGACTTGTGATTTCATGTTTTATCTGAATTATTGATTCACATTTACATTTATAAAATCTGAAATTTGTATTATGTTCATCCGAATTTTCCGCGAAGATTTTGCAAAGGTAGGTCGCTTTGGACATTTGCAAACCGGGGATTGTGTAGCCTTTGGTTTCGAATGGATCAAGAGGATTTGGTATATCCTCGTATGGTTTTGTTTTGAGGGATGCATTTGGACTATTTTCCGAATTGAAGCTTTAGTCCGGATCACTCTCCATATGGATGGAAAATGTTTGTGATGCGATGCTAGATGTATGGTAAGGTTATGATATTAGTATATGTGTATGTTCGTACAGGTTTGGGTGGGAACTTCCCCCTTGTGAGATCGCGATATTTTAAACAAAACTCTACCGAAATTTCGAGTTTTGCGCGCACACCACGTGTTCGCTTAAATTCCCCTTAGGAATCCTTTTGTATTTTCGTGTTTTAATTTCTTTAGGGAGTGGCCTACATCAATTTGGTATCAGAGGGAGGTTTGCCAATTTCTCAACTTGGCAACGATCCGCTCGTTCTGAGCTGCCCCTTTTTTTGCACTTAGGCACGTTCGTTGGTCTTCTATTTTATTTTTAGTTAAAAAAAAAAATTTGTGTTTCTTAAAATATATCAAAAAAAAAGTTTTTACGTGTTTACTTATTTTGAGTCTTTTTTCCAGTTGTCTGTCATGGCGCATGTTGGGAGTCCCCTTCCCTCATTTTCCTCGATTGGTGCATGTTACAAGGAGATGAACCACCAATGTGAAGACCTTAGGGGTTTATTAGTACAACTTAAAGGTCAGCTTCTGACGCCTCATCTTGATGCCCCTAGGCGACCCTAGGCTGGTAGAGCTACCCATAGGATACCTGTGCCTACCAATGGCGGAAATGAGAAGCTTAGGACCCTTGTTCCTAGTTCGATAGATGAGATTGCTAGGAATGTCATGAGCCTGCGGGGTGAGACTGTTCCTACCAGTATGGTTAGTCAGACAATTATGACACCTCCACCGCGCACCTCTAGGCGTGTTAGAATTCCCGCTCCGACCTATGATGGGCGAGGAGAACCGCGAGTGTTTTTATGTTGGGTGAAGGATATGGAACTTTATTTTAAGCAATAACATCTTGTGGACCCCCACAGGATTCCCGTTGCGAAACTACAATTATTTGGTCGAGCTCAGACCTTCTGGCTCAATGAGGAGAGACGTTTTCGTAGATCTTGATGAGATCTAAAACTTTTATGTTGAACACTTTTCCTAAAAATGTCATATAATAGGTTTTATTTCAAAAGGTGCGATTCTAATGTACAAAATATAATACTTTAGACTACGATTTTTTATAAAACCGTAGTCTAAAGTTACTTTAGACTGCGGTTTTTTCATAAAACCGCAGTCTAAAGTCTATGTAAAGTATTAAATTTTTTATTTGTCATTTTAAATTAAGAAAAATACTGTTTCAAATTTTTTCTTTGCAGTCTCACACGATGTATTTCTTAAACTTAACTAGAACCGAGCTTTCAATAAATTTTGAACCATCTGATTGGTTTTTTGTTAATACTAATTGATTTTTTTGAATCATCTGGTGGACATTATGGCTAGTGTGAGCAGCGAGCTCTAAAAATGGCTTATTGCCAAACAGGAAAGGTGAAACCGACTCGCGCCTTCATATATAGCCTCGAGTACATTGTACTTAGTGATGGCAAGGCAACTTGAGCAACGGGGGGTGGTTGATCCGTACCTATGTTATGTCGACTGTATAGGAGAGCGTCAAGGCATTGAGCATTTGTCAGTGGCATAATGAGAGTCTTAGGCATGCGCGCCATTAAGACTAAATGCTCAATACTGTGTAAACGGTGGTGTTGACCTTGGTTCGCCAGTGCACGAAGAATATGCCCTGAGTGCACGGATTGTCTGGCCGTGTGGCTGACGGTTGTGATGGATTGATTGTGTGTGAGAGCACAAGATATGATATATCTGTCTATGCATTGCTATGCCTATAGGGAAGGAATGCCACTACCCCGGGAAAGGGGTAGGATTGTTATAAATTGGTCAGTTGAATGCTGGCCGTTACATTATTTACCACCTTCTGGGTGGGCTGTCCCTATGCAGGTGTTGGAGAGCCGAGCGGGAAGTAAGGGCTGAAGTCCCTGCTATTGCTGCTACTGCCGCTGCCGCTGCTAGCCCTCAAAGGCTAAGCTTTCTATTATTTTTTTTTCATGTGTGGCAGGCCTGCGCACCGATGTATGCAATCCACATTGTGAAAAGAGGAACTGTAAGGCCTTAAGGCCAACATGTGTTGTATTTACTGTACACTCTTTCGAGAGTTGATATATAAAGGTGGTTTATATATGTAGTGGACATCCTGGTATGATTTCATCTTTATTGTTAAAATCTTCCGCTAGCAAGCTCTGAGTTAGGGTGCGATGGTGTTTTGGTATTAACCTGTGACCTCGCCATCTGTTTGTGTCATATAGTGTGGGGCCCCGGCCGGATCTTCTATTATATATTATTTAACGGGTAGAGTCATTATAATAGTTCTGTACTAAACACGCCCTGGTCATGGGTGTGAATCTCCAAAAAACATTTCTACAAATTTTAGAGGAGTCCATGAGTTGAAGAGGAAGATTTTGGAGCTTATTTTCTATAATTCTTATTTGTTTTAACTGTATTTTCATTTCTAGTAGCTAGTTTAGTTCTTGTATTCTCTTTCCTAGTATAACCCTTTTCCTCGTAATTTTAATTCAAGCTATTTCAACTTTAGTAATCATGTCTCTTTCTCTTCTCTTTGTGCAATTCTCCCATAGATATGAGTAGCTAAGTTTCTATTCGCACCTGATCATAATGAACATTGGAATAAAATAAACTTTTTTTTGTCTCTAAATACTTTGGCAAGCATTCTATTTTATTTCGTTTCGATTTATCTTTGAAAAAATTTTCTTCGAATTCATATATCGCGAGTATGTTTTTGATCTAAGATCCACATGCTAGTTGATCGAGAGATCCTTGGAAGCGAGGAGATCACTTAAAGATAATAAAAGGAGTTGTATGCACACCTAGAGAGAGGATGAGATAAATCTTTTAGATTGGGGTCAAACCCAATAGTGGGGTTCACCTCTTAAAATAAGCTTAGGGGTTTCGACTAATCGAGGGGTCTTAATCGATAAACCTAAGGATAGTTGTTAGCGTATTCTCAAGAGATGCGCTTACATATTTTGGGAACCTCCATGGTTGAACGTTTTTAATTTAGAATCTTGCGGCTTTTTATTTTATAAAAAGTTTATTTTATCCAAATGGATTCTACATGAGTGCTATTTTTTAATCCATCGCATTTCTCTTAAAAATTTTAACCGCATTCCTTCTTGCTTTTGCAAATCAACTAACCTTTTCATTAGATAAAAAAAATATCTTTCTTATGAGTATAATTACTTGACATGCCCCGAGTCTAAATACGACTTGAATGTATACTCTAAAAGTATAGCTGCACTTGCCTTATCGGTTCTCACTCTAGCGAGAGTTCAAACAGAGATCATCAAGTTTTGGGTTCGTTGGAGGGGAACTATCTTTTTGTCAATATTTTGAAAGCATGGTTCTGTTAATTTTATCATTTAATTTATGTCTTTTTCTAATTTTCTAAAATAATAATTCATTTTAATTAAAAAATTTTATTTTAAATTATTATAATTATGTTTTCTTGCGAAAGGTCCGTGTTGGGTTATTATCCCACAGGACCACCTAATACCTTGCAAACCCATCATTGGGTAGTCCTTAGGAAATCCAATTAATTTTATTTTATAAATTTTTAATTAAAATTTTTTTATTTCTCTTGGTGTATGACCTGAGGGAATTCGTCGGATCTATTTGATTTGAATTTGGAAATTGAGTGAACCCTTCAACAATGCTAACGAATTCATTATCTTAATTCTCAAGATTTGGTTGAGAAATCTATAGGTGACACTCCTTTTCCTTCATCTCTACCTTCATCCCCTTCTTCTCGTCCTTCTAAGTTACTTTATTCTCCTTTTTGTACTTCTTCTCGTCCTTCTTATATGGGGCAACCAAATCCCAATCTAAATATAGTTGGAGTGCAAACATTGTGCAATTATACAAGGCCAAATTTAGATTGCGTTCAATCAAGTATTGTTCGACCCACTATTGTGAAAAAAAACTTTGAGTTGAAGATAAGCATCGTTCAAATGGTTCAACAATATATACAATTTGACGGGCATCGGGATGAGGATCCTAACACATATATTGCTAATTTTTTTAAAATATGTGATACTTTAAAATTAATGGAATTTCTGATGATGCGATAATTCTTAGACTTTTTCCTTTTACTTTGCGCACAAAAGCAAAACAGTGGTTGGTTCTCTACCAAGAGGTTCCATCACTACTTGGGCCGAGATGATGGTACATTTTCTTCCTTAATATTTTCAGCCATCGAAAATGGCTAAGTTGTGCAATGACATTTCCTATTTTTCCCAAATTAATTTTTAAATGTTATATGATAATTGTGAACGATTTAAGGAATTACTTTGTCGTTGTCCTTATCATTAAATTCCAACCATCTATAATGGTCTTTATACTCAAATAAGCAAAAATATTGATGCCGACGCTGGTGGAACGCTTAACAACAAAAAGGTGGCAGCCATCAAAGAGCTTATATAAGATATGGATATGAATACCTATCAATTAAGTACACCCCGGTCTCACTAGAGTAAACTAAGGATGTACGAAATTGTGATTACTACTAATTTGTCTCTCTAGGTCGATCTACTTAGATGGATAATTGAGGGGATGACGGCTGCCTCCTCTACACCTACCTTGGAACGTATTCCAGATGTGGAAAAACAAATAGAGCCAGTATATTGCATGGGTAACCCAAATCAGCCGCCCTTTAACCGGAATAACAACAATAGTAATACGTATCATCCAGGATTGAGGAATCACCCCAATTTATCATAGGGAAATCAAGGTAACTCGGTTTATGCTTCTTTTGGTCCTCCGAATTCTTTCTCATTGCAAGCCTCTAAATCACCATCTTTTAAGGAAGTGTTTAACAAATATATTATTAAGAATGATGCAGATGTTCATAATTTGCAAGGGTCCTTGCGGAATTTTGAGAACCAATTGGGTTAATTATTAAAAACCATTGCCAATCTTTTTAAAAGAAGACCACCACCGACACCCATGAATGCCTTAGTGGTGACCCTTGCAGGAGACTCGTGGGCTTGACTTGAAGAATTACTTCTAAAATCTACACCAGCTCGACCTCTTCAAGAATTTACATCACGACAACCTTATCCCGCTCGTTTGGTGGAGCTTAATAAAAATATTAATGCTAATTTTAATATTCTGTGCACTATAGGAGAGTCCCACTTTTCAAATGCTTTCGCCGATCTTGGTGCGAGGGTTAATATCCTCCAGCTAGTTTAGCCCAAAAGCTCAATTTGGGAGAACCTATCCTAACTAATATATCTTTGAAATTAGTGAATCATTCATTAACAACTCCCAAAGGAGTAATTAATGATGTTCTCATCACGGTTGGTGAGATTACTTTATCGGTAAACTTTGTTGTTTTAGACATAAAAGAGGATGTTGAGATGCCCTTTATTATAGGACGTCCTTCCATGGCCGCTACGCATGCAATTTTTGATGTTAGTGATGGCATGCTTATCCTATGAATGGGTTATGAGAATATAATAATTCATGGATCCACCACAGCCACCTCACAACCACCTAAGCCCTTATCATCATTAGATGATATATTTAAAATAAGGTAATCTGGCATGCCATTATGGTCAAGATCACCGACCATAAACAAAGTGTTCTTGGGAGGCATTCCAAACTTATCTTAGTTTTTGTTCATTCTGTCTCTAAAAAAATATGAGTTTTTCAATTATACAAATATTTTGTATAGATTGAGTTTTTCCAGGTTATTTGATGGATGATGGTTGTTCAAACGCATACGTCACAAACCCGTTTCACACTTAAAGCCAGTAACTAGTTGTTTTTTTCTTTTGTTTTGTCTTAAAAAAGGGAAAAATTTGCTCTATAATTTTTTTACATGCCCTGGTCATGGGCGTGACCAATGGGTGTGTCCAACCTAGATTTAAGAATTCTGGGTGTTTTATCAAGGATAAACTGCTTTGCTCATTTTCTATTATAGTCACAGGCGCGACCCTTTTTGGTCACGGGCATGACTTAGGTGGGACGATTGTTTTAGAATTTAAAAATACATGACCTTGAGTTACGGGCAATACTCTAGCGCGTGGCTCACAAAGGTCAACTTTGACCAGATCTCAGGCAGTTTCTCAAGATCTGTTACTTTAATATAACACACACCAAACCACGGGCGTGACTGTATGGTATATCCTATGAAAACTCCTATTTTAAGGCCATTTTCTCCATTCTCTTTCACCACACCAGTCCAAATCTCTTTTTTTATGCTCGAGGCTAGAATCTCCTTTCTTTGCTTTATTTTTCACCATGCATCGTCACTACTCTTGTTTCACCACCACTTCCTCTGAGAACCCCATGGAATCCACCACAATAAAGGCTATGCCTATGTTTACCAACACTTCCCATTGGGAGCTCAATAATGGCTTGAACGGGAAACCATTTTGCATTTTTCAAATCCTTGATTGGGGATTCGTCGGCACTTTCGGTGTTGTGGAATTAATGAGAGTGTTTTTATCGACCCCTGAATGGAACGCCTTGTTTGCCATCTCCGAGCCCACATTTATCGAACTCACTGTGGAGTTCCTTGCCTCTCTTGAACTTTGATGTGATCATGTTGATGCATTCATCACATTCTGGATGGGAGGTGTGACTCACGAGCTCTCGATTTGCCAGTTCAATGTCCTAATGACATTTTTTGAGGAGGCTTGCACCCAGTCTCCTGCTTATAATAATCTTCGTTTAAATTTTCCCATGGATTTCAACGCCATACATTTTTGGTCGGAAATTAGTAATGACATTATCCCCTACAACACAATGAAATCTAAAAGTCACCACATCATTTCTCCCGCTATCCGCATTATATATCACCTTTTGACTTTTTCTCTCACTAGCAATGGAGAAAACAGTGGCCTAGAGTCTCAACATGGCCTATTATATTTATGTACTATGGTTCAACGAGTTCCACTAAATCATGGTTTAGATCTTATCCTCTTCTTTTGTCTTTGGGTAGAAAATGCACGATTGGGAGCGGTCCATGACTGTAACTTCATCACTTATCTTGCAATGCTTTTGTGAGTTTGGGATGCTCTTCCATGGCTACACTGTGTTCAAGTTCCTATTCCCGAAAATTTTTTGTTCTTCAAGCTCTTGGGTTAGCCTATTATCGAGAAGAAGAGTACGAGACTCTCCCTCCAAACGTGAGTGGTTGAACTTTTGATGCTCCACCTCCTCCGATTTTGTCATCACAGCATCCTCCTCTGGTCCTTTGCCATATTGGGAACAACAGTTTGCTTCACTTCACACGTAGATGGAGCAGATGGAGACTCATTTAGGAAAACAAATTGATAGGTTGTTTACTACGTTAGAGCAGCGTCATGCTTCCTCTCTGGGGCATATTTCCCAGGAGTTTACCGAGTTATGGGCCTACTATCGGCAACGCGAGGATGAGTGCAATGAGGAGTAGACTATCTAAGTTTTAATTTCTATTTCTTTATTTTCAATTGAAGCGGACCTATTATCAAGTTATAATTTCATTTTCAACAATTTTTGTATCTCTTGATTATCAATTATCAAATTTTTAAGAAAATATTATGTGTTTTGCTTCAGTTAATTTCTTTCAGGATTACTTGGCACATTTTGGGTTCTCCTTAGGAAAGTTTCTTAACCTTATTCTTGTATTTTGTATAAAACATTTAGGACAATGCTTCATATTAAGTATGGGGGGTTTACCTTTAGCAAACCACTAACAATTGTTTTTTTTTCTTTCATTTCAAAATAAATTTTAAAATATTTTGGGAAAAAAAATTTTGTATTTTAAAATTTAAAAATAAAGTATAAAATATATTGCTTTTTTTAAATAATAATAATAATAAATTAATAAAATAATTAGAAAATAAAAAATACTAATTTCTTTTATAGGGAGATTAGGGCTTTCATCCCACCATTTCTCCAAGTACTATTGCGAACCCCTCACAGGGTAGACCTTGGGAAGTCTAGAAATTAACAAAAATTTCTTGGGATTAAGGCTTTCTTTAGATATATCATTTTTTCTATATTTGCTTACTTGCAAAATTCTTAGTAAATTAGCTTGTACATGGTGTTTAGAAAACTTCGTGCTCTATTAGATTTTGAATTCGGACTAAAACTGTTAAACATGTTGTGTTTCTAGTCAAACACACATATTAATAGAATTTTATGTAGAACTAAAAATTTAGCATACTTTTAGCTTTATATATTTCTAAATGCATGGAAATGGTTTATTTTACTTTTAACTCAAAACTGATATAATCCAAAATTAATTTAGGTGAGTATGTAGAAGTTTACTATAAAAATATTACCCTAGTCGAGAGGAAAGATATTCTTTCTCGAAGTCTAGAACTTGCCTTCTAATGACTCTCAAGACTTTGCATAAGTTAAACTTATTAGCACGAATTTGATTTAAGCATTTTTTGGCCCGTTTTGAGCCTTTGCACCAGTACCTAACATTTTATCTTTACTAACCCAAGTTGAACTTTTTACCCTACATTTTGTTTTTAGCTCCACCAAAAACGCAACCAAAGCCTAAAAAGTATCCTAATCACGCACCTAAGTCCGAGCTTGAAAATATTATTTATTTAGAGAAAAAAATTGTGAATAATTTAGGGCCATTTTATTTATGTGGCTATGTTCTTTAAAAAAACCCAATTTTCTTCCTTTTAGTTAAGAAAAGCATTATTAAATCTAAAAGGGAAGAAGACAAAATCAAAAGGAATAAAAAATAAAAAATGAATTAGGAATTTGGGAATTGGATATGTTCTTGAGAAGCCATGTTAGTTTAGATTATCTTATGCGAGCTCCCTTTTGGTTTAGGTGTGACTAGCCGCCAGATTTATTTTTGTATTCCATACTAAAATCCAAAGCTTACATTTCAACATAGTAAAGTCCTATTGATTGGTGCTTATGAGTTAGACTAGTGTCGTGGCGAGAGTGTTAAAGGGCAAGCATATGGCCATTGTCATTATTGTATTTCTTTTGAGGGTATCCCGATTCTTGATATTATGTAATGTTAACCTTTGTGAACACGCTACTCTCTCCCTAAAAATGAATAACAGATTTATCAGTATTTCTTTTTATAAAGTGGCAATTGATGTGGATTTTATAGTTTTAAAATAATTCCAACTATATCCCAAATTAGGCAAGTGTACCTATCGAAATATAGTATAGAAAATGTTGTATTTGCACGGTGCTTGTCGAGTAATCTTACTCACAAGGGAGAGTAATTATCTTATCAGACTTAAAATGGGTTTTGTGAATTAAAAGAAAGAAAATGTTTAAACTAATAAGGAGAAATTAGATGATGGGAAAGCAAGCACTTGATCTAGAATCCCCTTGGATTAAAATAAACATTCTTGAAAATAAAGTATGCAAGTCTCTTAAATTACTCAATCGACTGTAGAGGTTCCCAAAGTACGAAAGCATCTCTCTCGAGCTCATGCTATTGACTAACCATATGTTGATCAATTAAGACCTCATGGTTAGTCGAAACCCCTAAGCATGCTTTAGGCGGTGAACCCCACTATTGAATTTGACTCCAATCCGGAAGATTTATGTCGTCCTCTCTTGAGGAGTGCATGCAACTCCTTTTATCCTTGAGTGATCTCCTCGTATCTACAACCTCTCGGTCATTTATGATACGGATCTTAGATCAAAGAACATATCCGCGAAATATGAATTCGACACAATAACATTCAAAGATAAATCGTTAGTGAGCAAAATTAAGAACTTGACATTTTTGATAAAATTGAAAAGCTTATTTCATTCCAAGGTTCATCATGATCAAGTGCTAATTTGAGTTTAGCTTCTCATCATGATTAGGGAATCAAAAAATATGGAAGAGAGAGACATGATTGAATGGAAAACAACGTAAATTAAAGCTTAAAAAATATAAGATCTAGACTAGGAAATGGAAATTGCAAGAAATAAAGCTGAAAATATTCAACTCCAACCCCCAAAAATCTCCTTAAGCTTCTGAAATTGTCTGGAATTTATAGGCAAAATTACTAGAGCATCACGCCCCTAGGTCACGCCCGTGACCTAGGGTGTGTAAGGCTCAGAACCATCGTCTTCAAAGCCCAGGAACGTTGGAGAAAAATAGCCAAAATTTGTTAAGTGGCGGGTCACGCCCCTAAGTCACGCCCGTGACCTAGGGCGTGTCTTGTCGGTTACTAGAAATAGTAGGAATTAGAAATGGCGGGAATAACTCTGACTATTAATGGAAGGGTCATGCCCCCTAGTCATGCCCGTGACCAAGGCGCATGACCCTTCCATCAACCGTTTAAGGATTTGTTCCATGAACGACAAAGGAAAATGATCCTTACGGGTTGCATCATTTAATTTGTGGAATTCTATGCAAACCCGCCATTCGGTAACGGTTCTAGTAAAGATTAATTCATTTTTATCAGTATGCACTACCGTTAACCCTCCTTTCTTGGGCACCACTTGAACCGAACTTACCTAAGTTCTATCTGAAATCGGATCGATGATGCCCGCATCTAATAATTTTATGACCTCCGCCTTAACTACCTCTTTCATGTTAGGATTTAGTCAGTGTTGACGTTGAATAGTTTTGTGTGAGTGCTCTTCTAATAAAATTTTCTGGGTGCAAAAGGAGGGATTTACCCCTCTTAAATCTGTAATCTTCCATGCAATTGTGAAGCGATAAATTTTTAAAATATTTGACAATTTCAATTTCTCCTCATCGGTCAAATAGGTCGACACAATAACGGGAAGCTTTGAATCCTTCGATAAAAATAAATACTCCAAATGACCAGGCAATTGTTTTAATTCTAAAGTGGGAGGTTCATCATAAGAAGTTTTGTACTGATCACTACAAACTTCCAAAATTTCAAAAAGAGGTGCGCGAGTGATCGAATCGTTATCACTATTTTCAAGAGTAATTAAAAAAATATTTTCAAAATCATCTTCATGATCAATGGATGAAAATTTCTTTTTAGAAAAGGAAATGAAGTCTTCTTCGGGAGAGCCTCCAAAAAGTACTATGAGTCATCGTTAGAGAGCGAATTTTTCATAGATGAGTCAATAGTAAAGGTAACTTCCTCATCTCCGACTATAAGGAGAAGTTTACCATTACTAACATCTATAATCGCGCGCAAGGTGGCAAGAAAAAGACGATCGAGAATTAGTGGTACCTCAGTGTACTCTTCGATGTCAAAGATGATGAAATCTACCGGAAAGATAAATTTTACAACTTTGACAAGCACATCCTCAATAATCCCCATAGGGAGTTTGATAGACCGATCCGCCAATTGAATGCTCATTCTTCTGAGTTTAAGCTCTCCTAATCCTAATTTCTTAACCAAAGAATAAGGCATTAAATTGATAGAGGCGCCTAGATCGGCTAACACACATTTTACTAGTAAATCGCCAAATAAACAAGGAATAGAGAAACTACCCGGATCGGGTAATTTCTTGGGCAATTTATTAAGTAAAATTGTCGCACACTACGCATTTAGTTGAACCATGGAGATATCTTCAAGTTTCTTTTTATTGGATAAAAGATCCTTGAGGTACTTGGCATACTTCAACATTTTTGCTACACTTTGCTTCATGGTAGTTTTATTTGAATTTGCTTAAACATATATACAAATTTACCGTGATGCTCATCCATTCGTTCTTTTTTGCATTCTAGACGGATAAGGAAGAGGAGGTTGATAAGCCTTTAGTTTAGTGTCATTCAAAGGCTTAGGAGGAGGAGGAGAAGGTGAAGAAATTTGTACCTCCATATTAACCAGATTTGAAGAAGTATTTACCTCCTTCCCGCTCTATAGAGTGATGGATTTAGCTTGCTCCTTTGGGTTAGGCTCTGTATTACCCTGTAATGCACCTTATTGGCGATCGGAGAGCAATTTAGCAATTTGCCTAATTTAATTCTCCCAATTACGAAGAGATCCAGTGAGATTACGGATATTAGCATCATTAGTTGTCGTATATTTAGTGAAAAACTCCTCGAGATTGGGATCTTTTGGAGCTTGTTGTGGAAAATAATCCGGTGGAATTGTGTGTGGTGGACGTGTCGCATTCTGGTGGAGATTTTCTAACAGTTAAATTACATCCAAACTAGAATCTCGATTAGGCAAGCGTACCTATCGAAATGCAGTATAGGAAATGTCGTATTGTGATTCGGGGCCTGTTGAGTACTTGTACTCACAAGGAAAAGCTATTATTTTATTGAGCAGAAAAGTTGGTTTGATTATACTAGTTAATAAAACTAAAGTTGATGCTAAAGAGAAATTCAATTATGAGGAAGCTAGAACTTGATCTAGAATCCCCTTGGACTAAAATAAATCTTCTTGAAAAATAATGAAATGCGAGTTCTTAATTATACTCACTCGACCGTGGAGGTTCCTAAAGTATAGAAGCATCTCCCTCGAGCTCATACTTCTAACTAACCTTAGGTTGATCGATTAAGACCTCTCGGCCAATCAAAACCCATAAGCTTGCTTTATGCGGTGAACCCCACTATTGGATTTGACTCCAATCCGGAAGATTTACGTCGTCCTCTCTCGAGGAGTGCATTCAACTCCTTTTATCATTGAGTGATCTCCTCGTATCCGTAACCTCTCGGTTATTTAGGATACGGATCTTAGATCGAAGATCATATCCGCGTAATATGAATTCGATGAAATAAAAATCAAAGATAAATCTTAGTGAATAATATTAAGAACAAGACTATTGATAAAAATGAGAAGATTTTATTTTATTCCAAGGTTCATCATGATCAAGTGCTAAAAGAAAATTAGCTACTCATCATGATTACAGAATTACAAAGTAGAGTAGGAAAAGACATAATTGAAATGAAAACAACTAAAATTAAAGTTACAACAAAGATAATCTAGTCTAGGAAATGGAAATTACAGAAATTAAAGCAGCAAAATAGAAAAGTACAACTCCCAAAATTCCTCCCTTGGACATCTGAAGCTGTCTGGAATTTATAGAAAAAGTTTCTGGATGGTCACGCCCTAGGTCACGCCCATGACCTAGGGCGTGTCAGGCTCGGAACCGTCGTCTTGAAACCCCGGGAACGTTGGAAGAGAAACTGCCAAAATCTGTTAACTGACAGGTCACGCCCCTAGGTCATGCCCGTGACCTAGGGCGTGTCAAGGCTATTTCTTGAAAACGGCGGGAAGATGAAAACGGCGAGAGTAAAAGTGGTCTTCAAGGAGGTGTCACGCCCCCTAGTCACGCCCGTGACTAGGGGCGTGTCAAGCAGGAACAGCTTCTGGCGGCAACGGCTGGAACAGAGGAATAATTGGCTGGAAATGCCCGGGACACGCCCTAGGTCACGCACGTGACCCGGGCATTTCAATTTAATCCGACGTGGCAAGTGGCTCAACGGTCATTCCCCATCTGGTACGGCCCGTGTAAGTATGACACGGGCGTGTAACTTAATGACACGGGCGTGTCTGGGCCGGTCGATGTTCTTCATACGCGGGGTCGACGATCTTCTGGTGGAGACTTGATTTTTGGGTGTCACGCCCCTGTGTCACGCCCAGGTAGGGCGTGCCACAGGGCGTGTCTAGGCAGAAAACTAGCAAATTTTTGTTTTGCTCCAAATAATATATATATCAGCCCTACAAGATTAAAAATCATTTTATTAGAACATATAAATATAAAATATAGAAACTTGTTAAATATAAACTAAATTTTATAAAATTGATATAAAATATTTAACTATTAATATAAAATAGTAAATAAAAAGATAGAAATAATTAGAGTTATCAAATACCCCCATACTTATCCATTTGCTTGTCCCGAGCAAACAACTTCCTATAGGGAGTAGAAAAATTTTAAATGCTAGAAAAGAAAATTGAACCTGAGTAAAATGCGAAGTCTTATGCCTATGCTTGTAGATATTTTTGTAGAAAGACTTACTCAGCATACAAATTAAATTTTTATTTTTCTTAAAATACGTTTTCACCATTATTTTTACTTTTAAAATGAAAAATCTGGTAAATCTTAAAATTTTATTTAGGGAGAGTGTAGCGTGTGTACTAAGATAACATTGCACAAACGAAGATTAAGATACCCTTCAAAGAAATCCATCAATGTCGATGGCCATAGGCTTTCCCTTTCACACTCTCGCCATGGCACTAGTCTAACTCATAAGCGCAAATCAATAGGACTTAATTAGGTTGAAATGTAGGCTTAGGTTTTTGGTGAGGATGGTCAAAGATAAAAACGGTGGTTAGTCACACCAAAACCTAGAGAGAGCTTGAACACAAATCTTTGTTATAGCTTTAAAGAACGTAGCCAATTCTTAAATTCCTTTGTTTTTGTTTTCATCATGTTGAAGTTTTTTCAATTTCCTCTCTCTTTTTTTTCATGTTTTTTTAGTTTTTTTTTCTTTTTGAGAGGAGGAGAAATAAATCAACTCTTTTTTAATTTTTTAATTAACCACCAAAATAAAGTGGCTCCTAATCACTCCCAAAACATTTCTACATTTGTTCTTTCAAGCTCGGGTTTAGGTGTGTAATTAGGATGATTTTTAGGCTTTGGTAAAGTATTTGGTGGAGCTAAAACAAAAGATAGGATAAGAAGCTCAAATTGGCTTAGCAAAGGTAAAACGTTAGGTATGGATGCAAAGGCTCAAACTTGTCAAAAGAAGTCCCTAAATCATATTTATGCAAATGAGTTTAACCTATGCAAAGTCTTGAGAATAGCTAGAGGGCAAGTTCTAGACATCGAGAAAGAATACCTCTTTCTTGATCCGCGAAATATCTCTCTAGCTAACTTCTACTTACTCACCTAAATTATTTTAAAGATTTACCGGTTTTCATAATTAAAGTAAAATAAGTTGTTTCTACGCATTTAGAAAAACAAAACATTAATTGTATGCTGAATATTTAATTCTACTTAAATTCTACTTACATGTGCATTTAACTAGAAACACAGCATGGCCAACAGTTCTACTCCAAAATTCAAAATTCAATTAAAACATTAAAATTCTCTAAACACTATAAAAAAATTGAATTACTAGGAATTTTGCATGTGAATAAATATAGAAATAAGGACTTCTCTAATTTTTTAAAAAATTAAACCTAAATTTTTTTTTTACTTCTTAGACTTCCCGAGGTATACCCTGTGAAGGGCTCTCAACGGTACTAGGAGGTAAGATGGGGTGATATCCCAAACATCCCTTTCTAAGAAATTAAATTTTCGATTTTCTATGTTTTTTTTGTATTTTGTAAAAAAATTTTTTAAAAAAAAACAAAATTCAAGAAAGAAAGAAAAAAAAATACTTTTTTGAAATTTTTGATATATAATTTTTTGAGTTTTAATTTTTTTGAAAATTTTTTGTGGTTTTTATTTTTTAAAAAAAATGTTTTTTTTTTTGAAAATTTTGTATGTTTTGCTTGAGAAATATCCCTCCCCCATACTTAAACAATACATTATCCCCAATGTAAAATAAAAAAGAAGAATGGAAAAGAGACTTCCCTGAGAATATCGAACCAGCAGCAAAAGATACCTGTAAAAAAAGTAGCAAAACAAAACATAATATTTTATTTTATTTTTTTGGTGTTTTTTTTCAAAATAAAAACAAATACATGAAAATAAAACAAAGATACAGATACAGATACAGAGAGGTGACCCTCTACAAGTCCAAAGAAATGAAAAGGCAGCTACTCCTGGTTAGAAGCATCCTCGTTCTCCTGATAGAAAGTCCGCATGTTTGTGAATTCGCGGGTAATGTGCGCCATGGAAGAAGCATGGTTTCGCTCGAGCACGGTGAAGCGCGCATCAAAAGAGGCGAAGCGACCGTCAAAATGGGTTATAATCTGGTCTTTGCGAGTATGTAGCAATCCAAATTGCTGATCCCAATAATTTAGAGGCTCGACCGCTGGAGCAGAGTGCAGCGGTGGTGGCAGAATCTAGGGGGAATGATGAGTACCGCTGGGACCGGCACCATGATCAAGATCAAGATCCCCTCCACCAACTAACGGGGGAATAGCCTCAAACTCGCCTTCGCGTCGGCGAGCTAAGCCAAGGGCCTGAAGGGTCAGGAACTGAAGAGGCTGCGGCATTTGCATGCAAGTGAGCCGCAGAAGAGCAGCCCACACGACGGTTTGCTTGGCGAGGAAAGTGATGAAATTCCCGCCGTGCACCGCTCCCAATCTCACATTTTCGGCCTGGTGCCAAAAGAAAATGGCGATAATGTAACCAAGGTTTAGTGGGACCCGGTAAAACATACTATACAAGTATAGTAAGTCCGCCCGAGTCACCATGCCGTGGCTATCGCCGCGCTCGGAAAGAGTGAACGTGAGAAGGTTGTGTAGAATGCGCAAAGCGGGGGAGATGAGGTGGCTACCCTTGGATTTTTTTGGGGTGTAGGGGGCGACGTCATTACTAATTTCCGACCAAAAAGTGGGGAGGCTAAAGTCGGGAGGGAAATCAGTTTTTAGGTCTAGGTAGGCAGGGGAAGTGGAAAAGGCCTCCGAGCAAAAGCCAATGGCGACATTGAGTTGGCTGATGGTGAGCTAGTGCATCATCCCACCCATGCGAAAGGTGATGAAATCATCTTGCGCTTCCCACCGGAACTCAAAAGAAGCCAAGAACTCAATGGTGAGTTCGAGGAAAGCAAGCTCAGAAATGGAGAAGAGGGGAGCCCATCCCGCAGTGGATAGAAATCCCTGAACTAGCTCCGTCGCTCCGAATGTGGCAAGGATGGCCCAGTCCAAAATGCGGAAAACGCCAAACGGTTTGGCGCGCAGTCGTTCACTCCTGTCTTGTTGGGTGGCGTTGTCGAAAAGGAGCATTGCCTCCGCCGAGGCAGGATCGGCGGGGTACTCGGAGGAAGATGCGGAGGAGCGGGCGTGGTGGCGAGGCATGATGAGAAAAAGGAGAGAAGTAATTCGGCCACAAGGAGAGGGGAAGAGAAGGTTTGAAGGCTGGAAAGTGTGGAGAGAAAAGAAGGGAAAAATTCCTATTTATAAGAGTTTCGGGTCGGTCACGCCCCCCTGTCATGCCCGTGACAGGGGGCGTGACAAGCTCGTGTCAAACGTGGATGGAATCCGAGGCAGACTGCCTCGGATTCTGGGGTCACGCCCCCGAGTCATGCCCGTGACTCTCAGAGTCACGCCCGTGACTCTGGGCATGGAAGGGGAATCCTATGTAGCCGTGCTGGAATCCGAGGCACCGGCCTTGGATTCTTCTGTCACGCCCCAGTGTCACGCCCGTGACACTAGGCGTGTTGGTCAAATTAGACCCACGAAAGGGAATCCGAGGCGCGCGTTGTTCAACGCCTCGGATACGCTCGACACGCGCATGTCACGCCCGTGACCATCATGGTCACGCCCGTGTCATGCTCGAAAGACGGACGGGAAACCCGAGGGAGGAGGAACATCCCGCCGGCTAGGCTAATCACGGTCTGGACACGCCCGTTCCCTATAAGGATCACGCCCGTGACCTTGGCGTGTACTAGAAAAAAAAATTTCTTTTATAAAAAAAATTATTTTTTGTTTTGTTTTGTTTTGTTTTTTGTTTTTTTTATATATAAATATATATATATATATTACTAATTTGTTAAATATCCAAATAAACTAGAATAAAATAGAGGTTACCGACTTGAAAAATTACGTAGACTTGACGCTCGTCCCAAACCGATCGTCATGCAGCGATGTATTTTAAACCTATAAAAAAACTTAGAAAGAAAATTAAAATAAAAAAAGGATAACCATGGGATGCCTCCCACGAGCGCTTTGTTTATGGTCGTTGAGCTCGACCATAGTGATGCGCACGAACTAGGGATTGGACAACATTATGTTGTCTAATTTTTCGTTAATATTATCCCTGGCAAAAAATAATTTTAGTCGGTGCCCATTCACTTTAAAGTTGCCTTTTTCTAGGTGTGAAATAAGTACCGTCCCGTAAGGCCAAACCTCCTTTACGACAAAGGGGTCGGACCAACGGGACTTAAGTTTACCCGGAAATAAGCGTAAGCGCGAGTTATATAAAAGGACTTGGTCTCCCGGTTTAAAGTCCTTTGGGTGCTTAATTTTCTTATCATGATAAAATTTGGTGCGCTCCTTATAAAGTTTATTACTCTCATAAGTGAGGGAGCGCCACTCATCGAGCTCGTTAAGTTGGAATTTACGGAGCTCGGAGGACAAATTTTCATCAATATTTAAAAATTTAAAGTCCCAAAAGGCACGATGTTCAAGCTCAACCGGTAAGTGGCATGCTTTCCCATAGACCAATCGATACGGCATACAACCGATAGCGGTCTTGTACGCGGTCTGATAAGCCCATAGAGCATCATCAAGCTTGACCGACCAATCTTTCCTATTAGTAGAAACCATTTTTTCTAGTATACGTTTAATTTCACGGTTAACT
Organism: Platanthera zijinensis; assembly: GCA_039513925.1. Classification (NCBI taxonomy): domain Eukaryota; kingdom Viridiplantae; phylum Streptophyta; class Magnoliopsida; order Asparagales; family Orchidaceae; genus Platanthera; species Platanthera zijinensis. The sequence goes on from CM077080.1 coordinate 122,587,483, forward strand.
ACTTCTACCTGGCCACTTGTTTGAGGGTGATAGGGGGTTGCTAACCTATGTGTAACGTCGTATTTGGATAATACTTTAGCGAATTGTGCATTACAAAAGTGGGTGCCCCTATCACTAACTATTGCCCGCGGTGCTCCAAATCGTGAAAATAGTTGTTTAAGTAATCGAGACACGACTCGTGCGTCATTAGTGGGAAGGGCTTGCGCTTCCGCCCACCGTGACACGTAGTCGACCGCTACCAAAATATATTTATTTCCATAGGAAATTGGTAGTGGTCCGACAAAGTCGATCCCCCATAAATCAAAAACTTCTATTTCTAAAAATAAATTTAAAGGCATTTCATCACGGCGGGAAATATTACCTGAGCATTGGCATTGTTCACAATGACTTACATGGGCGTGAGCATCCATGAAGATGCTTGGCAAATAGAAGCCTGCTTCAAGAAATTGCCGAGCTGTCCGATTAGCTTTATAATGCCCACCGGCGGGTCCCTCGTGACAATGTTTTAAAATTTCTGCGCCCTCCTCGTGAGGAACACACCTCCGCACTACTTGGTCCGCGCAAACTCGGAAGAGAAATGGATCCTCCCAAAAATAATTTTTCAAATCGGAAAAGAATTTCTTCTTTTCTTGATAAGAAAAACCATTCGGGAGGAATCTTGCAACAAGAAAGTTTGCAAAATCGGCGAACCAAGGAGTTGGGAGAGTGATTACCTTATGCATAGCGAGGAGGCGCTCCTCATGAAATATATCATCGATGTCCTCCTCTTTGAGCTCCTCTGAATTGGGGTTCTCCAACCGAGAAAGATGACCCGCCGCTAGATTTTCCGCTCCTCTTTTATCCCGAATCTCCAAGTCAAATTCTTGGAGAAGCAATACTGATGGCGCACCTCCGCCACCTCTACTTAGAGACGATACTGGCGATGCTGTTGATCCGGTTGCTGAGGCGGTTCAACTCAAGGACGTGAAGCGTCATGGTGACGCTAACGGAAGGCTACGTTACAACCTCCGCCCGCGGCGTACAACATCCGCCGCGACGCATTAAAATATTTCCCTACTTTCTTGCACTTTATTTCTATTTTAGGAATATAAAATTATCCAAGTTTGAAGTGATAATTTTATATTCAATGTTTGCAAGTTTATTTTTCATTTGGACAATATTTTATGTTGGTGTGCATTTAACCATTTGGATGGATGAGATTACATCTCCATCATGAATGGTTAAGGCTTATTTGTAACTCCTATTTAAGGAGACCTTATTATGAGATCATTAGTGAAGATTGAAAACCTAATTCCTTCTCTTTGAGAATTCGGCCAAGGAGGTTCTCCCTCTACCGCCGCCCCCTCTTGTGGTGTGAAGCCGCCGCCCCCTTGCCTCCTCCATCCGTTCGGTGCGACTCCGGCGCGGCTTCCTTCGGTGCGATTCCTTGGAAGAAGGTTGCAACCCTTCGGTGTGACGCCGGTGGATCCGTGGAGAGAGTGAATCTCCCACAGTTATCTTGTGTGAAACGCTCTCCGGTGGGTAACTTCTCATCCCCCATCTTCGCGATTCTTCTTCTTAGTTGTGGTGGAATATGCAAGTCGTTTTATCCGTTTTGTTAATCTAATCGCTGCACTTTCATTTCGAAATCGCCGTTGCTAGGCTTTTATTTCCGGATCGGGTGGATCCTATTTGCCGGAGCGGATCTTGGCCTATAGCCTTGATTTCTCTCTCAAAAAGGAGTGGCAACCTTTGTGTTGATTTGGGGAATAATCCGACTCAAAGTTTCGATCGCTATTTTCGAGTCGACCATTCCTCCTTGTTATTTTTGTGCTGCGTTTGCGACGAGGAAATATTGTGGGTGATAGGTGCTGTGTAGGTGCGGTAGATCTAAGACGAGATTGGGCGTAGATTGACTTTTACCGTAGAGATCTCCGATTCCGGACATCCCTACATCAATTTGGTATCAGAGGCGGTTGTCTCAATTTCCCAATTGAAACGTCCTCGCTTATGCCCCATCAAATCGGTGAAAAAAAAATAAAAAAAAAAATTTTCGTTGGTCTGCCAATAGCGGGCTAAAATCTGCATTTTTTTAGCGAAATTTCAGAAAAAAAAAATTTTAATGAACTACATGTTTTTCACATTAATCTTTTATAAAAACATATTACTTTCAGTATAGCTACAGCCCTAGGGAAATTCGTCTCTCAAAATTTTCAGGGTCTTGCATGTGCACTAGGCTAGGCACGGAGTATTCGGCACCGTCTACGTCTAGGATGGCTGAGAACGAGCACGAAATTCGTAATACTGAAGTGATAGCAGGTCTTCGTAACGATATGACGGAACTTAGGGCCACCTTAGCACAGATTTTACAAAATCAAGCTAGGCCACCCCCACCTCCCGCTAATGTTGAGTTGCCCCACCAGCGCCAACATATTTCCGATTCGGATTCGGATGGCGACTCCCCACGAGTGCCCCCTTGAGGCAATCGCCACGGGCGAGAGTTTGATATTACAAGGGCCATCAAAATTGATGCCCCCACTTTCGATGGTATGGGAGATCCACAGAATTTCTTCACATGGATAGTGGACATGGAATGCTATTATGATTGGCACCATCTTACGGACCCCCAAAAGGTCCAAGTTGCCAGGATGAAGCTAACTGGTCGCGCCAAAACTTATTGGCTGAATGAAGAGCGTAGACTAGGGACTGCGGACGGAGACCCAATTATTGGATGGACCATCATGAAGAATTTGTTGACCGATCAGTACGTCCCCGCGTACCATCGGACACAAATGTTTGACGAGCTCGCCTCCCTGCGGCAAGGCTCCAATTCTGTATCAGAGTACATGGGAGAATTAAAGGACCGGTTGGTGCATTGTAACCTGAGGGAGATCCCCGAAGTCACCCTTTCTAGGTTTCGTAAGGGGCTTCAACCCGATATTCAGCAGAAGCTCTTGCGTTATGGTCACACAGATCTGAACACGACATTCAATGCCGCCCTCGACATTGAGAAACATTTAGCCTCTAAGGCTCACTCCCGTTACTCCCATGCGAAGGGAAAATCCTCTACCGGAGCATCTTCCTCCACATATCAGGACAAAGGGAAGTACCGGTCGACCGAGTCCAAGTCCGTAGTAATCACTGCTAGGAACGCCAAGAACCCCGCGAGCGAACGTATTCCCATAGGAAAGGTTAACAAGACTAACGCTACATGTTACTCTTGCAGCATTCAAGGTCATTATGCCTTCGAATGCCCAACGAAGACTAAAGCCATAGCCCTATTAGAGTAGACGACCGATCTTGCGGATTATGTTTATGAGGCTGCTGAGGAGAGCGACCCGGAAGGGGTCCCAAGTAATTTAGAGGACGATCACCCCCTTATGGTGATGCGTTGTATCTTGACCACTCCTCGTCCATTAGATGACTGGAAGAGGACGAGTATATTTTCTCTGATCTTTAAGAGTGGCGAAAAGCTTTGTAAGCTTATTATTGATAGTGGTAGCTGTGTGAACGTTGTATCTGAGAATGCCATAGCACGTATTTCCTTGACCACGGAACCACACCCGACCCCGTATCAGGTTACTTGGATCAACAAGATCTTCGTACATGTTACCAAGCGATGCCTGGTACCTCTCTCATTCAAATCTTATATTGATGAGGTTTGGTGTGATGTTCTTCCGATGGACGCCTGTCATGTGTTGTTAGGCCGCCCTTGGTTGTACGACCGTGATGTGACTCATTTTGGTAGAGCCAACTCTTATGAATTTAAATTCAATGGCAAAACCATCACGTTGAGGCCCACCATCCCCAAGGAGCCCATAGTTTTGGCTAAGGATACCACCATTCCTGTAGAGAGGAAGACGTTGAATCTAGTTGGTCGGAAGGAGTTCGCGAGCGACCCGTTTTATGATGGGATTATGTATGCGCTCGTTCTCCTGAGTGCGACACCCGAATCTAGTCTTTTGGATGAGCTACCTAGTGAGTTACGGGTACTGTTGGAAGAGTATAAGGACGTATACCCGGATGAGTTGCCGTCTACATTACCCCCGCTTAGAAATATCAAGCATGCGATAGATCACATCCCGGGGTCTTCCTTGCCAAATCAGCCCCATTATCGACTCCATCCCGCGGCACACAAGGAGTTGCAAACCCAGATAGAGGGCTTTCTTGAGAAGGGTTTTATTAGGACTAGCATGAGTCCGTGTGCGGTACCCGCCCTACTTGCCCCCAAGAAGGACGGTACATGGAGAATGTGCGTTGATAGCCGAGCTATCAACAAAATCACCATCAAATACAGGTTCCCTATTCCCCGTTTGGATGATTTATTGGACGTCTTGTCTGGAGCCACCATATTCTCCAAATTAGATCTTCGGAGTGGCTATCACCAGATTAGGATACGAGAGGGCGATGAGTGGAAGACGGCGTTTAAGTCAAAGGATGGTCTGTACGAGTGGCTTGTGATGCCTTTTGGGTTATCCAATGCCCCGAGTACCTTCTCCCGGATGATGACCCACGTCTTTCAGCCATTCATGGGGAAGTTCGTTGTCGTCTACTTTGACGATATTCTGATCTATAGCACTTCTACTGCCGAGCACATCTCCCACATGAGAGTGATCCTTTCCACCCTGCGGAAAGAAACTTTATTTCTCAATCTTAAGAAGTGCACTTTCTATGCCTCGGAGGTAGAGTTCTTAGGCTATATAGTCGGGTCTGAGGGTATTCAAGTTGACCCGGGTAAGGTTCAGGTCATCAAGGACTGGCCCGTGCCAACCACCCTACGTGAGGTGCGTAGTTTCCATGGGTTAGCCACATTCTATCGTCGTTTCATACGAGACTTCAGTAGTATTATGGCACCTATTACCGACTGTATGAAGAAGGGAGAGTTTACGTGGACGAAGTCCGCCACCTATGCTTTAGAACGAATAAAGAAACTTATGACTGAGGCACCTGTCTTATGTCTACCAGACTTTTCTAAAGTCTTTGAGCTCACATGTGATGCATCTGGGGTGGGGATTGGAGGTGTCTTGGGCCAAGAGGGCCATCCCGTTAGTTATTTCAGCGAAAAGTTGTCAGGCCCCAAGCTGAACTATTCAAATTACGATAGGGAATTTTATGCTGTAGTCCGATGCTTACACCATTGGAGACACTATCTCTTCTCCAAGGAGTTCGTGATTCTCTCCGATCATGAGGCCTTACGTTTCATTAATGGCCAGCATAAAATCAGCCCACGACATGCTAAGTGGGTAGCTTTCCTATAAGGATACACATTTAATCTCAAACACCTTAAGGGAGCTGATAATCGAGTCGCTGAAGCCCTTAGTCGTCTAACACTTTTACTCACTTCTATGGAAGTACATGTCATAGGATTTGAGCGGGTTAAGGATGAGTATGCTACGTGTCCTGACTTCCAAGACTTCTATTTATCAGCCCAGGATAGTTCCCCCACGACGATATCTGCATACGTCATTAAGGACGGTTACCTGTTTAGGAACGGAAAGCTATGTATTCCGCAGTCATCGTTATGTCTACATATCATTTGGGAATTGCATAGTGGAGGGTTGAGTGGTCACTTCGGTAGAGATAAGACGATTACGTTAGTCGAGGAAAAGTTTTATTGGCCCAAACTTAAGGCTATGGTAGGAAGAGTAGTGAGTAGCTGCCGAACGTGTCAGGTTTCTAAGGGTGGTAAAACCAATGTAGGATTATATACACCCTTGCCTATTCCCTCCATGCCTTGGGTAGATGTTAGTATGGACTTTGTATTAGGCCTTCCCCTACCCAACGCCGTCATGATTCCATTTTTGTAGTTGTGGATAGGTTTTCCAAGATGGCGTATTTCATCCCATGCAGTAAAACAAACGATGTGTCTCACGTCGCTAAATTATATTTTAAAGAAGTAGTTAGTCATCGCGGAGTGCCAAAGACCATAGTTTCGGATCGAGACGTAAAATTCACTAGCTATTTTGGAAAACTCTATGGATGTTAATGGGGACAAAATTATTGTTTTCCTCCGCCTATCATCCCAAACGGATGGACAGACGGAAGTGGTTAATCGGAGTTTAGGGAATTTATTAAGATGCCTCGTGAGCGATCATTTGGGCACTTGGGATCTTCTCTTCCCCACGCCCAATTAGCCTACAATAATTCCAAAAATCGGTCTACGGGTATGTCTCCGAATGAGATTGTCCATGGTTATAAAGCTCCTGTGCCGCTTGACTTGGTGCTATTGCCCCCAACGTACAAGGCAAGTCAATTTGCACAATCCTTTGCCCAACACATCCATGATCTACATGCAGGTATACGGGCCACTTTGAATACACAGTACGACTCTTATCAGGCGCACGCTAATTTACATAGGAGAGTATCAAACTTTAAAATTGGCGATCTGGTTTTAGTCTGTTTAGTTCCCGAACGCTTGCCAACTGGTACCGTTAAAAAGTTAGCACCAAAGCGCGCCGGCCCTTTTCGGATCATTAAGAAGTTAGGTGACAACGCTTTTGTTTTGGACTTGCCTGCTGATTGGGGTATCTCCCCCATTTTTAACGTTTTGGATTTAACGATGTTTGTGTCGCAACCACAAGAGTTGATTTCTTTGTCGTCTTCTTCTCCCACTTTAAATTCTCATGGGTTGGGGAGTGGTAGAATGGATGATCTCTCTCTTACGGTCCCCATAGGTATTTCATCGGATGGTACGTTGTCTTCTTTCTTGCCAACTACTAATATGTTCCCCAGGTTTCCACGGACGTTTTCCACCCCAGAGATGATACTTGATGCTGAGCCGGTTACCACTGCTGATGGCGACACCTGCTGTTTTCTCATCCGTTGGCGTGACCGCCCCCCTTCGGATGACTCTTGGGTACTCGAGTTGGAGCTGTGAAGTTTGGATGCCGATCTCCTTCACCGCTATCTCTTGGACCACGCTACAGAGATGCGTGATTTTGAGCGGGGGAGGATTGATGGCGCACCTCCGCCACCTCTACTTGGAGACGATACTGGCGATGCTGTTGATCCGATTGCTGAGGCGGTTCAACTCAAGGACGTGAGGCGTCATGGTGACGCTAACGGAAGGCTACGTTATAACCTCCGCCCGTGGCGTACAACATCCGCCGCGACGCATTAAAATATTTCCCTACTTTCTTGCACTTTATTTCTATTTTAGGAATATAAAATTATCCAAGTTTGAAGTGATAATTTTATATTCAATGTTTGCAAGTTTATTTTTCATTTGGACAATATTTTATGTTGGTGTGCATTTAACCATTTGGATGGATGAGATTACATCTCCATCATGAATGGTTAAGGCTTGTTTGTAACTCCTATTTAAGGAGGCCTTATTATGAGATCATTAGTGAAGATTGAAAACCTAATTCCTTCTCTTTGAGAATTCGGCCAAGGAGGTTCTCCCTCTACTGCCGCCCCCTCTTGTGGTGTGAAGCCGCCGCCCCCTTGCCTCCTCCATCCGTTCGGTGCGACTCCGGCGTGGCTTTCTTCGGTGTGATTCCTTGGAAGAAGGTTGCAACCCTTCGGTGTGACACCGGTGGATCCGTGGAGAGAGTGAATCTCCCACAGTTATCTTGTGTGAAACGCTCTCCGGTTGGGTAACTTCTCATCCCCCATCTTTGCGATTCTTCTTCTTAGTTGTGGTGGAATATGCAAGTCGTTTTATCCGTTTTGTTAATCTAATCGCTGCACTTTCATTTCGAAATCGCCGTTGCTAGGCTTTTATTTCCGGATCGGGTGGATCCTATTTGCCGGAGTGGATCTTGGCCTATAGCCTTGATTTCGCTCTCAAAAAGGAGTGGCAACCTTTGTGTTGATTTGGGGAATAATCCGACTCAAAGTTTCGATCGCTATTTTCGAGTCGACCATTCCTCCTTGTTATTTTTGTGCTGTGTTTGCGACGAGGAAATATTGTGGGCGATAGGTGCTGTGTAGGTGCGGTAGATCTAAGATGATATTGGGCGTAGATTGACTTTTACCGTAGAGATCTCCGATTCTGGACATCCCTACATCAAATACCCACCTAATCAATCGAGGCTTTGCATCTGTTTTGGTTAGTAGATAACGCAAAGCAGAATGATCGGTAAAAACAATAACTTTTGATAAAGTAAGGTAAGAATGAAATTTATCAAAGGAAAAAATTACGGCAAGAAGTTCTTTTTCGGTGGTTGTATAATTTTTTTGTGCGGTGGTTAGTGTTTTGCTCGCATAATATATCAGATGAAAATTTTTATTGATGCGTTGTCCTAAGACCGCACCAACGACAAAACTACTAGCATCGCACATAATTTCAAAAGGAAGTTCCCAATTGGGAGCTATCACGATTGGGGCGTTTATCATTTTTTCTTTAATAAGAGAAAAAGAGCGCAAACAATCTTCATTAAAAATAAAAGGCGCATCTTTTTCTAATAAGTATGTAAGGGGCTTAGTGATTTTAGAAAAATCTTTAATAAACCGGCGATAGAAACCAGCATGCCCCAAAAAACTACGAACGGCCTTAACATTTGAGGGGGGAGGTAATTTTTCTATAGTTTCAATTTTTGCTTTATCTACCTCTATACCCTTGCTAGAAATTTTATGGCCTAAGACCAAACCTTCCAGCACCATAAAATGGCACTTCTCCCAGTTCAAGACTAGGTTCGTGTCCTCACATCTTTGGAGAACACGGGAAAGATTTGCTAAACATAAATCAAACGAATCTCCAAAAACGGAAAAATCGCCCATGAAAACTTCCATGATATCCTCCACTAGTTCATCAAAAATCGCTAGCATACACCTTTGGAAGGTTGTCGGCGCATTGCATAAACCAAAGGGCATCCTTTGATAGGCGAAGGTGCCAAACAGACAAGTGAAGGTTGTTTTCTCTTGGTATTCGGGCGCGATTAGGATTTGGAAATATCCTGAGAGACCGTCAAGAAAACAATAAAACGAGTGCCCGGATAACGGTTTAAGGATTTGGTCAATGAACGACAAAGGAAAATGATCCTTTCGGGTTGCATCATTTAATTTACGGTAGTCGATGTAAACCCGCCATCCGGTAACGGTTCGAGTAGGAATTAATTCATTTTTATCATTAAGAACTACCATTAATCCTCCTTTCTTGGGCACCACTTAGACCGGACTCACCCAAGAGCTATCCGAAATCGGATAGATGATGCCCCCATCTAATAATTTAATTACCTCGGCCTTGACAACCTCCTTCATGTTAGGATTTAGCCGGCGTTGGGGTTGAATAGTTTTGTGAGCGTGTTCTTCCAATAAAATTTTATGGGTGCAAAAGGAGGGATTAATCGCTTTCAAATCCGTGATCTTCCACGCAATTGCGCGGCGATGAAGTTTTAAAATATTAGATAATTTAATTTTTTCATCATCGGTCAAGTAGGCCGACACAATAACAGGAAGTTTAGAATCCTCCGCTAAAAATAAATATTCTAAATGATCAGGCAATTGTTTTAATTCTAGCGTGGGAGGTTCATCATAAGAAGTTTTCAAATGATCACTACCAATTTTCAAAATTTAAAAAGTAGGTGTGCGAGTTATCGAATCCTTATCACTATTTTCATAAGCAATTAAATCTAAATTTTCAAAATATGCATTATGATCAATAGAAGATAAAGAATGTTCAGAAAAAGGAATGAAGTCTTCTTCGGGAGAAGCCTCTAAATAGTAACATGAGTCGTCATTGGAGAGCGAATTTTTCAAAGACGTGTCAATAGTAAAGGTAACTTCTTCATCTCCGACTCTAAGGAGAAGTTTACCGTTACTAACATCTATAACTGCGCGCGAGGTGGCAAGAAATGGGCAACCGAGAATGAGTGGTACCTCGGTGTCATCTTCGATGTTAGAGATGAAAAAATCTACCGGAAAGATAAATTTGTCAACTTTGACAAGCACATCCTCAATAATACCCATCGGATATATTATAGACCGATCCGCCAATTGAATGCTCATTCTTGTGGGTTTAGGTTCTCCTAAACCAAATTTCTTAACTAAAGAATAAGGCATTAAATATATTGAGGCACCTAAATCAGCTAACGCACGTTTTATCAATAAATCGCCAAATGAACAAGGTATAGAGAAACTACCCAGATCAGGTAATTTCTTAGGCAATTTATTAAGTAAAACCGCCGAGCACTCTGTGTTCAATTGAACCATGCAGATATCCTCAAGTTTCTTTTTATTTGATAAAAGATCCTTGAGGTACTTAGTATATTTCGGCATTTGTGCTATCACTTCGCATAATGGTAAATTTATTTGGATTTGTTTAAACATATCTAAAAATTTACTGTGATGCTCATCAATCCGGTCTTTTTGCATTCTAGACGGATAGGGAAGAGGCGGTTGATAAGCTTGTGGTTTAGTATAATTAGAAGGCTTAGATGGAGGAGAAGATGAATAAATTGGTACCTCCATGTCAACCGAAATTGGGGAAGTAGTTGTAACCTCCTTCCCGCTCCGTAGAGTGATGGCTTTGGCTTACTCCCTTGGGTTGGGCTCCGTATTGCCCGGTAGCGCTCCTTGTTGTTGATCATAGAACATCTTTACAATTTGCCCAATTTGAGTCTCCAAATTACGAAGAGATCCGGTGAGATTCCAGATATTGGCATCATTTGTACTCGTATATTTGGCGAACAACTCCTCGAGATTGGGAGCTTTTGGAGCTTGTGGTGGAAAATATCCTGGTGGGATTGTGTTTGGTGGGCGAGCCACGTTCCCTCGGGTCATACACAAAAACAAAACAAAAAGATAAAAGTTTTAAGATTTAAAAATTTATAAAATAAAATTTCCCGGACTTCCCAAGGGCTACCCAGTGACGGGTTCGCAAGGTACTAGGCGGTATTGCGGGATGAAAACCCGGCACGGCCCTTTCGCAAGAAATTTTAAATATAAAAATTTAAAGATAAAACTTTTGAAAGAAAAAGTTTTTTTTAAAAAAAGAAAAATTTGAAATAAAAAAGAAAATGATAAAACTAATAGATCCTTGCTTTCAAAATATCAACAAAGAAAAGTCCCCGGCAACGGCGCCAAAAACTTGATGGAGATTTTCTAACAGTTAAATTACATCCAAACTAGAATCTCGATTAGGCAAGCGTACCTATCGAAATGCAGTATAGGAAGTGTCGTATTGCGATTCGGGGCCTGTTGAATACTTGTACTCACAAGCAAAAGCTATTATTTTATTGAGCGGAAAAGTTGGTTTGATTATACTAGTTAATAAAACTAAAGTTGATGCTAAAGAGAAATTCAATTATGAGGAAGCTAGCACTTGATCTAGAATCCCCTTGGACTAAAATAAATCTTCTTGAAAAATAATGAAATGTGAGTTCTTAATTATACTCACTCGACCGTGGAGGTTCCTAAAGTATAGAAGCGTCTCTCTCGAGCTCATGCTTCTAACTAACCTTAGGTTGATCGATTAAGACCTCTCGGCCAGTCAAAACTCCTAAGCTTGCTTTATGCGGTGAACCCCACCATTGGATTTGACTCCATTCCGGAAGATTTACGTCATCCTCTCTCGAGGAGTGCATTCAACTCCTTTTATCTTTGAGTGATCTCCTAGTATCCGCAACCTCTCGGTCATTTAGGATACAGATATTAGATCGAAGATCATATCCGCGTAATATGAATTCGATGAAATAAAAATCAAAGATAAATCTTAGTGAGTAATATTAAGAACAAGACAATTGATAAAAATGAGGAGATTTTATTTCATTCCAAGGTTCATCATGATCAAGTGTTAAAAGAAAATTAGCTACTCATCATGATTACGAAATTACAAAGTAGAGTAGGAAAATACATGATTGAAATGAAAACAACTAAAATTAAAGTTACAACAAAGATAATCTAGTCTAGGAAATGGAAATTATAGAAAATAAAGCAGCAAAATAGAAAAGTACAACTCCCAAAATTCCTCCCTTGGACATCTGAAGCTGTCTGGAATTTATAAAAAAAGTTTCTGGATGGTCACGCCCTAGGTCACGCCTGTGACCTAGGGCGTGTCAGGCTCGGATTCGTCGTCTTGAAACCCCGGGAACGTTGGAAGAGAAACCGCCAAAATCTATTAACTGACGGGTCATGCCCTTAGGTCACGCCCGTGACCTAGGGCGTGTCAAGGTTGTTTCTTGAAAACGGCAGGAAGCTGAAAACGGCGGGAGTAAAAGTGGTCTTCAAGGAGGTGTCACGCCCCCTAGTCACGCCCGTGACTAGGGGCATGTCAAGCAGGAACGGCTTCTGGCGGCAACGGCTGGAACGGAGGAATAATTGGCTGTAAACGCCCGGGACACTCCCTGGGTCATGCCCGTGACCCAGGCGTGTCAATTTAATCTGACGTGGCAAGTGGCTCAATGGTCATTCCCCATCTGGCACGGCCCGTATAAGTATGACACGGGCGTGTAACTTATCGACACGGGCGTGTCTGGGCTAGTCGACGTTCTTCAGGCGCGGGGTCGACGATCTTCTGGCGGAGACTTGATTTTTGGGTGTCACGCCCCTGTGTCACGCCCAGGTAGGGCATGTCACAGGGCGTGTCTAGGCAGAAAACTGGCAAATTTCTGTTTTGCTCTAAATAATATATATATCAGCCCTGCAAGATTAAAAATCATTTTATTAGAACATATAAATATAAAATATAGAAACTTGTTAAATATAAACTGAATTTTATAAAATTGATATAAAATATTTAACTATTAATATAAAATAGTAAATAAAAAGATAGAAATAATTAGAGTTATCACATTCCCCAGATTACTCCAAGAGAAATTGGGGTGATTCCTTACATCTAGGAGATAAGTATTTCTGTAATTGTGAACACCCAAATTATTGGATGTCCAATTCAAATTACCCATATAATCCACATGTTCGTCACTAGTGGAAGGTTCCCAAGTAGGTGTAGAAGTGGAAGTACGCATCCCTTCTAAATTTTTAGTAAGCATCTCAACCTGGAGAGATAAATTAGAAAATGTATCAATTTCGTACATGTCGGCCGATTTTGGTGGTTTAGACCGAGGTGTACTTCATTGATACGTATTCATGGCCATACCTTCTATAAGTTTTTGGGAGGCTACCAGTGTCTTGTTGTTTAACGTTCCACCAGTGGCAGCATCGATATGTTGCCTCATTTGTGAATTGAGGCCATTATAGAAGGTTTGAATTTGCAACCAATCGAAGATTGCATGATGCAGACAACGGCAAAGCAATTCCTTAAATCGTTCCTAAGTATCATATAACATTTTAGTATCCACTTTGGAGAAATATATTTTATCATTGCGCAACTTGGCCGTTTTAGCCGGCAGAAAATATTTCATACGAAATTTTTCCGTCATTTCGGCTCATGTAGTGATGGAGCCTCTTGGTAGAGAGTCCAACCACTGCTTAGCTTTAGTGCGTAAGGTGAAAGGGAAAAGCATTAACCGAATGGCATCATTAGAAACCCCATTAATTTAAAAAGTATCACATATTTCTAGAAAGTTAGAAATATGTGTGTTTGGGTCCTCATCTTGAAGCCCATCAAATTGAACATGTTGTTGTACCATTTGAATGATGCTCAGATTCAATTCAAAGTTATTGTTCGCAATAGCGAGATGAATAATACTTGATGGCGTCTCATATGAATTTGGTCTAGCATAATAGGATGTAGTCCATTCTTCGGCCATATTTGGATTTGGGTTACCCAAAATATAAGAAAAATTAAAAGAAGGGGAAGTGGAAGAAGAAGAAGAAGAAGATGAAGATGAAGAAGAAGAAAAAGTGTCACCTATGGATTCCTTAACCAAATCTAGAGAATTGAGTTCACGGAGTCTTAGGCATCACCGTAAGCTTTGCTCGATCTCCGGATCCAAGTCAAATAGATTTGACGAATTCCCTCGGGTCATACACTAAAATAAAAAAAGGGTAAAAGTTTTAAGATTTAAAATTTATAAAATAAAATTTCCCGGACTTCCCAAGGGCTACCAAATGACGGGTTCGCAAGGTACTAGGCGGTATTGCGGGATGAAAATCCGACACAGCCTTTTCGCAAAAAAATTAAATTATAAAAATTAAAGATAAAATTTTTAAAGAAAACAAACAAAATACATATATATTTTATAATTTTTGAAATAAAAAGAAAATGATAAAACTAATAGAACATTGTTTTCAAAATATCAACAAAAGTTCCCCGACAATGGCGCCAAAAACTTGATGTGGATTTTATAGTTTTAAAATAATTCCAACTATATCCCAAATTAGGCAAGTATAGAAAATGTCGTATTTGTCTGGGGCTTGTCGAGTAATCTTACTCACAAGGGAGAGTTATTATCTTATCGGACTAAAAGTGGGTTTTGTGAATTACAAGAAAGAAACCATTTAAACTAATAAGGAGAAATTCGATGATGGGAAAGCTAGCACTTGATCTATAATCCCCTTGGATTAAAATAAACATTCTTGAAAATAAAGTATGCAAGTCTCTTAAATTACTCACTCGACCGTAGAGGTTCCCAAAGTACGAAAGTGTCTCTCTTGGGCTCATGCTTTTGACTATCCTTAGGTTGTCCGATTATGACCTCCTGTCCAGTCAAAACCCCTAAGCTTGCTTTAGGCAGTGAACCACACTATTGGATTTGACTCCAATCCGGAAGATTTATGTCGTCCTCTCTCGAGGAGTGCATGCAACTCCTTTTATCCTTGAGTGATCTCCTTATATCTACAACCTCTCGGTCATTTAGGATACGGAACTTAGATCGAAGAATACATCCGTGAAATATGAATTTGACACAATAACATTCAAAGAAACATCATTCGTGAGCAAAATTAAGAACTTGACATTTTTGATAAAATTGACAAGTTTATTTCATTCCAAGGTTCATCATGATCAAGGGATAATTTGAGTTTAGCTACTCATCATGATTAGGGAATCACAAAATAGGTAAGAGAAAGACATGATTGAATGGAAAACAACTTAAATTAAAGCTAACAAAATATAAGATCAAGACTAGGAAATGGAAATTTTAGGAAATAAAGCAGAAAATACAAAACTCCAACTCCCAAAAAATCTCCCTAAGATTCCGAAATTGTTTGGAATTTATAGGCAAAATTATTGGAGCATCACGCCCATAGGTCACGCCCGTGACCTAGGGCGTGCAAGGCTCGGAACCGTCGTCTTCAAAGCCCAGGAACATTGGAGAAAAACTACCAAAAGTTGTTACGTGGCAGGTCACGCTCCTAAGTCACGCTTGTGACCTAGGGCGGATCTTGTCGGTTACTGGAAATGACGAGAAGCAGAAATGGTGGGAATAACTCTGACAGTTGATAGAAGGGTCACGCCCCCTGGTCACGCCCGTGACCAGGGCGTGTAAGCTGGAATGAAGTCTGACGGGAATGGCTATTTGATGCTAGAAAATGCTTTGTAGTCACGCCCTGAGTCACGTCTTGGGTCACGCCCTATGTAACACCCCATCCATCGTATAGCATATGATAGAAGGTCCGGCCGGGGCCCGATGCCATATACTGTAAACAGGTAACACTACAAGAAAAGTGACTTTTAGTGACAATTTTTTTTGTCACTAAATGCTATATTTCGGTCACTATTGACAATTAGTGACCAAATTTATTTCATCACAAGTTCGTCACTAAAGCCCCGTCACTAAATGTCTTTAGTGACAAAAAAAATTTGTCACAAAATGTGCATATTTTGTGACCACATTAATTAAGTCACTAAAACAATTCAGTGACTAAAGTAATTTGATCACTAAAACCATTTAGTGACCAAATCAATTTTGATCACTGAATGTTTTTTTTGTGACCAAGCTTGTTTGGTCACTGAATGATTTTACCGACCAAATAAATTAGTCACAAAATATGCATATTTAGTGACTAACTATTTTTGGTCACTAAAGATATTTAGTGACAACCTTCAGAATTTGGTCTCAAAAAAGATATATTTTTTCACAAAATTGTATTCAATTTCTTACTAAATATTATAGTCTTATTTTATTTACTATCAATTAAAATTCAATATTAATCATTCAAACAAAAGAATAAATAAAATACTCATCACAGGAAAAATTGTTGCCAACATACATTATTTTATTAATAAAGATAAAGGAGGGTGGGAGATAGCCCAAACCCCTCAATACAAAATAAAAGAATCATTATCTCTTATAAAACTTAATACAAATTTTTATAGGGCACATGATCCTCCTTGACCATTGAAAATATTGGAGCTCCATGCATCACTACACATGATTGGTCTCCAGTGAGATGACATAACACATACTTATGACCTGAAATTTCAATAATCCAAGAAATTAAGGACATCACCATTCAGGAACATATAAGTAAACAATTAAGGTCAGAATAATAGATATTCCAGAAATATACCTTGACTTGTAGCTGACAGAATTTCACATGGTCGATAATCTCATCAATCAATGATGTCTTGTATGTACTGCAAGATGCAAGAAATTTGATTATAAATAGCTCCCAAGTTAACAAAGAATAAATAAGATATAAATAGCTCTCAAACAAAACTAAAAAAAGTTGCAATAATATTTTTTATGCAACACAGAGTAATTTTCTACAAGGGAGACAAGGTTGTGTTTAACAATTCCAAACCACCCTAATAAGGAACCATTCATCCTTATACATTTATCGGAGTTATTCTAATTAAAGTGATAAATTATCACCTACTTAAAATGCAAAATGAAGTATGCTTGACAAAAGAAACATCAATGCACGTATACACTTTCCAAGGCAGGTAAGTGACAGATTTTCAGCGAACCGGGTCCCTGGTTTGGTAATTTTCACGGGACCGGCCGCTCGATTCGCAGATTTTTCAGGGGACCGGGCGCCCGGGTCGCAGATTTTCAGGTGTCCGGGCTCCCGTGTCGTAGATTTTTCAGGTGATCAGGCGCCCGGGTTGACGATTTTCAGGGGATCGGGCGCCCGGTTCGCAGATTTTCAGCGGCCCGGGCGCCCGGTTCGCAGATTTTCAGCGGACCGGGCGCCCGGTTCGCAGATTTTCAGCGGACCGGGCGCCCGGTTCGCAGATTTTCAGCGGACCGGGCGCCCGGGTCGCAGATTTCAGCGGACCGGGCGCCCGGGTCGCAGATTTTCAGCATCATAAATAATTTTGCACAAAAGAAATACCAGCTCGCTTCTTCATTCTAGATGATTCCCATTGATAAGGACAAAAAATAGAACTGGTCTGATGAAAAAATATATAGCATGGTGTCTTCACTATCACTAAAACAATTACAGGATGTGTTATTTAATCAGTTACCTAGTTCTCCAGCTTTGAACAATCATAAGCAACATCTATGCGGCTTTGCAGCCTCTGCAGACATTATTCCTGAACCAAAATGTAGGAACAATAATAGTTAGAAATTTCCATTTTCCTAGAAGTAATGAAGATCCAAAGCATGCATTGAGCGCCGTAAATCCATCAAAATGGTAAAAAGGGCGAGTTTTATAGAAAAGAAACATCATCAACAACAACAACACTCAAGTCTTTATCCCACTATAGTGGGGTCATCTATATGGATCATTTGTCTCCATTGTGCCCTATGTTTTGTCATAAGAAACATCAGAACAGCAAATTGATCATGATAAATGGATATATCCTTTTAAATCAGATAGGTGAGATTTATGGTGAAAATGTTATACTTCCATAATATGCTTTAGGATAAAATGTTATCCAAACAAAAATATAAAAAGAAAAAGTTATAGACCGTTATAATCATCCTCAGCATCATTAGCCTTATCCTAATTATTTAGGGTTGTCTTATAAATCCTTATCTTTCATTTAATCTGTTCCTATTGCCGCATGAGGCATAGGAATTCTACCAATTTTACATTGTTAATATGGTTTAACATTTTTGGTTCCTAATCATTCAAAATTATTTTAATCTATCTGGCTAACGAGTGCATTTTCTTCCATCCATGGATGTGTTCAAATAGCTTGTATGTATAATCTTCACCATCTTATATGATGTTAATTGATACCTTTAGAAAAAAGGCTATGAGCAAGTGAAAGATAACATCTTAAATCAACAGTTCGATAATTAAACAAATGGGCATATTTTATTAACATATGCTTGCCATATACAGGAAGTGATTACCATATCTGATTATAACATAAATTGGAAATGCAACATACTCTATCTCTCACACTTGAGCAAACCGAATATGACCAATTTCTTTTCATAATGAGTATGTACAAACATTTTATATATAGAGAGAGAATTTTCTAATAAATTTTTGTCATTTATATTCTTACTTCAAATGATGTAAAAAAATAGTACATGTAAGGGGGTATGCTCAAATGATATTCGAGCATCAATTTCTCTTCTCTGAGCGCAAACACAATCCATGCAGTTTACCCTATGAAAATGTTGGATGTAGCATTTCACGCAAGATGATAATCAATGATTGTTTAGAGCCTCTGTATCAAGCAAGAGACATTGAACTGTCTAGGGAACTTGATCCAGATAAAATCTTCCAACATCCTTAGGGTAAAGATGGTCCAAGTATTATACATGTCTTTAATACTCCATATTGAACCCGATAGAAAATCTTTAATACTCCATCAGATGAAAAAAATCCATAGTATTTGACACATGTCTTACTCTTCACAATAAATCTCCATGGAAATATTTTGACTATATATAAGAGATAATGATAGGTTTTTCAGCATACAGTGCTCGAGTTGTATTCAATTTTGTTCCCACAACTAATTCGTGTAAATATGTGATCAACTACTCTCAGCGATGCAAAACGAGCAGGAACATAACAACCAATTTGTGCGAGGATGATCAAAAGACAAACTTGTTGAAGATAAGTGCTTTTTCCACTCCTGAGCACATAAAAGTAAAAGTGCAGTTGACTATTTTATACCATATATAAACAGATCTTTGTTCATACAGAGAACATTAATTGGGAAGGAAATTTGGCTAAAATTGATATCTGAATGAAAATAGAAACTAACATGTTTGGTCCCATGAAAATAGAAACTAACATGTTTGGTCAATCAACACATCTAAGGATTCAAACTTGGTGTGATGAAAATAAATATACTGACATTGAAATATGAGAAAACATACAATAAAGTCATTGTGCAAGGTCTCTAAGATAGGATGTTTGCCAGCATCAATTGCCATGGGCCCAGTTACTGCCAATCATTTGTAGCTAACTCATGACAAATTCCACACAAACTGTATTAATATCAAAATGTATATCTATTATATACCTACCAGTGAATTCTAGTCTTGAATAACAATCAAGTGGCTTCGTAGATATCATGTGTGCAAATGAATTCACTATCATTTCAAGAAGGCATATAACCTCAGCAAGCAATGTTAATAAGGAAATATGCTCCCTTACGACGACAATTAGGTCTGCAAAAAGAATTTACACACGTTAGCAAAAATTGGGGATTGATATTCACTAGGAAAAAAGATTTGTTTTTTACACCCCTAAATCTCTTTAAAAAAATACTAAAAATTCATGTCATGTTAGAAAAATTAAACATCAAGTGCAACAAGTCTGTTGCTTTTATAATCCAGTCAGTAAACAGAACAAAAATAATGAAAGGCCATTGAAGCCCTTTGAGGATGGTTTACCAATAGTGAAGAAAAAACTAAAAAGATATTTGATTACTTAGCATAGTTCTCACTGAATTTCTCTTCTTCAAACCGAGTGCTGATTTTCACAACCTCTTCTTAGTGTCCCTCTTTTCAGCGAACCGAGCGCCCAGTTCTCAGATTTTCAGCAGATTTGGGGGAAAAAAGTAAAACAATTTGGGGCACCAAATATCAGTGAAAATTCAGATTTTACTGATATTTGGGGCACCAAATATCAGTGAAAATCTGGTCAGATTTCACTGATCAATTTGATCTGGATCAAATTATCACCAAATTGATCTGTATTTGGTGAAAAGTCAGATTCACTGATATTTTATTGAGCTCTGGCTCCCTGATATTTCAAATGATATTTTGCTGATATTTTACTGATATTTGAGGCACCAAATCTGTATTTGGTGCCCCAAATCTGCTCCAAATTTACTGATATTTGACATCTAAAATACATACAAATTTTCAGTAGATTTGGGGCAGGTAAGTGAGATATTTCCAGAAACCTGGTGATCAATTTGGTGCAGATTTTGGGCTTGTTGTGCCAAAAATATGGAGATCAAAATTAATATGGTCAGATCACTAGGTTTGTACAATGTTCAATTCAAAATGATCACCAGTTCTACTCATACTTACTTGTTAGAGAGCACAACATCCTTAAATCTCAAAACCATATTATGGTTATCGAGAAGCTAGCATTCATCGCGATATGCCAACAAGAACAATTGACGAAAAATTCATTGCAACAATGAATCATGGGTAAATAATGCACCTTAGGCAAAATTGAGCAGAAACATCCTGATCAAATACGCCCAACGCTATGATGGGAAGCGAAGTGAAAAGAACATTGTACAGCGATAGAAACCAATCATCATAAGCAGATTGCCCCGAGAATGTCGTATAGGCCTTATACAAGAAGATGGTACGCCCAAATGTGATGTTCCTGTAGAAAAAGTAGTAGATCTGGACACAAACAAGCTAAAGTTTCAATGTCACATGGAAAATATTGGTTAAAAGTAATAACAAATCTATAGTAACTAATAGTCAAATACACACCATTGATGAAATCCTCCTGTAACACCAATGCCCATGCACAAGCAGTAAGTGCTCCAGAAACCGAAATTGGGCAATAGATACATCACTTGCCATAACAGCCTGTAATTTTATCATGCTCGGAGATTGATAGGGATATATAGAGAGAGAGAGGGATGGAGATAGAGAGATTACAAAACAAGTGTTACTGACCTGCATTCCTTCAGCTCCACTGATACTAATACTAATCTCTGCTTCTTGGAGCATGCCCACATCATTGGCGCCATCGCCAATCGCTAATGTTACTCTCTGAGTACTGGTCTTAACCAGTCTTGTGACCTGGATGATTTTAGTGGCAGACCATCGCCAATCAAGATCCATCTAATTCTAGAACCTCGTGAAACAGTACCAACTGATGGCGTTAACCCCAACCTCTTGGAAGGAACACTTCTTGAGTAAGATGCAGACCAGATGCAAACTCCACCCCTAAAAAATAAAGAAAAAAGTAACAACACTAAAGCCTTTATCCCACTATAGTGGGGTCGGCTATATGGATCCTTTGTCTTCATCATCATCAACTTGCATAAATTTGTAGATAAGTGCAAGTTTCAATGGACAATAAAATCACAACATTCAAACCACAATTTTAATAAACTAAATACAAATTCATGGAGTTTTTTAAGCTTGAATAGAGTTGCAGCACTATAGCAAAAATAGAAACAAACTGTAAGTTTTCAAAACAAAAATAAAAATCTGAGAAACAAAATCAAGCATTCTTAGAGATTTTTAATGTCAGGATAAAAAGAAAGAAAATTGCTCCAAAGCTCCACCAATACCTACAAGTTAATACATCGAGCAAAGTGTTAGATAATTACAAAGAAGTTTACTAAAAAATTATCAAATACTATGTATTAAAATTAAAACATACTTGTGTATTCTCGAGAGGCAAGGTAAAGACTAAATTAGAGTCTACATGTCAATTAGTGCTGTCTGCTTGATCCTCAAGTTGTCTTCGTTCTAAGAGATCCAATACCCTAGTGTCAAAGCTTTGTTTAATTCGATCCTCCATCTCTTGCAGACGCGTCGTCATCTCCGCTTCTACTTTAGCTCGAATTTTTTCTTCGAGATGTTGTATATTAGTACGGCCACGCTCTGAAGGTCTAGGTCCCGGCCCCATTCCAAGAATATAACCAGAACGATGTCTAAGTATTTTGGTGTAGGCTTCTTCAGGGGTCAATTTATCTTCACCATTCTCCCTAATTTGGGCTTCATGAAGTTCCAATAGTTTTTTATATAATTCCTCCGCCGTTTCATCTTGCCACTCATTATGTTTACCTTTGCGAGTTTTCTCCCACAATCTTACGTAAATGGGTAGTTCATTCTCTTCTTGTGGAGCTGCCCTCTATATTTATAAAATAATAAGACATTAAATTCCAAGTATTAAAAACAAAGTTTCATGTAATCAACATTATAAATGTCAAAAAAAAACTTACCATTTCATATATTGTTCTCGCTATAGACTTTGTACCAACATGAGATTTAATTTTTTGCCGACTCCTATTTTGCTTGTTTGTCTCACTTATCCTCTATATCAATAAACATATAAGGAAAACAATGTTTTAGTAATACTGTATAATATTACTAAGAACACATATAAACAACACATGATATACTAGATCTAGTTACATAAATTTAAATTAATGAATGTATTTCTTACCTTGAATCGTGCACTACCCCAGTAACTAATTAGCCAATTCCATTGCTCATGATCAACATCTTTAGGGCAATTTGCACGTCTTTGGCCATCAGTATTCCATTTAAGGTAATAATTTGCATGCAAATTAAAGCGCCAAATATTATAATGTCGACGAAGTGAAGATATAAGGTCACCACGTACATGAGAATCAGTAGGGAGATTGAATTCAACCTAAAAATAATATAAAACGATAATAGTATTTGAGTTGTAATAGAAAGTTTATCTAAATTAAAATATATATATATACTTACATAGATGATATTAACTATTTTTTCAGTGATATCTGTTGGAATTAAAGACCATTTCTCCACGTTTAGAGGAGCATGGTGTCTTACATATCGCCCACATTTGGTAATGAGCTCTTGAGCTCTGTATCCAACTAATCTTCGAAGTTCTGCAGGAAGTTGCACATTCACCCTCTCTGCATTATTCAGTCTCCTCTTTGACCACTCAAGCGCCATTGTTGGACCACGTGTCCTTTTTCGTGTTACATTTGAACCTGTCATTTAACATTTTAATGATAATAAGTTTCATATATACATATACATATATTTCAAACTATATAAGAAAATATAAGCGAGATATACCATTATTATCAAGCTCAGGATTTGTTGGACTTACAGGTACATGATCAGCCTCAGCCTCAACAGAAACGTGCTCAACCCCACTCTCAACATATGTATGTCGATCATTATTAGTCAAAGCTCGATCCAATTGTAATGATCTTGCTGTTTGTGTTGGCTTTTGCTGATAAAAAGAAATGCGCTCAACCCCACTCTCAACATGTGTATGTCGATCATCATTTGTCAAAGCTTGATCCAAATGTAACATTCTTGGTGTTTGTGTTGGCCTTTGTTGATAAGATGACACATTTACGACTTGTGATTTTTTTGTTTGATCCTTATGGGAAGTTCTAAAATCTTGTTTAGTAAAGGATTTAGCAGTGGAAAGAATGCGTGCTGCAGTGGACCGTGGATGTAAAGTGGTTGACTTGGTTTTCCAATCAATTGAATGTTTTCTGGTACGTGTAGAATGCAATGGTGAATTATTTATAAAGCTTTCTGCGTGAGAATCTTTGGTCTTAACGCCAATATTTGTACTCGCCATATCTTTTATTTAAAATACCTGGAAAAAAGTAAGTTTTTTAGATACAACCTAATAGAATTAAAAAACAAGATTTTCAAAACTATACAAAATAGAAGATAAAATCCAAATTAGAATTAAGAAATAAAATTCATAGTTGCTCACATTATAAAACAGAAGAAAATAAATGCATTAAAAATTTTCATTTTTATATCACTTACATCTTCAATGTCTTCAGTATTTTCATCTTCATCATTCATAACTCTTCTTTGACTGGATTAGTCTCTTTTCTCAATAGTTATAACATCAACATCGGTTCTTTGTAATGAAAATTCAGGGTTATCATTATCTATAGCAATATCAAGCACAGATCCTATCCCAACATTTATATCATACACGCTAATTTCATCCTCAGTAAGCTCTTCAAATTCTTTGGATGGGACATTAAAAAAGTGGCGCGATACTGTCTTTATGACTACCCGCCAATTTTTATTTTTATTATCAGGCATATAATACACTTGTTCAGCTTGGCAAGACAAAACATAAGGTTCATTGCTTCTCAAATTACGTTTTATATTAACAGAAATAACTCCATTGCTTTCCTTTTTGTAGCCGTGACCTTCATTATACGTATCCCACCAATCACATTTAAATAATACAATTTTTTGCCCAACACCATACTCAAACTGAATAATATCTTTTAAAACTCCATAATATTCTCTACCGCCTGATTGATCATCTCCCTTAACAATAACACCACTGTTTTGAGTTTTGCGCCTGATTTCACGTTCATAAGTATGGAACCAAAAGCCATTAACAATATGGCCAGAATAATGCATCGCCACTCTTTTTGGACCCCGGGCTAACTGCAAAATTTCTTTGTTGACTCTTGAGTCTCCCTCATAATATAATTTTGATATCTGTTGAAAATGAAATACAATCACATATACTAAACATAATAACAAATAAACAATAAGGCTAAAAAAGTTGATACTTACGGTCGACTGAAACCATCTAACAAAAGTTATCTCATGTCTTCCACCAACATTTCTAGTATCGATTTGCTGGAGCTCCTGATGATGTTGTCTATTAATAAAAATTTTATGAATTAGTTACATAAAATTAAAAAAACCATTTACAAGAAGTAAAAATGTGAAGCTTACATTATAAATGGTTCTACTTCTGGGCAATTTCTTAGTATGTACAATTGAGCTTGATGCCAATCTTCATATGTGAGAACTTTTTCTGTCGCTTTACCTAATGACCTCCCTGCCTTTTGAAATATGGATAAACATGAATCTTGCACATCATTTCCTTCAGTATTTCTATCTGGACGATTAAACTTTGTGTCAACTTTATTTAGATATCTCGAACAAAATGTCAAGCATTCATATACTAGGTATCCTTTCGCCATTGAGCCTTCCGGGCGTGCTTTGTTTCTCACAAAGGATTTGAGTGTGCGTAAATATCTGTTGAATTCGATTATTTCAATATATATATAATATGATAAAGTAAACAAATCTTAAATAACTTATAAAAATACCTCTCAATTGGGTACATCCATCGATAATGTATGGGACCAGCAATTCTTGCTTCTCGTACAAGATGAATTGGTAGGTGCATCATGATGGTGAAAAATGAAGGAGGAAATACTCTCTCAAGCTTGCAAAGTGTGATAACAATATTTTGCTCAAGCTTATCTAATACCTCTGTATTTAGTATCTTAGAGCTCAACTCCTTAAAAAATAAACTTAATTCAACTAGCGGGTCATAAACCTCTTTGCAAACAATGCCGCGAAAAGCAGGAGCAAGTTGATCCAATATAAAAACATGACAATCATGAGCTTTCATTCCCAACACTTTACCCTCTTTAGCATTTACACATCTCTTTATATTTGAAGAATACCCATCTGGAACTTTTAGATTCTCTAAGAAATTGCATATTGCTCTTCGTTCAGCCAATGTCAATGTATAGCATGCTTGTGGCATGACATAAAAACCATTATTTTCTATCGGATGTAATTCTGATCTCAAACCCATTTCTTTAAGGTCAAGTCTAGAATTTAAATCATCTTTTGTCTTTCCATCAATATTCAGCATAGTGCCAAGTATATTATCAGTAATGTTTTTTAAAATATGCATGTAATCTAGACAATGTCGTATTTCAAGTGTACTCCAATATGGTAATTGAAAAAAAATACTTAACTTCTTCCAATTATACGGAAGAGAAGTTCTATCCCGCCTTCTTTTTTTTTGAAGCTTTCCAAAAATCACATCATCGCATTCTTTTAGTTGCTCTAAAATTTCATCTCCTGATAGGACCTTTGGTGCTGGTCGAATTTCTATTGTTCCATCAAAAGATTTTTTGTCCTTTCGCCATCTATGATTTGGCTCCAAAAAGCGTCGGCTTCCCATATAACAATCTTAGAACCATTCTTCAATCGGCAATACCATGTGTCTTTATTACAGCACGGACAAGCAAGCTTACCTTTTGTACTCCAACCTGAAAGATTGGCATAAGCTGGAAAATCATTTATTGTCCATAACATAGCAGCACGCATGTTAAAGTTGCACTTAGTATATGCATCATAAGTGTGAACCCCAAATTCCCATAATATTTTTAACTCATCAATCAAAGGTTGCAGATATACATCTATATCATTCCCAGGTTGTCCTGGACCAGGAATAATCAAGGATATGAAAAAATTAGGGGTTTTCATGCATAACCATGGTGGCATATTTTATGGAATTAAAACAACTGGCCACACACTATAATTTGTACTCATAATACCAAAAGGATTAAACCCATCACTTGCTAAGCCAAGCCTAATATTCCGTGCGTCAGATGAAAATTCTGAGTGTTTTCATCAAATGACTTCCAAGCAAACGCATCAGCTGGATGTCGCAAATTACCATCATCACGACGTCTTTCTTTATGCCATTGCATATCCTCTGCCGTCTTAGAACACATATATAACCTTTGAAGCCTAGGTATCAAAGGAAAGTGTCTCAGAACCTTGTTTGGTATGTTTTTACTCTTCCCTAATGATGTATTGCATTCTGCATTATTATTTATCTTGCTCAATTTCCATCTGGACGTACCACAGGTTGGACAACTCTCAAAATTTGCAAACTTACCCCGATAGAGAATGCAATCATTCAAGCAAACATCTATCTTCTTACACTCCAATCCAAGCTCTTGTATATAGTTGTTAGCTTCATAAAAACTACTTGGTAATTTTTCACTAAAAGGAATTGCTCTTTTCAAAACTTTAAGTAATGCAGTAAAAGATCGATTTGTCCATCCATAATCAGATTTAAGCGCTAATAAAGTGACCATAAATTGAAATTTTGAAAATTCTTTGCAACCGGGATATAATTCTTGTTCAGCATCATTTAGCAAATCATAAAAAAATTTAGCAGCTTCGTTGGGGTCCTCGTGATCATGTTCTTCACCATTATGACTCTTGTCATTAAAATTAAAATCATGCAGAAGATCATGTATATTGTCATGCTCTGAAATCTCTTCTTCAACTTCTTTGAGTGCGTCATCATCTCTCTCAATATTTAGATTAACGTAATGATCCTCTCCATGACTTGACCACCATTTATAGGTCTTTACAATTCCATTTAGAATAAGATGCACAAAGACAATCTCTCGAGTGTGGAAATGGTTATTTCCACACTTACAATAAGGACAACGGATAGTATTTCCT
The DNA here is from genome assembly GCA_039513925.1 of Platanthera zijinensis. NCBI lineage: Eukaryota > Viridiplantae > Streptophyta > Magnoliopsida > Asparagales > Orchidaceae > Platanthera > Platanthera zijinensis. The sequence continues at coordinate 122,614,653 of CM077080.1, forward strand.
CTACTAGAATGATTAAAGGCAAAATCAAGAAAATGATTCACTCCATTGATGTAAGCAGGTTGTCGCCGATCACCGATATCCATCCACCTTTTATCCATTGCACTATATATCAATAAAAAATACATTTAACATAAAGATATTATTAAGGATTTACAATACAAAGTAACAAAAAAAAATTCACAAAATTATTGAATAAAATGGTAGGATTAAGAATTTGCCTTGTTGCTTCTTCTCCTATCATAAAACATGATTTTAAAAAATAAGTTGGGTTTCATTGTTTAGGATAGAAACTTAAATCAGAGAGAATGTATTTGATATTTCTCAAACGAAAACAATTTCTTCCTTACATATAAGGTTCATGAAAAGTTTCAATTCGGAAGTTAACTAGGTTGAAAAGTTGACATAAAACAAAGTCAAAGAAAACAATTCTCCAATCTCGAAGATAGCATTCAACATCAACATTTAAAAAAAAATTCCAAAAACATCAACACATGGAGTTGTTCAAAAATCTACCATAAAATATAATTGAATTTAATAACCAACTAACATCAACATATGGAAATATTAATAATTGTATCACAAATTTGACATGATCAAATGTGTTAGGCTTACTTTCTTCCAACATCATAAATCTTTTAATGATGGTTAGTGGAATTGATTTAAGATGAACACTGAATCATTAAGTTTTCTAACAAAATTTAGCACGCTAAAACTAACCGAACCCACAGACATGGAGGTTCAACCCAAAAAAACAAAAACATCTGAGCCTAAATTATAAAGCTACATATATTCACCATTAAAATTTTGTTGAGTTGAAATTCAAATCAATATTCAAATGTACATGAAATTAAATATCATTTGACTATAATTTTATGATACTGAATGACGAAAATATGTAGCTTTGAAGTTCCATTGAGATAGTTCATAAAATCATGATTACGATTTAACAAATCCAAATCAGTAGAAATTTGAATTAAACAAAATCAGGCTTTTAAAAATTCCAATATAAAAAATTTTCAATAATTAAAAATATCAATATTAAAGCATGCATCAGACACAACATCAAGCATTGAAAAAGATCAATTTTAAATGTGTGGAACACCCTTGCAATATTCATTCCAAAACGAGTAAATGTTGAACTCCAAGATTAGTTTGAGGAACTTACCAAGAAAGATATCTAGATGAACAAATTAGAAAAATTGGTCGTGAAAGCAACTACGAAGAACAACCATATTCATTACGGTTTAGGTTGTGCCAATACAAAACAATATAAATTTGATCTCAATTAAGCGTTTAGATTTTTGTTTGACCCGGGCACCAAGTAAAATGTTAAGATTTGTTATAATATTTGCAATTAAAAAAACTATTGCAAATGAAATAAAATAAGAATAATCATGCTAGCAAATATCAGAAATGATGAAATTGGGAGGTAAATGTATCAAATGTAGAATTTTTTATCATTTTGCCATTTTTCACTAGGAGTACGAAATTGGGTGCAGTGCTTGTTAAAAAAACTATCATGCCACGAACTCAATTTTTAAAACTATAGCAATATCCCTTAAAAATGGAAAAGCATGAACATAAGTTGAGAAAAAGTTGTTGATTAAGATATTTAGTTATACTATTATACATTTGAAGCATAAAATAGATTTGTTTTAAAATGAGTTTTTCTTGGTCACTAAATTTTTGTGGCTAAAATTGTCTTTAGTGATCAAAGTTTTTTTTGTCACTAAAGATGTGTCTCAAGTGACTAAACTTTGACTTTGTCACAAAAAATATGTTTTTAGTGACTAAAATTTTAATTCATCACTAAAAATGTGTCTCTAGTGACGAAATATATTTTATCACTAAATTTTTGTCACTAATGTTGTGTCTTTTGTGACTAAAGTTTTCTTTAGTCACTAAAGATATGTCTTTAGTGACTAAACATATATTTTTTCACAAAAAATATTTCTTTAGTGACTAATTTTTTAATTCGTCACTATAGATTTGTTTTTGTGACTAATTATATTTTGTCACTAAATTTTTGTCACTAATAACATGTTTTCTTGTAGTGTAAGGAGATTACATATTGTTTCCAAATCCAAGTTCAATTATGAGCGCACCCTAACTCAGAGCATTCTAGCGGAAGCACTTTAGTTTATGAACCCAGACGTAATAAGAATGACCACTACACAATAGGAATGATATATATATACATATAACACATGTTTTGGCTGTAACCTTATTATAACTTTTTCATTTAACAAAAAGTGACTTCATACATCGACATGTAGGCCGGCCACACGTGAAAATAGTAAAGTTCACCTTTAGGGCTTCAAGGGCCAGCCACTCGTAGCATAAGGACTTCAGCACGCTACTTTTCACTTGGCTCTCCAGCACCTGCACAAAAGGGCCCACCAAAACATGGCAAACAAAGCAACGGTCAGCATTTTGCTGACCCATTTATAACAATCTCACCCCTTACTCAGGGTGGCATTTCTCCATCCATGCAAACAAGGCATCATATATATATCGTGGCTTGTACAATGTGCAATTTTAACACCATTAACCACAGACGTAGGCACAATGGCCGCACGCCCCGTGCACTCGGGGCACATTTTTGGTGTATTGGCCTCTCCTGTGTAACACCACCGTTCAAAGGTACTTAACTTGACGGTAACTTTGTCGTTCAGAGGTACTTAACTTGATGACTACGTCGTTAAGAGGTACTTTACTTGATGACCGACTGCCCATTCCGAGGTACTTAACTTGACGGCCCAGTCGTTCAGAGGTTCTTAACTTGATGGCACAGTAGTTGGCCTCCACGGCATAACTCATAATACTTTACCATTTCAGGCTGGTACCCACCATTGCTGGGCAATTAAAGCTCACAGCTTTGCATATAATGGCCCCCAGGTCTCTTAGAGACAGGACTCACAACATTGTAGCTCACTGTGAGCTATCGCCGACGACAGTCACTATCGTCTGGTGATATCCACAGTTATCCAGACTGTGATCTTTTCTGTATCTTTTCCTAGAAATGCTTCCAGTACTTTGATGCAGCATCTTGCACACCCCTAGACTCCGGATTTCACACGTACATCACATGCATTTCCATTGAGTCTTCTTCGGCATGTAAAATAAACATCACTAATCCAGACCAACCCGTCTGGATGGGCTTCTCACAGCATGCTTATTCCATACTCCACATTTCTGAATCTATATACAGGAATATATGGGGATCAAACTGATCTACCCATTGGAATCCACCCTTTTTCACCTTTTGGTGAGGGGATCCATGCAAGTATGCATATTGAGGACTTCACTTGTCCATGAGAAACTCGTTACCCTTGTAGTTCTCTTCGGAGCCCTGGCAAAGCTTTTCTATGTGGATGGAAGTGAGTGCCACACTTTCCCCTTTGCAGATCTGGCCTAAGATCTGGCTTCTGACGACAACACAAACCCTTAGCTCCAGTCGTTAGTTCTCTTCTCCAGAACTTGGATGAAATGAAGAGAGAGTGTGTGAGAAGGAAATAATGATTTTCTCATCCCAACCCCACTACATATGTGGCCTCGGGCTAAACCCCAGCCATAAAATCAATCCATCAAAACGAAGCAAAGGCCAAGATTTTAGTTGAAACCTCTTTGACCAGCCAGCCGGTGCCACTATTACTCAAGCAAATCCTTACGACGTTCGTCGAACTCAGATAACTATTCTTCAAACTCGGTTCATGAAATATAACATAACCACACTCATCGACCTCCATTCGACGCTCATCGAACTCCGTTCGACGTTCGTCGAACTCCATTCAAGGTTCGTCGAACGAAGTTCAACATTCATCGAACAAAGTTGTTGAGGCATTTGTCCTGATGTCAGCCCTCCCCACCATCCATTCGACATTTGTCGAATGATGGTTCTTCCATAAGCCACTCATCCTGATGTCAGCCCTCCCCACCATTGCACATCGACAAAGGAAATGATCTCACTCATGTCGTCGATCTCTCCCAAGGATCCTTCTGATCCAGTCAATGATGGCATTCAGTCGAACGACCTTTACCTCGTCTGTGCATCCCAGTTCTTATCCAAATCTCATCTTGTTGTTGTTAAGGCCTCTCTGTTCCGTCGATGCTTCCATATCCCAATATCGTCGGTGTTACCATATCAATGTGTGCTTCATCTAACTCCATTACAAAATCCATATTTTGATATTTGGCGTTATAGTATTTTGTCTGCCTATCTTGGGCTATCAATAGCCTCCCCCGGATTGTGCATATTGTCGAATAAGCCTCTTCGACTTCCTTACGCTTATATAACTTAGACTCGCCTGTTTCATCCCAAGTTAAGGGTGTACGGCACTTCCTACCATACAAAGCTTTAAAATGCGCCATATTTATGCTAGCTTGATAGCTATTATTATAGGCAAACTCTATCATATAGAGATGGTCTTACACCTCTTCCCAAAATCCAGGGCGCACATACGGAGCATGTCCTCCATTGTTCTGTTGGTCCTCTCAGTCTGGCCATCCGTTTGCGGATGAAAGGCTGTACAGAACTTTATTTTCATCCCTAAGAATTGACGGATTAGCCTCCATTCATTCGAAGTAAAAACGCCCATCTAGTACACTAACGATGCTACTGGGCACACCGTGCAATCGTACTATTTGCTCGACCTAAAGCTTGACCAAGATTTCTAATTAATCGTCCCTCTTGTTCAGAATGAAGTGGGCCACTTTAGTCAACCGGTCCACGATCACCCAAACAGAATCATTCCCGTGTTGCGATCTGGGCAAACCGTGCACGAAATCCATCGAAATGTCATCAAACTTCCACTCTGGAATATGTAGCGACTTCAGGAAACCTCAAGGTTGTTGGCATTCAGCTTTTACCAAGGCGCAAGTCTAACATTTTGCCATGTAATGGTCTATATCTTTCTTCATACCTGGCCACCAAAACATCTTTTTCATGTCCTTATATATTTTTGTGCTCCCTGGGTCGATTGAATACTTCATAAATTGTGCCTCATAAAACAATTCATCATGTAATTTACCCACATTTGGGATGCACAAACGATCACCTTCCGCAAAAGGCCATCATCTTAGGAGAAATGAGCATTTGACCAATCCGCTGCATAATGTTTCAGACTCTCGTCTAGTTCCATTGCTCGCCGACCCTGTCCGCAAGGTCATACTATACCTCCGTCCAGTTCAGGCATGCACTTGTAGTAACATTCTTGTCAACAGAAGATATGTCTAAGGCCTTCAACTCCTGGATTAGATGCTCATCATGCATCTACAACCAACTTGCTCTTACCGGAGTCCTACGACTCAAGGCATTTGCGACCATATTTCCCTTCCGGGAGTATAATGAATCTGGATAGTGTATTCCCTGAGGAACTCAATTCACCTCCGTTGTCACATATTGAGATCCTTCTGATCCAACAGGTACTTAAGACTCTTTTAGTCCGTGAAGATGTCAACTTTCACGCCATTTAAGTAGTGACGCCATAATTTAAGTACAAAAATAACCGCCGCAAACTCCAAGTCATAGACGGTATAGTTCCGCTCATGCACTTTCAATTAGCATGATCCATACACTATCACTTACCAAACTGAAGAAGAATGCAGCCTAAGCCGCTCCCTGATGCATCACTATAAATTTTATAATGGTCCAAGCCACATGGCGTCGTCAAGATTGGCGACGTAGTCAGACAACCTTTCAGCTCCTCAAAAGCTTGTGCGCACTCCGTCATCCAAACGAACTTCTTGTCTTTTTTCGTCAGTGTGGTGAGAGGCAAGGCTATTTGCGAGAAGTTCTCAATGAAGCGCCTATAGTAGCCCGCCAGTCCAAGAAAACTCCTAACTTCGGCTACAGAAGACAATATCGGCCACTCCCGTATCGCAACTATCTTTGCAGGATCCACTGCAATGCCCTCTCCACTAACCACATGGCCAAGAAAGGCCACTGACGACAACTAGAACTGACACTTCAAGAACTTGGCGTAGAGCTTGTTTTTTATCAGGGCATGCAACATCATTCACAAATGGTTCGCATGATCTTCTTCAGACTAAGAGTACACAAAAATATCGTCAATAAAGACGATGATAAATAAATCCAAGTACTCTCGAAATGTTCGGTGTATTAGGTCCATAAATACCGATGGCACATTTGTTAGCCCAAATGGCATTACCGTGAACTCGAAATGACCATAGCGTGTACCAAATGTTGTATATCAAATTCAAAAATCCTCAATTGATAATAGCCAGATTTCAAATCAATCATTAAGTAGACATTTGAGCCCACTAGCTGATCGAATAAGTCATCAATCCGTGGAATCGGATACTTGTTTTTTTCATTAGCTTATTCAGCTCTTGATAGTCAATACATAGCGGCAAGCTTCCGTCTTTCTTTTTAATAAAAAAGACCGGGGTACTCCAAGGTGACATACTTGGGCATATAAAACTTTGCTCCAGCAACTTTTGTAATTGAACCTTTAGTTTTGCCATCTCCTTTGGCGCAACACGATATGGCGAGTGGGCCACAGGTTTCGCACCTGGCACCAACTCAATAGCAATGTCAATCTTCTGCTGGGGCGGTAACCCCAGAAGATCCTTAGGAAACACATCACCGTACTCCGACATAATAGGAACATCACTCACACTAGGCTTCGGCTCAACAACCTCGAACAACATGAAGAACAACTCCGCGCCCTTCCAAACTTCCTTGACTAGTTGGATAGAAGACATCAACTTCTTGCTCGATCCTCGTATACCAGCAAATTTAGTCTCTCGTTCGATGTCCTGCCCCAAAGTGAGTTCTTTAGATTATCAATCTATATAGGCATGCTGCTCCGAGAGCCAGTCCATACCAAAGATTACATCGAACTCCGATATCGGTAGCACTGATGCTTCCAATCCAAAGTCCCGACTTCCTATCTGCACCTCAACACAACAAGCTTGATCCGCGCGCATTAAGCACTCATTAGGTAGCAGCACATTCACTCGATCTGTCAGCGTAAACGAAGGCACTCCAATACGCCCCACGAAGTCTTCTGACAGAAAAGAATGAGAAGCTCATGTATCGAACAGTGCTCTCACCGGACACTCCAAAATAAGAATAAAGCCTAAATCAAACCAATCATACAACCAAGGATGTCATACAAACAACCAATTTACTCAGAGTTTTCTCCAATTTGCAAACAAAGCATCACCAATCAAGACCAACTCGTCCGGATGGGCTTCACACAGCATGCCTAACCGTACTACTCACTTCCGGTTCTAATGCAATATAACAAGGGATGAACCACCGATCCCAAGGGAATCACTTTGCCATCCATCCTTTGGTGGAGGATTCTGATGCAAATGCAGGAAAGAAAGACTTCACTTGTTCAAGAAGGAAATCATTACCCTTGGAAGACGTTTTGGCGCCATAGAGAAAAATGAGACGGATGAAAGTCACTACAACGGCCTCGCCTTCCCAGGTCTGGCCTTGGCTCGCGATTTAGACCACAGTAGTAACACCGGCGGCCGGATTTCTCTTCTTCTTCCTTCCCTTACTCTCCCCTCTCTCTTCTTCTTAAAAAGAGAAAGATGAAATGAAAATGGGAAATAACTCATCTATCCCCGCACTTATCCCTTCAGGAAATACCTAGGGCCGTTAGATCTTCATCAAAAGAAACGAACGGCTCAAATTTACTCTGAATGCATCTTCCCTGGGCTGACATGGCTTGTGACACGCCCGTATCACAGGTTGTGTACCGTAAGCGGCAAACAACTGACTCAAACCAGAATATGGCACGGGCTTAGACACGCCCGTGTCAAGCTCCTGACACGCCCGTGTCACTAAGTACATGCCCGTGTTGAAGATCATGTCCCTCAATCGATATAGGACAAACAAATCCTGAAAAGGACACGGGTCCACAACATGCCCATGTCAACTTTGACACGGCCGTGTCGACCAGTACATGCCCGTGCTCTAGGCCGTGTACTTCAGTCGGCACTGCCCGGCACTACGAGAGTAGGACACGGGTATATGACATGCCCATGTCACCAATCGACACGCCCGTGTCATCACTGTTCATACCCGTGTTTTCCAGCCGCATTCCACACCTGAGATAGCCAGGATAATATAGAGCAGGACACGGCTCTAGACACGCTCGTTTCTCAGGCTGTGTGATCTTATTTGGGTTTTGGGGCATTACAAAACCGAACAGAGAGATAGACAGATAGATATATGTCTTTGACCTAATCATGAGTCGACCGCTTATCCCCTCACGACGGAACTATTCCACCAAGGTCGTTGACGCCGATCTCGCCGCCGACCGACTGCCGCCCTTATACGTTGATGAAAAGTGTTTCCAAGGCTTCGTACTTATCGCGGTTGCCGAACCTATTTTCGGCAAGTGTCGTCATCGCCTATTCTAGAACAAACCTAGCAACCTGTGAAGATGCTAAGAACTTTCTTTCAACCTAGGTCTTGTGTGACAAGAGGCTAAGGGTTCTCCCGCTCGTGTAGATCATCTGTAAAGGCGTGGACATTATTCTACGCTCAAAACTCTAGCCGCTGGTGTACAACCCCAAATTTGATGAGTGGGACCCATCGGGTTGGCGAGTGGACAGTACCCATCAGAGGCCTGAATAGAGGCACTCATGCAGCACGAAGGGAAGAGGAGCAGTTTGGCCCTTCGGCGAGTGCCATCCTCACCTTGCATTTGCTTGAATATCTCGCGTGTAGGCGTGTGTGTGAGATCAACTCTCGCGAAGCTAGGTGAGTGGTCGCCCAGCAAGGCATTCGCATTTCATGGGTCTTTAAGGCGACGAGTGCGTTGAGCTCCCGGCACTCGCCCCCTTTAGCCGAGTGATGCTCTCATCGATCACTCGCCAGTAGGGCCCAGAGGCAAATTACCTGGATGCCCTCAAAGGTCTGCATTTAGCTATTAAGAACAGCGGAGTTTGTCTATTAGCAGGCCAGCCCAGGGTGTTTTCAGTAATTCTAGATCAGCTGAGGTTGGTTATTTGCAGGCCATTTTCAGAAACCTATAAATAGACCCAAGGGGGTACCTAAGAAGGGAATGCTTACTTGTCTCCCAATCTCTTAGGGCTTTTCTAAGGCTCCTTAGCCCGGCATTTGGTTAAGGAGGGGAAGCACTCTGTGATCTTCTGGGTGTGTGGTGGGTCCTCTACGCCGAGCCCTTGGGTTTGTTCCCTATCCTTTTCCCTTTGGTTATTCGACTCGCGAGAGAGTAGTAAGTGTGCGATCACCCCTTCCCCAAGGGTGAACTCCATAGAGACCGGTTTTTTGGTTCCAATATTTTGGTGCGGTGAGCGTGGAGCGTGGTCAGCACAGAAAATCTTCAGCAAGCTCAATGACTGGAGGAGAATGGCAAGGTTTGGACAGGGCCGACTCGCCACCCCATCCCCCTCTCTCCATTGTGGGGATGTTCGGGGACTTCAGGTAGGAAGTACTCGGCTTGGTTAGATTCGCACTCGGCATGCGTGCCAAGTGCTCGACACTAGCAGAAGGCGGCGAGCTCCCCGGGCGAGTGCTCTTCCACATCAAGCAGGGGGTGAACGAGACACTGGGGATCTACGTGGACAGATTTTAGGAGGAGGTGACTTAGGTCCAAGAGATGCCGGGTCACACCCTGATGATGGCCTTCACCTTGGGGCTATAACAGGGTTTCTTCAGAATGAAACTGAAGAGGGTGTCGCCACTCTCCTACGAGGAGCTAATGGAGAGGGTGGCAAGAGAAGTCGACGGGGAGGCGTCGAATCCGGAGTTTGCCCGGAAGCTGGCCAGGTGGGCCATAGAGGAAGAGAGGACAAGAGGTGGCAGAGTTCCGGAGGAGAGAAGAGCTGAGCCCCGGCAGAGGGAATAGCAACAGCAGTAGCAGCCCAGGTGGGGGCGCTAGGAGCCAAACCATTGGCTAGGTTGGAAGCTGGAGTGGCAAGACCAGGGTCCACGGAGAGCTTTCAAGGGAGGGGACAATCGTTAGGGGGTCAGGGCCAATTTTACCCTCTAAGAGGTAGGCAGAGCCTGAGAACACCTCTCCCCGACCAGAACTAGGACATGGCTATAGCCATGGGGGAGTGGAGAAGAGCGGCGTGGAGGAAGAGAAGGGGAGTTATGGTGGATTTACCCTACTATGACTTCCATCAGGAGGAGGGGTATGTCACGGCCACGTGCCCGGAGTTCCTCGAAATGAGAGGAAATAGGGAGTAACAACAACAGCAAGACCTCCAGGGAGTGAGGATCGAAGAAGTCCTGCCTAAGGCAGAGGAGGACAGGTGTGAAGACCGGGCAGATGTTGGGGCCCGGGCAGGGATCGAAGTGATCCACGGGGGGTGGGGGTCGAGGCTTCCTATAATTCAAGTCTCCACACTATGTACCACCGGAGCGTTGGATCCACATCCCAGACTTAACCCCTGGAAGAGAAGATCACCTTCACAAGGAAGGATATGCAAGACCATGAGGACCCCTTCTGCGACGCGCTGGTCATCCAGACTGCGGTCGAGAACATCACTATCTCCCAGATCCTCAGTGACAATGGGAGCTCGGTCAATGTCATCTTCAAGAAGGCATTTGATGTGATGAAGGTCGAGACCAAGAGGGTGCTGGCCTCAGATGGACCCTTGTTCGGGTTCTCGAGTGAGAGGAAGGAGGTAGAAGGAGGAGTGGGTCTCCATGTCACTCTAGGGGTTGTCCTGCACCTGCAGGAACGTCATTGTGGACGCCCTCAGTAGCTACAATGCTATCTTCAGGCGACCCCTCATCAGTGCCTTCCGCTATATTCCGTCATCCTTCCACCAATGCCTAAAGTTCAATGTCGAGGGGATCCAGGTCCAAGTTTGGGGTGACCCCAAGGTGGCAAGGGAATGCTATGTCACAGCAGTGAACTCCATCTCATGGCAGTGGGGGGCTGAGGAGATGGAGCGAAGGATGGAGGAGTCAGAGCAGGAGGCAGGAGTGGAGATGGAGGTGGAGGAAGACCACACCCGGGTGGAGGTAGCGGAGGAAGTCCTTGAGCCAGCCGAGGCAATGGTCGTGGAGGAGGAAGAGGAGGAGATTTCTGCCCTAGGAGGGGAGGATGCTGGAGAATGGGGAGAGAAGTCTCGTTTAGAGGCTGCGGAAGAGGTGGTGGAGATGGAGGTTCTCACCCTCCGAGGTAGGGTGGAGAAGGTCCGCACCAGTGGGGGGCTTACCCCGCCAGATCAGGAGAGCATGCTGGAGTGCATCCAAAAAATGTGGACGTCTTCGCTTGGAACGCCGCGGAGATGCCAAGTATTGATGCGAGCGTTGCCTGCCATCGCCTCAACTTAGACCCGGAGGCTCGCCCCATCTAATAGAAGAAGAGGTCTGTTACGGACAAGCTAGCTGAACCAATCAGGGAGGAAGTGGCCAAGCTCCTCAAGGCCGGCTTTATACCTAAAATACAGTACCCTAGCTGGGTCTCCAATGTAGTGATGGTTAAAAAAGGAGATGGCGGTGGCGTGTGTGTGTTGATTTTTCTTTGCTTAATAAATCGTGTCCTAAGGACTGTTATCCTTTTCCTCGAATTGATGCGTTGGTTGACTCAGCCATTGGTTTTCCTGTAATGAGTTTTTTAGATGCATTTTTAGGTTACCACCAGATCAGGATGCACCCCCCTGACATTAAGGATGTCTCCTTCATCACAGGGGATGGGTGTTACTGCTATAAAATGATGCCCTTTGGCCTAAAGAATGCAGGGGCGACATACAAAAAAATGATGGATATGGTCTTCTGAGAGTAGAAGGGAAGGAACCTGGAGGTGTATGTGGATGACCTCATGAACAAGAGTCGAGACATGGATTTTCATCTTCGGGACCTGGAGGAGACCTTCATCACCTTACACAAATATAAGATGCGGTTGAACCCCCTAAAGTGTGTCTTCGGGGCAAGCAGGGGTTAGTTCCTGGGCCATCTCCTTACCCCTGCAGAAGTAGAGCCCAACCTCGACAAGGTGAGGGCAATCATAGAGTTGGGATCACCTCAGAATATCAAGGAGTTAGGATGGTTGACAGGGAAGATGGCAGGATTGAGCGGGTTCTTCACCCGGGCTGAAGAGAAGTGCTCGCCCATCTTCAAAACTTTGAGGGGGCCAGAAGTTCGAATGGACTATGGAGTGTAAGGAGGCTTTTCAGGCCTTGAAGAGGCAGTTGACTCAGGCCCCCCAACTCCAAGGGCCAAGGGAGGGGGAGGACCTATCTTTGTATCTAGGGGTCAGAGCAAAGGCCTTGAGCTCTATCCTGGTTCGGGAGGAGGGGAAGAGGCAACTCCCCATATATTATGTAAGTCAGGTCCTGAGGAAGGCAGAGCTTCGGTATCCCATCTTGGAGAAGCTAGCCTTTGATCTGGTCATCTCCGCTCAGAGACTCTGGCCTTATTTCTAGGCACACTCAATTCGAGTGATGACTGACCACCCCCTACGCAACATCTTTGAGGGGGTGGAGCATTCGGGTCGATTGGCCAAGTGGTCAGTGGAATTGAGCTAGTTTGACATCTCCTTTGTTCCCCGTCTCTAGATCAAGGCCCAAGCAATGGCCTACTTTCTGGCTGACTACGTGGTCGAGGTGGCGGAGGCAGAACTCACTCGCCCAATTCCTTGGAAGGTGATGGTAGATGGCACTTCAGGGGGGCATTCCCTGGGGGTGGGGTGATCTTGGAGAGACCTCAGGGAACAAGAATCGAGCAAATGGTGGTGGTGCACTTTCCTATCACCAACAACCAGGCCGAGTATGAGGCGGTTATCGCAGGGCTACGCCTAGCCAGGGAGCTGGGGGTACTTTGTATGGAGGTCCTCACTAACTCCATGGTGTGGCTTCCTAGATCAACGGGGAGTTTTAGGCAAGGGAGCCTACCCTACAGTTATACGTAGCAAAGGTGAAGGGGGTCATCAGTATGTTCCAGACCTTCTCCATCCGACATGTCCAACGGAAGGAAAATGAGAAGGTGGATCAGTTATCCAAACACGGCCCCTGGGTGAGGGGTACCATCACCGACATGTTCTGCCCATCCATCAAGGAAGGCGAGCTGATGGAGGTGGACCAACACCCCTCATGGATGGACTCTTTTGCAACCTTCTTGTCTATAGGAGAGTACCCGGAGAGGATGGACAGTAAAAAATTCAACCATAAGTCAGCATACTATCTTATGTGTGATGGGAAGCTATATAGAAAGACCCTCTCTGGCATGCTGGCACATTGCGTGACTGAGAGGGAAGTCCAGAAGATCCTGGAGGAAGTCCACTCAGGGGAGTATAGAAGCCATTCAGGGTGCAGCACCTTGGAAGGAAGAATCATCAGGCAAGGGTACTTCTGGCCGACCCTGAGCCATGATGCCACAGAGTGGTGATGACTTAAAGCATTTTTATTCGTAAAAATATGTGCATTCACCTCCTCATTCCCTATGAAATCTTTTGATGCTCCACCCCTTTTGCAGATCGAGTTTATTATTAGCAAAGCTGGGTCTTGGGATGCTCCAGCTGCCAGGATTTCGCTTAGCTGGCAGGGATAGGATAGATAGAAGGATGTTTTCTCCCTCCAGGGTTAGGTCCCGAGACGCTCCCGCTATCAGGCTCCCACCAAGCTGGCAGGGCCAGGATCCTCAAAGTGATGTCGTTATGACCCTAGATATGGAATACGATGGAGGCTCAACACCCGCCTTCAGGCTTTTACCTAGCTGATTGGGTCGGTGGTAGCACCTGGAAGTTGGCCAGAAGGATGTTTTCTCCCTCCAGGGTTAGGTCCCGAGATGTTCTCGCTGTCAGGCTCCCACCAAGCTGACAAGGCCGGGATCCTCGAAGTGACATCATTATGACCCTAGAGATGGAATCCGGTGGAGGCTCAACACCTGCCGTCGGGATTTCACCTAGCTGATTGGGCTAGTGGTAGCACCCGGAAGTTGGCTAGAAGGATGTTTTCTCCCTCCAAGGTTAGGTCCTGAGACGCTCCCGCTTCCAGGCTCCCACCAAGCTGGTAGGGTCGGGATCCTCGAAGTGACGTGGTTATGACCCTATAGGTGGAGTCCGGTGGAGGCACAACACCCGCCGTCAGGCTTTCACCTAGCTGATTGGGCCAGTGGTAGCACCCGAAAGTTGGCAAGAAGGATGTTTTCTCCCTCCAAGGTTAGGTCCCGAGACGCCCCCGCTGCCAGGCTCCCACCAAGCTGGTAGGATCGGGATCCTCGAAGTGATGTCATTATGAACCTAGAGGTGGAGTCCGGTGGAGGCTCAACACCCGCCGTCAAACTTTCACCTAGCTGATTGGGCTGGTGGTAACACCCGGAAGTTATCCAGAAGGATGTTTTCTCCCTCCAGGGTTAGGTCTCGAGACGCTCTCGCTGCCAGGCTCCCACCAAGCTGGGGGGGCCAGGATCCTCGAAGTGAGGTGGCGGCTCAACACCCACCATCAGGCTTTCACCTAGTTGATTAGGCCGGTGGTAGAACCCGGAAATTAGCCAGAAGGATGTTTTCTCCATCCAGGGTTAGGTACCGAGACGCTCCCGCTGCCAGGCTCCCACAAAGTTGGCAGGGCCGAGATCCTCGAAGCGACATCATTATGACATTAGAGGTGGAGTCCGGTGGAGCCTCAACACCCGCCGTCAAGATTTCACCTAGCTGATTGGGTAGGTGGTTGCACCCGGAAGTTTGCCAGAAGGATGTTCTCCCCCTCCCAGGATTAAGTCCTCGGTTAGCGAATATTCCAGAACAAGCCCTCAGCTAGTCTCATCAATTAAATAGATCCGGAGGCCAAGGCTTTCTTCAAAAGAAAAGACAAACCTTGGGGAAGATCTCGTCAAGGGGATCTCGTCATTTCGAAGGGGGCAAGCAAAGGCGGATGCATAGAACTCGCTCTCGTAGGCCCAATAATTTGCACGCGCGTGAGTTAAAAGGGGAGAACGACGCGAAGTCTAATCCTAAGTGGAAAGTCAGCCTAAGGTATCGCGAGATGTCCGGCCCTGAGTTAAGCGGAAGCACGAGTCAAATGCGCCTTTAAGCACCGCTTCATCTGACATTAGGAAGGATAACAAAAGGAGAAAGATAAGAATATTTATAATAATATATTTCATTCATCACAATTATAACGTGGACAAAAGGGTGCAAGGCCCGAAAGAAAAAAAATACAAGTAAAAGCAAAATGGGGAGGGGCGAGAGCCTCAGGGCGGCGAGGCCGAACTCTCGCTCTTACCAGAATCCTCATCTTCACTCCGTGCGGGCTCATATACAAGTTCAAAGAGTTCTGGCATCAGGATCTCGGCCGTCACCTTCTCGCCATCGCTATTGAGGAAGCCAGCCTGCTTCATCATCTGGAGCACGTGCCTCGCCCCCATGATGGCGCGATCCTGCATCATCTGGTCAATCTCCTATTGAGTGTGCAGCAGGGCGCCCTTCTTCTCGCTCGGGGGAAGAGGGGTCAGCGAGTAAATCCACTGCTGATTCTGGGCCCGCATTCGCCTATTTTCGTCCTCTAGGTGGGTGATACATGCGTCCTTCTTGGCGATGGTTGCCGCATCCTGCAAAACAAACAAGGATCAGGGCAAGAGTAAAAAAGAAATGGCACATATACAAGAGAGTAAGTACTTACCACCCCGGCCTCTTGCAGGGCGAGATCCGTCTTAGAAGTGGCGAGCTCCTCGTTCAGCTTTTCTACGTCTGAGCAGAGAGAGGATCGTGCCGCGATAACATCCGCAAGTTGTCATGCGAGGTAGATGTAGTGGTGCGCTATCATGTGCATGATCTCGAGGGCGCGGAATTGAGCCTGTGAGCTCTCATAGGCGAGTGACTTGTTAAGCGCCCTATCTTAGTAGGCGGAGTTGTCCCGCCTGTACATACTGAAAGCTAGCGCATAGGCCTGGCCCGAGATCGTCTCGCCCTCTTGCCAAGAGGGGAGAAAGGTAGATATGTAGGCCCTGTTAGCATTTCGGTCCCACACCAACAAGGGCCCATCCCTGTCATTCCGCACCTCTTCACCCAGGCCGAAGTTCCTGTGATCCCTAGGTCCCGACTCCCCCTGTGTCGAGGTCCCGCCGACCTCTCCTACCCTCTTCACCACTCCGCCTATGTCGGTGTTAGGAGAGTTGTTGATGATCTCCTCGCCCTTGCCGAGATCAACGGCCTTTGGCTTCTCGGCAACCTTTGCTTTCTCGGCGACTCTCGGCCTCTGGGCATCTTTTGACTTCTTGACGGTGGTCGGGTGGCTGGATATTAGTAACTTCTTGGTAGGAGGCAGAGATGTCGGCGCGATGGGCTTCCGCTTTGTGCCATTGGATTCCGTATGCGATCCTAAGGAGCTCCTGCAGGCCTCAGCGGCAGCCTCGGCATGCACCAGTTCGGACGAAGGCACGGCAGTTTCGGTAAATGGAGGATTGAGGGTGAGATCCCGCACCCCTGCAAGAATGATGTAAGGCAAGTTTCTAAAAAACTTTACCACGTGAAATGGCGAATGCACTCCTTACCTTCCCCGACGAGAACCGGCAGAAGTGTGTCAACGTTCCTCCTCAAGAAAACGGTGTTGAAATCTTTCCCGAGAAGGAACTGATGGAGGTTAGACTCGTGGCCGCCGAGACTGGGAGGGTGGTAGGTAGACTCGTCTTGCTGGATCGGCGAGAGAGGGAGGTTACCAAAGTCGCCAGAGATGAAGATGAACTTCTTCACCGAGTGGGGGTTTTTGTTGGCGAGACCTCTCGCCTTGAGGTTATTGTCGGAGAAGTCGGCGATCCCGTCCTTATTGGCGCGAAAATTAAACAATTTATGGAAGACTTGAAGACTGAATTCCATTCGCTCAGACCGCATGTAGCAGGCGAATGCGACTAGCAGAGCTATCAAGTTTGGGTTGAGCTACGCGAAAACTACGCCAAAGTAGCGCAGTGTTTGACGTATCTCGGGCCATATGGGAAGGCGAAGTATGACCTCGAAGTGTTTGACAGGGATAGCAAGCTCGCAAGGAGAGAAGTTGTTAATTGCCTCATTGTCGGATGGACGTCGCGCTTTGAAGCATGGGGTAATAAAGTGGTTAACAAGCGGGAGGTACTCCTCCTTTGACAGCTTGCAGTTCGTGAAGGGGTAGTCGGCGAATGCGGCGACGCACTTGTTCCGGCCATCCCCTTCTCCTGACATCTCACCCAAAGGAAAAGCGAGAGCAAAGCGCGAGTGCGAAAAGAATGAGAAAGTGGCGAGTAAAGGTTGTTGAAGGCAATGATTAATGCAGTAGGCGTATGCCCTTTTGATAGAAAAAGTTTGGGCGTGAAATGACCCTAATATGGAAAAAGTGTGGATAGCACATTCTTGGATCTCGCCTCAGGTCCGGCCTTAACCTTAGGCAAGATCCAGCATCGTCCCACTCGCACCATAGTTTCGAGCAGAGGGAACAGCATAGTAAAAGCATCCGCGAGAATAGAACACATGTAAGTGTGCGACAGAAGATAGAAAAGAAAATGAGACCAAATAATACATGAATATCGCACACAGTTAGTATTCGGCACAAAGGCCAGTAGTTATCATTATAGAATCCATTAAATGAACAAGAGCGGGAGGCGAGTGTTGGTAGGCCCACCAGGTGGCCATATTCACCATCCCCGGCCTCCCATTCCCGCTCTAGGCATAGCGTACGTGAATAGAGCGAATCTTCTTGAGTTCCCGCTGTGCAAGAAAAAGTTGATCTTCAGCGCGCGCGATGTGAAGGCCGGGATATTCATTCCCACTGCTGACCTCTCCCGACAGATTGGCAACCAGTTGTTTATAACTATTCTCCAGGCTGAGAAGCCGCTCCTCGACAGATTCCGGGTTCTACCGCACCCGATCGACGAGCCCGTATAGCAGCAGCGACTGTTTCTGGAAAGTCTTGGCCACTCGCTTTTTCATCCCAAAAGCATCCCCTGAATCGCCCAGGCAGTCGGCAATTGAATCTGGAGAAGGAAGAGGCGAGTCCTCCTCATTAATATCAACGTCAGTGGAAATCTCGCAAAAGCCCGGGATAAAGTGCGGGCAGCGAGAAGTGCCAGTCCGCCCCTCAAAGGGGGTCTCGAAGGATATATTCCTCTTCCCCAGGCCTGGTGGATGGATGGTTGACTCAGAGAAATGTGTGGGGATAACATCCATCAGGAGAGGAGCAGAGCCGAGATCCGCAGGCGTCTCTCGAATGGGAGATCTCGGCGTCGGGCCTCCCATCCCCAAAGTGCCAAAAGTAGAAGATGCAAAGAAAGAATGGTTAAACCAGGGGACTAAAAGCTAACCATTAGTGGAGGGGTTACCTTTCTCCTGCACGGGAACATCGAGCTGGAGAGGGGGGGTTATCTCGCGATTCTCCTGCTTGTGCCTATTTCCCGGCGAGACCATCGTAACACTCGCCTCCTCAACCTCCTTCTCCATCAACGGAATCTGCAAATGGGTATGATATCAACATTTCATCTCGGCAAAAAAGGGGAAATAGTGCTAAGCGAATACAAATACCAAGTCTGTCTTGGGCGAGGAAGGATTGCGAGAAGTCAATTCACCCGTCCATATATCGTGCCGGACTGCTTTGGCTTTTTTCATCTTCGGGGTTGACCCAGGAGCTTTGTGAGAGAGCTAGGGGGCGAGTGAGCCAATCAGGGATTTGTTCTTGTCTTGAATGGCACGGAGGCAATCTAGAGCTTCCTTGGAAAGCGGCATCGTAATAAGAGGAGGGAGCAGCTGCGAGATGTAAGGACAAGAAAATGCCTACCACTGCCTAGATATTTATATAGAAGTGGAGGGTCCCATGATAGATTCTCTTCCAGTTCAGCACCCACTCATCTAATATGTTGGGTTGGATGTTTCTTTCCGAGCTTTGTTAAAAGCTCCCAAAGAGCGGGGATTATGTACGACCCCATATTTGATGAGTGGGCTCCATCGGGTTGGCGAGTGGCCAGTACCTGTCTGAGGCCTGAAGAGAGGCACTCGCGCGGCACGAAGGGAAGAGGAGCGGTTTGGCCCTTTGGCAAGTGCCATCCTCACCCAGCATTCGCTTGAATATCTCGCGTGCAGGGGCGCATGCGAGATTAGCTCTTGCCAAGCTAGGTGAGTGGTCGCCTAGCCAGGCATTCGCCCTTCAGGGATCTTTAAGGTGGCGAGTGCGTTGAGCTCTCGGCACTCGCCCCCTTTAGCCTAGTGATGCTCTCATCGATCACTCGCCAGCAGGGCCCATAGGCAAATTACCTGGATGCCCTCAAAGGTCTGCATTTAGCTATTCAGAATAGCGAAGTTTGGCTATTAGAAGGCCAGCCGAGGGTGTTTTCAGTAATTCCAGATCAGCGGAGGTTGGTTATTTGCAAGCCATTTTCAGAAACCTATAAATAGACCCA
Source organism: Platanthera zijinensis (assembly GCA_039513925.1). Classification (NCBI taxonomy): domain Eukaryota; kingdom Viridiplantae; phylum Streptophyta; class Magnoliopsida; order Asparagales; family Orchidaceae; genus Platanthera; species Platanthera zijinensis. The sequence continues at coordinate 122,633,971 of CM077080.1, forward strand.
AGGGGGTACCTCAAGAAGGCATGCTTACTTATCTCCCAATCTCTTAGTGCTTTTTTGAGGTTCCTTAGCCCGACATTTGGTTAAGGAGGGGAAGTGCTCTGTGATCTTTCGGGTGTGTGGTGGGTCCTCCATGCCGATCCCTTTGGTCTGTTCCCTGTCATTTTCCCTTTGGTTGTTCGGCTCGCGAGAGAGTAGAAAGTGTGTGATAAACCCTTCCCCAAGGGTGAACTCCATAGAGACCGGGTTTTCAATTTCAACAGCTAGTGACCGAGAAATTTCTTGGAGCATCTTGGTTGAGTAGCGACTCAATCCCGCAAAGGTAAATTTTATTTATAGCATTTTTACTTCTTGATCAATATTCATCGCTAGATCTGAACTTTTTTGGGTTTTCTTGTTCCCCCTATTTCTATTGCGCACAAATGTTGTGACGTATAGCAAAACCCAATAGTGGTATCAAAGGGAGGTTTTGCGATGATCATTATATCAAAAGTTGCTAAATCTATTGTGAGTAGATCTAGAAATTTAGAAGTGTTCTAAATGCCCAAATATATTCTTAGAACCCAGCCAAGAACGCATGTGATTTCATTGTGATATCTTAGTTGATATCCTTGTTACTCCTTAATAGTAACCGTCCCTCTTGTTGGTTTGTGAAACCAAGTGTGTGTTAGATTTTGAATCTCACATAGAGAGAAAAGCTTGTCTACTGTGCAAGTGGAGTTGGTGTTGCTCATGTCCAGTGCATGTAAATCTGAACATTTAGAAGGGTTCTAAATGTTAAGATTTAGCCCAGTTCATCAAGTGTTGATGATTTTATTGTGCATATTTGGGATGCATTTGGATTATGATTGCTACAAGTTTTATTTTGTGGATGTGCACCTTAGTTAATTATTAACCATGATTAAGTGTTAATCAACAATCTTAAATCCCTTATGTAATATTAAGTATTTGGATGCCTTCCGATGGATGACACTCTTCCTGCCTCGATAGATGAAGTGTGGGCTTTCCAAAGCAAGGTGCATTAATCTATCTTGGCAAGGGTGCGAGTGGATAATTGTTATATCCCACTGTCAACATTGGGTCTAACTTAACTGGGTGACCTCATTGGTTGAGTGCCAGAGGAATATGGTTGGCATGCACCATATGATGGATACGTATAAAGAGTTATTCACCAATCATACAAGAGTTGCATTGGCATGCAATCGGCAAGCGTTGCCTTCCTAAATAACTGCATTGTGAGAGAAAAGACAAAGCTGACTAATAGTGTTGGTGAAATACGGATCTTGTCCGCTAAGAGATTAACTCGCATATATTCTCTGAATCGATATCGAGGGTTATCAATTTGATAAAAATAGTGGGAGTTATTTTGATTAAATTCCTAATTGAAATGATAAAATGTATTTTAAAATGTAGTACTAATTTTCCTCTGCATGAATCCATGTAGAATTTCCATGGCAAGTGGATCTAATTCAACCCTATCCTTCAGAGCCATCCTTGAGAAGGAGAAACTGAGTGGGACGAACTATTTAGACTGGTACAGGAACCTAAGAATTGTTCTCAAGCAAGAGCGTAAGCTTTATGTTTTGGAAGAGGAATCCCCTGATGAGCCTGCCGGGAATGCATCCCGATCTGATAAAGATGCTTATAAGAAGTATCAGGATGACTCCTTGTATGTCGAATGCCTCATGCTGGCAACCATGAACTCTGGGCTTCAGAAGTAACATAAGAATATGGGTTGCAAGGAAATTGACAAGCATGTCAAGAAAATGTTTCAAGGGCAAGCTCGTCAAGAGAGGTTTGACGTCACCAAGGCATTGTTTTAGTGTAAGATGGGAGCTCATGACTTAGAAGGGACTCACGTACTCAAGATAAATGGGTATATAGAGAACCTTGAAAGACTAGGCTTTCTTCTGGGCCAAGAGTTGGATACAGACCTGATACTGTAATCATTGCCGGACAATTATCAGAAGTTTATCTTGAACTATAATATGAATGAAATAGACAAGACACTGCCCGATCTTCTAGGCATGTTGAGAACTGTCGAAATCAATATGAAGAAGGTCAAGCCAGCAAGCCCCATACTAATGGTGCATAAAGGCAAAGGCAAAGCCAAGGGCTTCAAGAAGACGAAGGTAGTACCTAAGTCATCTCTTGAGCCCAAGTCTTCAGCACTGAAGAGGAAAGGCTTAGTGAAAGAAGGGAAGTGCCACCACTATGGCAAGGCTGGTCATTGGAGGAGGAATTGTCCATCTTATATTGAGGGTCTGTAAAAGATGAAGGGGGTATGACTTCCGCTTCAGGTATCTATGTTATAGAGATAAACCTTTCTGCTTCTTCATCCTGGGTATTGGATACCGGATATGGTTCTTACATTTGTATAAATGAGAAGGAACTGGGAAGGAGAAGATTGCTGAGTAAAGGATAGGTGGACTTGTGTGTTGCCAATGGAGCAAGAGTTTCTACTATCATCGTAGGATTTTTTCATCTTTCTTTTCCCAGTGGGCTTGTAATAGAACTTGATAATTGTTATTATGCTCCTTCCATAACTAGAACATTATATCTATTTCATGTTTTGACATGATTGGATTTTCTTTTGTTATTAAGAACAATTGTTGTTCTATATTTAAGAATGATGTTTGTTATGGTATAGCCCAAATGTTTAATGGTTTATATGTTTTGAACTTAGATGATCAGATCTATTGGAACCCCTATTTTAATTTGGGCTAGGTTCACTTCTTAGGATTTGTTGACCCATGATGTATAATTAGGGTCACTATTTTTCATTCTAGCTTTTAGGCTAGTTCCCCAGGTGTCAAACTTGAAGGACCTGCTTGATGTTGACTTCAGATTCAAGACTTAGAAGATTCTCAGTTGTCTAGAAATTATTTCGACGTTCGTCGAACTCAGCTCGACGAACTTAGAGCTCGGGTCGATGATATTCATCAGAAGGATATATTCTGTTGTCGACATTCTCTCCCAGACAGATTCTTAGCTCGACTAATTCTGTTTGTTCAAGTTTTGTGGTCGACGATCTTTGAGTATAGAACAGATTCTCTTGTCAACGTTCTTGGAGCGCAGAATCAGTTGTCTATATATTCAGTGTTTGCTTCGCAGAGCTCAGGTCGACGAATAAGATTTCTCAAGTCAACGTTCTCTGAGTGCAGGTCGATAAAATCTGTCATCTGGTCGATGAATTCTGTAAGTTGTCTGTTCTTTGTTCTTTCCTTATTTGTTCCCTCTTTATTATTATTTTAAGTCATAAATTCCCTGAGTAATCAATGCTTATATTCCCTATGAATATAGCCATTCCTGGCAGCATTGATTATGGTATTCATCAGAGGATTTATTTGACATATTTCTTGGGACAGTTGAGGAAACGAATAATGACAGACATGCTAGCCGTTTTCCTTCACAGTTTTCTAGCAAGGCATTAATTGCAGTTATTCAAATTTCTAAGAAAGATTTGTTGTCGAAGAGAATACAGAGAGAACATTTTAAAAAGCAACAAAGACTGAGAATAGGAATACATTCTTACAGAGCAGAAAAATTGCAGAGAGATATTCTTAGCAAGAGCAGAAACTACAGCAGCTTTCAATCTTCATCTCTCACTTTGCTCTCAAGAAGATAGAAGAAGAACAACACAAACTGATCAAGAGTCTTCTTCATCTTCTCTTTCCAGGAATTTCCTGAAATAATAAAGATCCATCTTTCTAAAGTTCCTGGATCTGCTTTACACAAGCTGAAGACCTACACACTCCTCAACAAAGCTTCTCAATCCTGAACAACTCTACATCTCAGGGGGAGCTTTGACAAGAACTGGAATCCACACAAAGTCTTCTCAAATTGTTTTTGAGAAAAGAGAAGACTAACATCACTTTCTTTCCCACCCCACTATACAGGGTTTTAACTCCCTTTAAAAGTTAGCCTGGTTCACAAGTCACCTTCCAAAAGACTTGAGTTTGGTTTTTGGGCACCTGATCAAAAGCTCAAAGGGTTGCAATATCTCCTTGTAAATATATATTATGGTGGCAGTCACCTAATCAAAACCTATAGTGGATTCCTATAAGGGTGGTAGAAGAGTGGATGTACTCAGTTAGGGAACCACTATAATATTCTTGTGTTGTCTGTGTGTTTGCTATTTTCTTTTTGTCTTGTGCTGTGGTAGCTTAGTGTAGCTTTTCTTTGTTCTTGGTAACATCTCCTAGTTATTACTATATCACCTATTTTATCACTTAACTTTATTTTTGTAAAAAGCTGCAAAGGAATTTTTTATTAACTCTATCCCCCCCCCCTCTAGAGTTAATCAGAGCTTACTCTCCCTTTTCTTTCAATTAGTATCAGAGAGAGGTTAGTCTTTTTTTAAATAGGATAACACCTGGACTAACCAATATCCAAAGATAAATCTTGTTCCTTTCATATTTTATATCATGGCACAAAATAATGATTATGCTAGCACCAGACCTCTAGTTTGCAACTTAACCAAGTTTGCCATCTGGAAGGCAAGAATAAAACTCTATATGAACTCTATTGATGAAGACATATTCAATTCAATTTTTACAGGACCACCAACTCCAATGGCCTCCACTCCATCTACTTCAATAAATCTGAGTGTTATTCCACCTCCAGATTGGACAGATGCACAGAGGAAAGCTAAGATTGCAGATGCCAAAGCCATGAACATCCTAGCTTAGACTATGTCTGATGATATATTTCAAAAGGTGGTTGAGTGCACTTCAACCAAAACCATCTGGGATTCTCTAGATTAGATGGTGGTTGGATCTGTTGATGAGAGAAAGGATATGAGATCCAATCTCATCTCACAATATGAGAACTTCAAGAAGGATGAAGCTGAGTTAGTGAGTGATATGTACAACAGGCTTAGCTCAATCATCAATGAGCTAAAGACCTTGTACAAGGACATCACTCTGACAGAAGTCAATGATAAAATCCTCATATGCTTCCCTAGCTCATGGGATTCAAGAATCGGGCCAATCAGAGAAGCCAGAAGCATAATAGAAATCTCTATTGAATCACTTCTTTGAAAGCTCAAATCCTATGAGCAATTAATGAAGACTAGAGAAGAAGCAGCTGAACAGAAGACTCCAACACTTATCAGGAAGGAGCACAAAATTGCATTCAAGGCTGCTGAAGAATCTGAAGGGACTCCAGTCAATAAAGAGTTGATGAGCCTCTTTGCCAAAAGATTCTTCAAGATGGCAAAGAAGGACTTCAGAAGAAATTCATCAAGGCAAGATGACAAGCCAAGGTATAACAAGACTCCATCTAAAGAAATTGTTTGCTTTGGTTGCAGGAAGCCTGGCCATTTCATCTCAGAATGTCTAGAAACTCAGAAGAAGGATAAGAGAAGAGAAAGGATTCTAGAAGAACACATCACAGCAGGCCCTCCTCCAGCAAACACAAGAGTAAGGAGAAAGGGTTTGTTGTAGAAACTTGGAGTGATATTGAGGAAGAGTCATCATCCTCCAGCTCTAGTGATGATGAAGAAGAATAGAAGGAAAAGTAGGTTTGCCTAATGCCAATAGATGATTCCAGCAGTCAGTCAGAGGCTGAAGCTTCAGAAGATGGAGAAACTCTATCTGTAGAGGACCAGGTAATAGCATCCTATGATTTTGATTCATAAGAATTTAAATCTGAATTTAAAAATCTGTGCTTAGATCTAATAGGCTTAAGAATGAAATCAAACTTCTCAGAGAAAGATTCACTGAACTAGAAAACTACATTGCTGAAAATACTAAACTAACAGATGAACTTACCTCAGCAAATGAACAAATTGTTTTCTTAAAAACTGAATTAATCAAAGCCAAGAAATTAGAAGAATTACTTAATGGTAGAAGCTTACAACTATTAGATATAACTAGTACACTAAATGCTAGGGCAAATAACAGTAAACTAGGACTAGGTGCATCATCTAGTGAACCACCTATAATTCAGAAAAATAACTTATCTAAACCTGTAAATTTCATTTCAGATAAGGGTAAGAAGAATACTGAACATGTAGACAAAGTAGATGAATTCTTAAAACAAATGGAACTCAAACAAAAATCTAAGAACAAGAAGAAAAATAACTACAACTATGTTCAACAGATTTCGTCGAACTCAGATCAACGAAATGTATACAGTTCGTCGACCTCAGAATGACAAACTCCGAATGCCAACTACAATAATAGTTATTCTTCGATCCACGATCGATGAAACCAGTATGGTTCGTCGACAAGAGATCGACGATATTTGTTCCCTGAGAATGAATACCTTCATTCTTCGAGCAAAGATCGAAGATCTTATCCCAATTCGTCGACCTCAGGTCGACGAACTTACCAGAGTTCGTCGATCCCAGATCAATCTTACAGAAACTTCAACTCTAATAGAAACTTTAATAATAACCTTAACCAACCTAGGGAAAATGTCAATCCATTCACCCAATGGATAATTCCTCCCATAAGATTTCACCCCTTAGTTATAAAAGCCAACCTTAATATTCTTACATTTCCAGCTTTTCTTATGAAAAGATACAAGGACCCAAGGTGACCTGGGTCAAGACCATCTAACTTGTTTCCTTGTAGGTGAAGAACTATCTTATAGCTCAGAATAAGTGGTATCTGGATAGTGGATGCTCAAAGCACATGACTGGATGCAAGGATAGCCTAATCAATTTCAAGGCAAAGTTGGGTCCAAGAGTGATCGTTGGAGATTCCAGCTTTGGAAAAACTGAAGGCTATGGAGACTTCAACAATGGAGCTGTCACTTTCATAAAAGTTCCATATATAAATGGTCTCAAACATAACCTAATATCCATAAGCCAGTTATGTGATGCAGGTTATCAGGTTTGCATTACTAATTCCAAATGTATTATTTCTTCAAATAACCAAACTGTTTTAATAGGTTATAGACAAGGGAATATATACCTAGTAAACTTTAACTCTGCTAGTTCAGAACTATGCTTATTCAATCAAGTTAGTAATAACAATATTCTATGGCATAAGAGACTAGGTCATGTTAACCTTAGAAACATCTCTAAGCTATCTAAGGACAACCTTGTCAGAGGATTGCCTTCTGGCCCCTACAAGAACAAAAGCCTATGCAAGGCTTATCAAGAAGGCAAGCAAACTTAAAATAGCTTTAAGTTAATTAATAAGAGTGACTCACCTAAGATTTTGTACTTGTTACATATGGATCTTTTTGGACCCATTGTTGTACAAAGCTTAGGAGGGAAGTCTTACACTCTAGTTATTGTAGATGACTTCTCTAAATTCTCTTGGGTATTCTTCTTGAGAAATAAGTCAGATAACTTTAATGTCCTTACAGACTTTCTTAAGAGCAAAAGGATTGAGTATTCTACTCCAGTTGCATTGATCATAAGTGATCATGGTACTGAGTTTGAATATCTTCCCATGCAAATATTCTGTGAGGAGGAAGGTATCAAGCATTGTTTCTCTGCTCCTAGAACTCCTCAACAAAATGGGGTAGCAGAAAGGAAAAAATAGAACCCTCATTGAATCTGCAGGAATAATGCTTGCAGATGCACACATGCCACTATCCTTCTTGGTAGAGGCTGTGAGAACAGCAAACTATGTGTTATATAGGAGTTTGATACACAAACTTAAGGGTAAGACTCCCTATGAATTACTCAAAGGGAAGAAACCTAAAATTGATTACTTTAGAATCTTTGGGTGTAGATGTTTCATTCATAACAATAATAAGAAATGCATTAAAAAATTTGAAGCTAAAGCTACAGAGGGATTTTTTCATGGATATTCCCAAGATAGTAAGGCTTATAGGGTATTCAATAATTCATCTTTAAAAATGGAAGAATTTGTACATATTTCTTTTGATGAAGCTAACATGTATTATAAGAAGAAGGATTTTTCTACCACAGATTTATTGCAGGTACCTCACTTGTGTGAGAAATTGGATGAGTTAAACTTTACACAAAAGGTCATATCACATCCTCCTCCACAAGGTGATGAAGATAGTGAAGAAGAAATTTTGGAAGTGGTTGAACCTCCTCCAACAGCATACATTATTCCACAAGAGGAATTAATTCCAAATGTTGTTGTTAAACTAACTTTACCCACTGACTTTGTCACACTAAGGGATCACCCTAGATCTCAAGTGATTGGGGAAATGTCAGTAGGTGTACAGACAAGGCATCAACTCAACCAAGATATGATGCATGCCTATTTCCTCTCTCAAGTTGAGCCTCAATCCATAAATGATGCAGAGTAAGATCCCTACTAGATTATTTCAATGTAAGAGGAGCTCAATCAATTTGAGAGATGCAGAGTTTGGGACTTGGTTCCAAGGCCTAAAGGCTATCCAGTAATTGGAACCAAGTGGGTATTCAGAAACAAACTTGATGCCCAAGGTGTAATTGTGAGAAACAAGACTAGGCTTGTTGCTCAAGGCTATAGGCAAGATGAAGGCATTGACTATGATCAAACCTTTGCTCCTGTTACAAGGCTAGAAGCAATCAGGATTTTTCTCTGTTGCATGTGATCATGGTGATTCCAGCAAGCGCTCTCACAACAATGAAATTCGATATGGGTTTTGACATCGACTTCGAGTCTTTCCAACAATCAGATCAATTCTTCCTTTATATTCTTAAGTTGTTTGAAGATTTACAGTTAATGAATCTGATGACAACCAGGATGAAGATTGCGGCGACTGAGATCCAAGAATGGGTTTTCACTCTATCGACTCCAGATGTTGATACGCTGATTGGAACAATGTCTGGTAATGTCGTTTCACTTACCCCTGATGTTTTAACTGAAATTTTTGGTTTATTGAATGGAGAAGAGGACTTAGAAATCGATTCTGCTAAGTTTGATGAAATGTTGAATAGAATGGGTTATTTTGGTAACAACCCTAACAAATTGTAGAAGAAATATCTATCTGCAGATTATAAGTTTCTGGCAGATATTGAAGGAAAAGTCTGTTGGGCAAGCACATCGCCCACGATTACATAACTAGACAATAGTTCCTTGTGATGTGTGTAGTGGCAAACAAGAAGGCCGTGAACTGGGCCAAAATTATGTTTGAACTGATTAAGAAGAAAAACACAAAGAAGGAAGTGTGTTTTGGAAGGATTTTGGGAATTTTTCTTCAGGACAAGGCTGCCGAATCACTGGTCTCCCCAACTATATTCATAAATCCTCCAAGAGGCTTACCTACGCCTTATTTAGCAGGTGAGAGAGGAACATCCCTAAGCCATCGAGGGCTTTCTCTTCCAGACCTTCTAAGGGTACAAGGGCTGATCCAGACACTCCCCACCCTTCTGAGGATGTTTCCATTCCCCCTCCACCTCCTCTTATTCAAACTACCTTAACAACCCTCTAGCTTTCTTCCACATCCCAAGAACATCAACCTACACCTCCTGTTTCTCCAATTCATATTTCCTCACCAGCTCTTTCTCCAGACCATCAACCTTCACCACATCAATCTCCTCAACTTCAACCTTCACATGTTCAATCTCCAGTACATGCTACAACACCAGAGCATGCTACTCTTCCTCTATCCCCTCCTCCATCGCATCTTACTAAGATCCCCCTTCCCAATCTGTCATCTTTACCATCATTCAATCTGCTGTCATTACCCATTCATTCCCCATTTTCACCAAATGAACAAATGCCAGACTCCACTTCCTTCCATCCATCATCATCAAACCTCAACCAATCTATCTCTATTCAAACCCCAGCTAAATTCATGATCATAGTTTCACCCTCCATTTCATCCATTCTGCAATCCATCACACCTCCCCTATAATAACTCATAGCAGAGGCTATTTCACCTCTTGCTTCTTCTATTTCATCTCTTGTTGCTCAAATTTCTACCTTCCTTGTCCCTCCTTCTTCAGTTAGGGGCCTGGCTCCAGTACTTACTGAACCCAGGCAAGGGGAGATACTCTATGAAGAAGTAGCTCCAGCAGCAGCATCAACAGCAGCAGAGATAGAGTTTATTGATACTGAGATACTAGATGCAGATCTCACAGAATTTTTGGACACTGATTCTAAGACAGTTGATTTAGTTCCTTCTTTGGATATTCCTTCTAAAGACTATTCCATTTCTCCAGTAATTAAACTGAAGTCAGTTCTAGATTCTTTTGATCTCTTATATAGAAACATTCTTTTATTTGTTTCTCCCAAGTATTGCATAGATATTATTTACTATACAGCTCCAGTTGGTACAGAAACTCTTCAGGCCATTCAGGCAAGCTTTGTTACAAACATAGTTGTGGAACCTGTTGGCCCAACTTATGTTATGGATGATAGTCCTATACCAAATTTAGATGATTTAATTGCACAGGATATTGCACTAGAGGTTGAACAAATGCAAAAAGATCCTGAACTAAATGATTTTCTTCTGACTGATTAAGACACAGATGATTCTCAAATGCTTTTAGAGATTGTTGTCCCTCCTCAAGCTGTTCTACCTCCACCTCCTCCTCAAGCAGACAAGAAAATTTCATAGGAAACAATAGAAGAAATAGATGCTTTATATGACAATCCACAAAGTTCTTTTAAAGATGACCCAGTTGATGATTCTGATGATTCTGAATTTGATAATGCTAAGAGATCCAAATCAAAGAAGAGGAAAGCTCCAGCAAAGGCTGCTCCCAAGCCCAATCCTGATAATGATGTTCCATATTACATTCTACACAACATTCCTCTCACTCCAAAAACTCCTCAGTGGATGAAGCTGTCTAGAAATCAAGCTAAAGCACAGAAGAAGAAGAAGAAGAAGAAGTCTGGATCCTCTCCAGTGAAAAAATTCGGGAAAGATCCACCTCCACCTCCTCCTCTAGCTGCTGGTGTAACTGTAAATGTTAGCCAGAGATCCTCATCAGTTACTAAAACATATCAGAGGCAAGGCAGACCCCATCAATCTTCTGGAAGCAGATATCCCCAACAGCAACATCATCACTCTTTCAGAAGCCTTGCTCCTCCTCCTGCCAAGCATCCAAGCCCTCCCAGAACCTCTTCATCTCCTTAAAGAGACAATAGTCCTAAAATCCCTCCTATTAAAGCCTATGATCCTGAAATGGATCCTAATACAAAGAAGGCTAGGCTTAATGAGTTGGTTTCTCTATCTTAGATCAGGAAAGCAAGAGATGAAGGTAAGGATACTTCCCAATTCTCTACTATGTCTTCCTACAGGAAGAAAGAGCTTGAGAAATATCAGGTGGGGAAGCTTTTCAATGCAGATGAATACATGCATCTCTATACTGAAGTTGTTGTTCCAAGGGCAGTTGCTCAAAAGACTCTTGGTGATGCAGACATGAAGATGATTGTCAAAGAAGCAATTAATCCTAACAGGACAATCATTTTTGCAAAATCATCTGCCCCTCCCAAAGACTCTTAATTTTTCTCTCTACTGTTTGTTTTCATTTTTTGAAAAATATCTGTACCATAGCTTTAATCTTTTGTTGATAGCTTTTTCATTCTATCAGCTCTACATTTTCTGTTATGCTTTTGTTTCTACTTATTTTTAAGTAACCTCACCCAAATAAGGGGAGATTGTTGGAACCCCTATTTTGATTTGGGCTAGGTTCACTTCTTAGGATTTGTTGACCCATGATGTATAGTTAGGGTCACTATTTTTCATTCTAGGTTTTAGGTCAGTTCCCCAAGTGTCAAACTTCATAGACCTGCTTGACGTGGACTTCATATTCAAGACTTAGAAGATTCTCAGTTGTCTTGAAATTAGTTCGATGTTCGTCGAACTCAGCTCGACAAACTTAGATCTTGGATCGACGATATTCATTAGAAGGATATATTTTGTGGTCGACTTTTTCTCCCAGACAGATTCTTAGCTCGACTAATTCTGTTTGTTCAAGTTCTGTGGTCAACGATCTTTGAGTATAGAATAGATTCTCTGGTCGACGTTCTTGGAGCGCAGGATCAGTTGTCTATATATTTAGTGTTTGCTTCGCAGAGCTCAGGTCGACGAATAGGATTTTTCCGGTCGACGTTCTCTGAGTGCAGGTCGACGAAATCTGTCATCTGGTTGACGAATTCTGTAAGCTATCTGTTCTTTGTTCTTTCCTTATCTATTCCCTCTTTATTATTATTTTAAGTCATAAATTCTCTAAGTAATCAATGCTTATATTCCCTATGAATATAGTCATTCCTGGAAACATTGATTATGGTATTCATCAGAGGATTTATTTGACATATTTCTCGGGACAGTTGAGGAAACGAATAATGACAAATATACTAGCTGTTTTCCTTCCCAGTTTTCTAGCAAGGCATTAATTGCAGTTATTCAAATTTCTTAGGAAGATTGGTTGTCGAAGAGAATACAGAGAGAACATTTTCAAAAGTGACAGAGACTGAGAATAGGAATACATTCTTACAGAGCAGAAAAATTGCATAGAGATATTCTTAGCAAGAGCAAAAAATTCATAGCAGCTCTCAATCTTCATCACTCACTTTACTCTCAAGAAGATAGAAGAAGAACAACACAAACTAATCAAGAGTCTTCTTCATCTTCTCTTTACAGGAATTTCCTGAGACAATAAAGATCCATCTGTCGAAAGTTCCTGGATCTGCTTTACACAAGCTAAAGACCTACACACTCCTGAACAAAGCTTCTCAATCCTGAACAACTCTACATCTCAGGGGGAGCTTTGACAAGATCTGGAATCCACACAAAGTCTTCTCAAATTGTTTTTGAGAAAAGAGAAGACTAACATCACTTTCTTTCCCACCCCACTGTACAGGGTTTTAACTCCCTTCAAAAGTTAGCCTGGTTCACAAGTCACCTTCCAAAAGACTTGAGTTTGGTTTTTTGGCACCTGATCAAAAGCTCAAAGGGTTGCAATATCTCCCTGTAAATAGATATTGTGGTGGCAATCACCTGATCAAAACCTGTAGTGGATTCCTAAGAGGGTGGTAGAAGAGTGGATGTACCTAGTTGGGGAACCACTATAATATTCTTATGTTATCTGTATGTTTTTTGTTTTCTTTTTGTCTTGTGTTGTGGTATCTTAGTGTATCTTTTCTTTGTTCTTATTAACATCTCCTAGCTATTACTATATCACCTATTTTATCACTTAACTTTATTTTTGTAAAAAGTTGTAAAGGAATTTTTTATTAACTCTATTCCCCCCCCCCCCCCCCGCTAGAGTAAATCAGAGCTTACTCTCCCTTTTCTTTCAAGATCTATAATATAGAAAATACTAAAATACTAAAAACAAATGACTCAAATCCTACATACCTTTGGCATTATCATTTAGGTCATATAAACGAGAAACGCATATCCAAGCTCTATAAAGATGAACTACTGGACTCATTTCATTATGAATCTTTTGAGAGATGTGAATCATGTTTATTAGGCAAGATGACTAAGGTCCCTTTCACTGGTTTCAATGAGAGGGTTGATGATCTCTTGGGTATAATATATAGTGATATATGTGGACCCATAAGTTCTATGGCTATAGGTGGGTACTTCTACTTTGTTACATTTATTGATGATTTCAGTAGATACGGATACGTGTATCTTATGAAGTACAAATTCGAAACCTTTGAAAAGTTCAAAGAGTTTAAGAACATAGTAGAAAACCAGCTGGGTAAGAAGGTTAAAGCACTCTGATCTGATCGATGTGGCGAATACCTGAGTCATGAGTTTCGTGATCATCTGAAAGAGTGTGGTATTGTATCACAGCTCACTCCAACTAGAACACCACAGCATAATGGTGTATCTGAGCGGAGGAATCATATTTTATTAGACATGGTACAGTCGATGATGAGTTATGCAGATCTGTCTATTTCCATTTGGGATTTTGCTCTAGAAACTGTTGCTTTTACACTAAATTGTGCTCCAATAAAACTGGTTCTAAATACAACATATGAGATATGGATTATAAAGCATCCTAGTATGTCATTATTAAGATTTGGGGTTGTGAGGCATACGTGAGACATCAAATGCCTGACAAGATGGAATCTAAGTCAGATAAGTGTTATCTTGTGGGGTATCCTAAGGAAACTAAAGGGTACTATTTCTATATATCGTCATAGGGCAAAGTGTTTGTCGCAAGGACTGGTGTCTTTCTTGAAAAAGAGTTCTTAAGTAGAAAGACAATCAGGGTATAACTTAAAGAAATTCAACAGCCACAAATAGTGAATGAACCGTAATTGGAACCTGAGCAAGGACTAAAAGTTGTAATAGCTAGAGAGCCTATTCAAGAGACACAAGTTCCACGTAGATATGGTAGACCAAGGTTTGAGTCCAAGAGATATGGATTTTTCATGTCTCAGATAGGTAATGTATTTCTTATGGATCATCATGAAGAGCCTGCAACCTACCAAGAGGCTATGAGTAGATCGGACTCCGAGAAGTGGCTTGAGGCCATGAAATTTGAAATGGATTCCATGTATGAAAACCAAGTTTGGACCTTGGTATAAGCACTTGAAGGGGTACGACCCATAGGATGCAAGTGGGTCTTCAAGAAGAAGACCAATATGGATGGGAATGTACATAAATTCAAAGTTCTACTGGTGGCTAAAGGTTTCAAGCAAATTCATTGTGTTGACTATGATGAGACTTTTTCCCTTGTTGTCATGGTTAATTCTATCAGAATTCTGCTTGTTATTGCTGCGTATTATGACTACGAGATCTGAAATCTGGATGTCAAAATGGCTTTCCTAAATGGAAACCTCTTTGAGTAAGTGTATATGACATAACCCGAGGGCTTTGTATCTCCAAGTGAAGCCACTAAAATATGCAAGTTGCAGAGATCCATTTATGAATTAAAAAAGACTTCTCGAAGTGGAATTTTTGATGAAAAGATCAAAGAGTTTGGCTTTATCAAGAACGAGGATGAATCATGTGTTTACAAGAGGATTAGTGGGAGCATCATTGTCTTCCTGATATTGTATGTAGATGACATACTATTGATCGAGAATGATAAACCGACCCTATAAGTTGTTAGGAACAACCTAGGGAACTGCTTTTCTATGAAGGACTTGGGTGAAGCGACTTATATACTTGGTATTAAGATCTATAGAGATAGATCGAAGAAGTTGCTGAGTTTGACCCAAAGTATATACATTGATAAGGCGTTGAAACGGTTCAACATGCTTGAGTCCAAGAAAGGATTCTTACCCATATCTCATGGTGTGGGTCTCTTTAAGGACAAGTGTTCTAAATCTTGTGAAGATAAGGACCTCATGAAGTTGATTCCATATGCTTCGGCAATCTGGTCAATCATGTATGCAATGATATGTACTCGACCTGATGTATCTAATTCCTTGAGCATGACTAGCAGGTATTAGTCTGATCCCAGTTAAAGTCACCGGATTGTCGTCAAGAATATCCTAAAGTACTTGAGAAGGACTAAGGATATGTTCTTAGTATTTGCTGGAAAGGAAGAGCTTGTTGTAATGGGTTACACAGATGCTAGCTTCCAAACTGATAGGGACCACTCAAAGTCTCAGTCAGGATTCATATTTTGCCTAAATTGAGGAGTTGTTAGCTGGAAAAGTTCCAAGCAGGAGACAGTTGTCGATTCTATAGCTTAGGCCGAGTATATCGTTGTACCAAATGCGACGAAGGAGGCTGTATGGATTAGGAAATTCATCGGCGAGTTAGATGTATTTCCTAGCATTGTTGATCCTGTAGTTCTCTACTGTGATAACAATAGTGCAATTGCACTCTCTTGGGAACCTAGATCTCATCAGCGCTCCAAGTACATACTTCGGTGATTCTATCTTATTTGAGAGATTGTCGATCGAGGAGATGTGAGCATTTGTAGGGTGTCAACAGAAGAAAATATTACGGATCCACTAACAAAGCCTCTAGCACAGAGAAAGCATGGTCATGTTAGATCTATGGGTATATGATATATTAATGATCAGCCCTAGTGGGAGTCTTGGGAATTGTATATTTGTCGGTTGTTGTTATAATTCATTTGATGAATAAGGTGCTATACATTTCATTTTGGGCAAGTTCTTTTGTTATGTAAATTTATTTTTATTGTGATAGATTAATTTAACGTAATAAATGCCCTTAGAATGTTTGCTTCCATAGGAGTCAAGTGGTGACTTGAATGTGAGAGCATATGTTTTAGAAGATTCATTCTTAAATGGTCTTTGGTCGAGTGTCATCTTAGAATCTAAGGGTGATGATGATACATTAAGACTAGCATGTGTGTTGATTGATGATCGGTTCTCACAAGTCATGATATTGTGATATCAAGTCATCACATGGGTACTTGTTAGTGAACAAGTTGTACTGGACGGACCCACCATGATAAAACTTTATGGATTGTTATATGAACGTGTCATAAGTATAGCTCAAGTGCCAATGGTGTTTGTGGTCCTTTGACCTGAAGTCACAATATTCATCAAGTTAGGAAGAGCATGCTTTGATGCTATCAAAATTCCAGTCTTGAGAAAGTTGGATGATAAAGGTGGTTATTGGGTACGTTACGAATAATTGGGGTGTTTGCGTGTGAGCAGAGATGGGATTTGTCCTCCTTTTCGAAAGGAATTGCATCCATGGGACTCTTGATGGAATGGGACTGAGAAATGCATGGCCATGCTTGGTTGAGTCAATATGTGATATTTGGCTCACCAATTTCTAGAAGTCCATTATAGATCAGGAAACTGGGATTGAATAATTATGAGGGTGACACGTTCTATGCCTCTAGTTCTATCCGAATGTAAGGGAAGAAGGGACTTGACAACACTGATATATTGGTCACAATGGCTTTCGAGTTATTAACTCTTATTGCTTGGGGAGAAATAATGCATTGCTAGATGCCGCTCATTATTTGTGAAGCTTTTGTTTGATACTTTCAAGATCAAGAAGGACATTGTTGGTGTTACCATAGTGATCTGGAAGTGATCAAGCATGTAGTCTCACTGCCAAAAGTATGAGCCTATCAGGGTCGCACATAAGAGCATTTGGATAATTTGGAAGATTGGACTATGTTAGTTTTACTCATGAGATGAGTGAAGGACTGGACTCAGCCAGACGTTGAGTGTGTTGAGTTCACTCAACGATTCGTCGAGTCAAGTGTTGATTCGACGAGTCTATCCCAGGCGTTAAGTGCGTTGAGTTCACTCAATGATTCATCAAGTCAAGTGTTGATTCGATGAGTCAAGCATTGAGAGCATTGAGACCACTCGGCGCCTTCATCGAGTCAAATATTGACTTGTTGAAATAGGCATTGAGTGTATTGAGTTCATTCAATGATTCGTCGAGTCAAGTGTTGATTCGACGAGTCTGTCCCAGGCGTTGAGTGCATTGAGTTCACTAAATGATTCGTCGAGTCAAGTGTTGATTCGACGAGTCAAGCACTGAGTGCGTTGAGTCAACTTAACGCATCATCGAGTCAAATGTTGATTCATAGAATATCGACGTGTATACTCGATGAATTCTGTTTCGTCCAGTTTATTTCCTTAAAGTCAGTTTCGGCACGGTCTATTGTTTTGGGTTGGCTCGATACTCAGAATATATACAATATGTACAGTAAACAGAACAGAGAGAGACAGACAGACATAAGTCTTTGACCTAATCGCGAGTCGGCCACTTATCCCCTCGTGACGGAATTGTTCTGCCAAGGCCGTTGACGCCGATCTCGCCACCGACCGACTGCCGCCCTTGTACCTTACCGGAAAGTGTTTCCAAGGCTTCGTACTTGTCGCCGTCATCAAACCTATTTCCGACGATTGTCATCACCGCCTCTTCTGGAATAGACCTAGAAGTCTATGAAGATGTAGTGAATTTTCTTCCAACCTAGGTCTTGTATGACAAGAGACTAAGGGTTCTCCCTCTTATGTTGATCATCTATAGAGGCATGGACATTATTCTACGCTCAGAACTCTGGCCGTTGCTGACCGAGAAATTTCTTGGAGCATCTTGGTTAAGTAGCGACTCAATCCCGCAAAGGTAAAGTTTATTTATAGCGTTTTTACTTATTGATCAATGTTCATCGCTAGATCTGAACTATTTTGGGTTTTCTTATTCCCCATATTTCCGCTGCGCACAAATATTGTGATATATCGAAAAACTAACACCAGCAACTACAACGCCATATTCGAATGGTCCCTCATCAGCGCCTGCCGATGTGTGCCCTCCTCATTCCACCAATGCCTCAAGTTCAATGCTGAGGGGATCTAGGTCCGGGTCCGGGGAGACCCCAAGGTAGCGAGGGAGTGCTACGTGACTGTGGTCAACTCCATCTCCTAGCAAGGATGAGCCGAGGAGATGTAGAGGAGGATAAAGGAGCTATCTGGCAAGGAGGCCATGGGAGAAGCTAAGGGGATGGAGGTAGAGGAGGAAGAAGTCTGCGCCTATAGGGGAGGGGTGGAGGAAGTTCTAGAGGAGCTGGCCGAGGTGGTGGCCGTGGGGGAGGCTGAGGAGAAAGTTCTTGCCCCAAGTTAGGGGTTACTGGTGAGTGGGGAGAGCAGACCTTGCTAGAGGCAGTGGAGGAGGTGGTGGAGATGGAAGTTCTCACCCAGGGATGAAGGGTGAAGATGGTGCAGATCAGCGGGGGGCTGAGCCTGGTAGACCAAGGGAGGATGTCGGAGTGCATCCAAAAGAACATCAATATCTTCGCATGGAGCACGACGAACATGTCGGGGATCGATACGGATATGGCTTGCCACCACCTCAACCTCGACGCTGATGTCGCTCCCATCCGGCAGAAAAAGAGGTCCACCACCGACAAGCTGGTCGAGCTCATCCGAGAGGAAGTGGAGAAGCTCTTTAAAGCGGGATTTGTATCGGAGATCCAGTATCTAGGTTGGGTCTCCAATGTGGTGATGGTCAAGAAGGGTACGACCGCTGGAGTATGTGTATCGACTTCTCTCTTTTAAATAAAGCATGTCCTAAAGATTGTTACCCCTTGTCTCGAATCGATGTAGTGGTTGACTGTAACGACCCCATCCGTTACATGACGTATAGTAGAAGGTCCGGCCGGGGCCCCACACTATATGCCACAAACAGACGGTGAGGTCACAGGATAATACCAAACCATACACGCATCCTAACTCAGAGCATGCTAGCGGAAGCTTTAAGTTGTAAATTGAACTCTAACCAGGAATGTCCAATATATAAACCACAGTTATATATACAACCACGGAATGTACAACAAAGGTGAAGGTTTGGCCTTAAGGCCTTACAGTTCCTCTTTCCATACCATATGGATTACCAACATCGGCGCGCAGGCCGGCCAAACATGAGGAAAAGCAAAACAAACAAAACCCTTTTCGCAGCCTTCAAGGGCTAGCCGCAGCAGCAGCAACAACAGCAGTAGGGCTCCAGCCCTTCATTTACCACTTGGCTCTCCAGCACCTGCATAGGGACAATCCACCCAAATGGTGGCAAACATGGCAACGGTCAGCATTCAGCTGACCCAATTATAACAATCCTACCCCTTTCTCGGGGCAGTAGCATTCTTTCCCTACACAGCATGGTATCAACAATAGCAACTATGTGCGTGCAGGCACATTCAAGCCATCACAACCGTCGGCCACACGGCCCGACAGTCCGTGCACTCAGGGCACATTCTTGGTGCACCGGAAAACCAGGGTCAACACCACCGTTTACACGGTATTGAGCATTCTAGTCTTTTTGGCGCGCGGGCCTAAGACTCTCATTAGGCGCTCCAACAAAACCCATAACCAGGCTTCCAAGTCGGACGGACCTAACGCAGGTACGGATCAGCCACCCCCCATTGCTCAAGTCGCCGTGCCACCTCGAATACGGAAGTATCCATGGCAATTTATAGGCGCGGGTCGGTTTCACCTTTCCTATTCGGCAATCTGCCTTTTCACCGAGTTGCAGCCCAACGGCTCAACCACACATAAAGTGGCAACGCACGGCCACAAGAGTTGCATCCAACCCTCTTCATTTCCTAGACTTCATCCAGTACTTCCTGCTACACCAAGCCAACAGGTAGGCACAAGGCAAACAAGCCATAACCACGGAGTCTTCTCCGATATGCAAACAAGCATCACCAATCCAGACCAGCATGTCCAGATGGGCTTCACACAGCATGCCTAGATCCATACTCCAATTCCGGACTCTAATAAGGGGGACTTCAAATATCTACCCCAAGGGACACCACAACCCACCGCACACTCGCGGGGAAGGGTTTTCCCTATGCAATGCAGAAAAGAAGGACTTCACATGTCCAAGAAGGGAGATCGTTACCCTTGACGATCTCTTGGGAGCCATAGAAATCTAGCCGGTGAGAAAGCACCGCAGCAGCTTTGCCTTCACAGCGCTGGCCTCGGATCTCGAATCGGACCACGGGAGCTCCGCCGGTGGCTTGATCTCCTCCTCCTTCTTCTTTCTCCTCTCTCTTTCTCTCTTCTCTTAACCAAATGAAGAATGAACTCTTCATCAGCCTCTGGTGACTTAAGCCAGCAAGGAATCACCTGAGCCTTTGGATCCAAAGAGAGAAAATGAACGGCCACGATTTTCCCAAAATCACACTTTTTTGGCTGATACGGCCTGTGACACGCCCGTGTCACAGGCCGTGTACCCTTAAGCGGCACACGCGGTATTCGAACCGACTGAACTTTACTAGAACACGGGCATCGACACGCCCGTATCGAACCTGACACGCATTGTTAGTCATGAGACACGCCCGTGTCACCCCTGCCTCACCGAGCTTGAAAACCAACAAGCAGTACACGGGTAGGCACACGGCATCGGACACGCCCGTGTCCAATCTGACACGGCCGTGTTCAAGGCTTGGTTTCGGGCCGTGTAATCTTCTGACTCAATCTGGCATTTTCTTGAGTGACACGCCCTGGGACACGCCCGTGTCCAAGGCCGTGTCCCAGGCTCGACTATAGTCGACCACCGATCGTCGACTATCCTGAACACGCCCTGAGACACGCCCGTGTCCTAGGCCGTGTACCCTGACACGCCCTAGGACAAGCCCGTGTCCCAGGCCGTGTCAAACAGCCTGCACCTCAAATCGACCTTTTGAGATTTTTGGGGTGTTACAATCCTCCCCCCCCCCCCTTAATAAAATTTCGTCCTGAAATTTGACACAGTAAGGAAACAAGCAAATACAATGCTATAACTTGATAACTCTGTTATAACAAAAGGTACACGGTCTACAGTTTATACAAACACCTCGGGAAATTCAGCTCGCATGGTCTGCTCTCGCTCCTATGTTAGCTCTTCACAGCCACAATTGTCCCATCGGACTTTGACCATCCCGATCACTTTGTTCCGCAACTGTTTCTCGGCTCGATCCTCGATCCGAATGGGTCGAACCCTCGTCATTAGCCCATACTCGACCGGTACCCGATCATTCTCTATGACTTGAGCTGGATCCTTAACAGTCTTACGAAGTACTGAAATGTGAAATACATCATGTAATCCACCCAAGTCTGCTGAAAGTGCTAGTCGATAAGCAGCTTCCCCAACTCGCTCCACCACCTCAAATGGACCAAGATACCTCAGACTTAGCTTTTTCAAACGCCGAATCATGGACACGCCTTTGAAGGGTTTGATCTTCAAATATACCCAATCACCCACCGCGAACTCCATGTTCCGGTGTTTGGCATTGTAGTACTTTGCTTGACGATCTTGGGCTATCAATAGCCTCTCCCGAATAGAGCGTATAAGCGAGGTAGCTTCTTCGACTTCCTTTTTCCCACTCAGCTTAGAATCTCCTGCTTCTGCCCAAGCTAACGGTGTACGGCATTTACGACCATACAAAGCCTCAAATGGTGTCATACCGATGCTCGCTTGGTAACTATTATTATAGGCAAATTCTACAAGGAAAATATAATCTTCCCATCTCTTACCAAAGTCTAGGGCGCACATGCGGAGCATGTCCTCCATCATCATGTTGGTTCGTTCAGTCTGGCCATCCGTTTGGGGATGAAAGGCCGTACTAAACGCTAATTTTGTACCCAACATTTGATGAACTAGCCGCCAATCATTCGATGTGAATAGCCCATCACGGTCACTAACGATGCTCCAAGGAACACCGTGCAGTCGAACAATCTGCTCCACATAGAGCTTGGCCAAGGTTTCCACTGAATCGTCTCTTCTGTTTGGAAGGAAGTGCGCCACTTTTGTCAACTGGTCCACAATCACCCAGATTGAATCATGACCGCGTTGCGATCTCGGCAACCCGTGCACGAAATCCATCGAAATGTCGTCGAACTTCCACTCCGGAATAGGTAACGACTTCAGGAAACTGCCAGGCTTCTGGCATTTCGCTTTCACCAATGCACAAGTATGGCATTCCGCCACATAACGTGCTACATCTTTCTTTAGTCCGGGCCACCAGAACAGCTGTTTCAGATCTATGTACATCTTTGTGCTTCCTGGGTGAACTGAGTACTTTGCAAAGTGAGCTTCGTACATCAACTCTTCGCTCAATTTACCCACATTTGGAACGCACACTCGACCATTTCTTCGTAACAAACCGTTATCCCAAGAGAACTGGTCATCCGGCCCATCTTTAGCATAGCGCTGGAGACTTTCATCAAGCTCCGTTGCTCGCCGAACTCTGTCCGTAAGGTCATATTGAACCTCCGTCCAGTTCAAGCATGCATCGGTCGAAGAACCCTTGTGAACACAAGATATCTCCAATGCTTCCAATTCCTGGATTAAACGCTGATCATGCCTCTGCAACCAGCTTGCCCGTACCGGAGTCTTCCGACTCAAAGCATCATCGACCACATTTCCCTTCCCGGGTGTATAGTGAATCTCGAAGGTGTAGTCCCCAAGGAACTCCATCCATCTTCGTTGTCGCATATTCAGATCCTTCTGATCCAACAAGTACTTTAGGCTTTTGTGATCTGTATAGATGTCCACTTTAATGCCATAAAGATAGTGCTGCCACAACTTGAGCGCAAAGATTACCGCCGCCAACTCCAAATCATGGATGGGGTAATTCCGCTCATGCACTTTCAACTGGCGTGAGCCATAAGCAATCACTTTACCAAACTGCAGAAGAACGCAGCCTAAGCCGCTCTCGAAAGCATCACTATAGATCTCATAGCCATCTGTACCACATGGCGATGTCAACACAGGCGCCGTGGTCAAACGACTTTTCAGGTCTTCAAAAGCTCGCGCGCACTCCGGCGTCCAAATGAACTTTTGATCTTTTCTCGTCAGCGTGGTCAGAGGTAAAGCAATCCGTGAGAAGTTTTCCACAAACCTTCTATAGTAGCCCGCAAGCCCAAGGAAGCTCCTGACCTCGGCCACTGAAGACATCACTGGCCAATCTCGAATGGCACTTATCTTCAACGGATCCATCGCGATACCTTCTCCACTTACCACATGGCCTAAAAAGGCTATTGAAGAGAGCCAGAACTCACACTTTGAGAACTTGGCATAAAGCTTATTCCTCTACAGGGTATGCAAGACCAACCGCAAATGGTTTGCATGATCCTCTTCCGACTGAGAGTATACTAAGATGTCATCGATAAACACAATCACGAACAAATCCAAGTACTCTCGGAACGTTCGATGCAATAGGTCCATAAATATCGAAGGCGCATTACATAGGCCAAACGACATTACCGTGAACTCATAATGACCGTAGCGTGTTCCAAACGCCGTCTTGGGAATGTCACCTTCCCGAATCCTCAACTGATAATATCCCGATTTCAAATCCAACTTGGAATAGACCGTTGATCCTGCCAGCTGATCAAAGAGGTCATCAATCCGTGGAATCGGATATTTGTTTTTCTCCGTCAGCTTATTCAATTCGCGGTAGTCAATACATAACCGCAAACTACCGTCTTTCTTTTTCACAAATAGAACAGGCGCGCTCCAAGGTGACATACTTGGGCGTATGTATCCCTGCTCCAATAACTCTTGCAATTGGACCTTCAATTCAGCCATCTCTTTTGGCGCGACACGATATGGTGAGCGGGCCACAGGTTTAGCACTTGGCACCAACTCAATAGAGAAGTCAATCTCCCGCTGGGGTGGTAACCCAGGAAGATCTTTAGGAAACACATCGGCAAACTCTGACACAACCAGAACTTCACCGACACTGGCCTTTGGCTCAACAGCCTGAATTAGCGTGAAGAATAACTCCGCGCCCTTCCGAACAGCATTGACGACTTGGAGCGCAGACAACAAAATCCCGCCAACTCCTCGCATACCAGCGAACTTCGTCACAAGTCCGGTATTCTGGCCCAGTGTGATCTCCTTGGAGTTGCAATCAATAAAGGCACGCTATTCCGAGAGCCAGTCCATGCCAAAGATCACATCAAACTCCGATAACGGTAGCACAGTTGCACGCAAACCGAAATCCCGACTTCCTATTTGAACATCCACATCGCAAG
The DNA here is from genome assembly GCA_039513925.1 of Platanthera zijinensis. Classification (NCBI taxonomy): domain Eukaryota; kingdom Viridiplantae; phylum Streptophyta; class Magnoliopsida; order Asparagales; family Orchidaceae; genus Platanthera; species Platanthera zijinensis. Next base: position 122,658,267 of record CM077080.1, read on the forward strand.
TCCTAACCGCAAGCATCACACAGCCATTCGGCAATAGCACCCTTGTACTATCAACCGTCACATGACTCGGCACCCCAATTCGAGATACGAAGTCCTCAGACAGAAAAGAATGCGAAGCACCCGTATCAAACAGGGCTCTCGCAGGATTATTCCGAATCAGGACAAAGCCTACAGCACACACACATCATGCACAAGATATACATTAGCACTTAAGCAAGTAAGCTATATTAACTCGTACCTGTGACGACGTCACTTTGCTTAATCGCCTCCTGCTGGCCAAGGTGATAGATTCGGAGCTGTGCCTGGGACGCAGAGGAATCAACCACCGCTTTGCCCTTCTCAGCATAAGATGCACCCGTCTTCTTTTCCCCTTTGGGCTGAACAACCCGACAGTCACGGGCTATATGCCCCACCCGGCCACAGTTATAGCATGTACGAGAATCCGGCCTTGATGTCGCCCCCGACACAACGGTCGTAGTCACTTGCCCAGACAGCTTGGACCTCTTGCCCCCTTTCTTCTGGTAGAACGATTTGCTAGGGCGAGGTGCTTGAACCTCGGGCTTTGACACAACCAAGCCCTTGTTCCCTTGCACCCTCCGCATGTCCTTCTCCAACGCACATGCAGTATCAACCAACGCCTGAAACCCTTGGTTCACTGAACTCGAAAGCAGGAACCTCAACTCATCCCGCAATCCTTCATAGAACCTATTCGTTTTCCTTTGGTCATCCGCGAAGATTGTTCCCGCATACCGCCCCAACCTGGTAAACTCATGCAGGTAGGTATCCACGCTATCTTCTCCTTGCTTTAACCGTTGGAACTCATTTTCCATGGCAATGCGTTGCGCCGCTGGGACATGCTTCGCCAGAAATATTCGAGAGAACTCCTCAATCGATACTTGCGTTAATTGCCTGCCCGCCAAATGGTGTACCTCAACCTCATCCCACCACAACCGCGCCTCTCCTTCGAGCATGAAGGTGGCCAAGGTGACCTTTAGAGTTTCCTCCGCCCTGATCGCTGTCATTATCCGCTTGACACGCGATAACCAATCCTCGGCCTGCGTTGGGGATCCCAGTCCAGTAAACGTAGGCGGACTGAAGCTCATGAATTGCTTCAACTGTCGGTCAACTGCTCGTGGATCTACAGCCTCAACCGGCTCGGGTCTTACAACAACACGAACTGGTTCTACTGCCGGCTGCGCTTGCCCGGTCGGCTGAATCATGGCAAATAGAGCCTCAGCAACTAAGCGAACAGTTTCCGCAGATGGAGGAGGTGTTGGCACCTCAGCTGGTGCCGCACTCTCATCAGAGCGCTGGGGCTCAGACTGCCCAGCACCACTACGCATCACCTATAGGTGGACAAGACACACATTAGCGATCGCATGCAAGCAAAACAATAGAAATGGAACGCGCAGATTCCTCAAACAAGATTTTGTACATTCCTTAGTGGACATTACAGAGTTCATTAGCGTTACAGCAGGGCGCACAAACACGCGCTCGCCACCCCACAAAAGAATTCGACCACGAATTTGAAAGAGGAAGACCGAACGAAGCTGATACCAAAATGTAACGACCCCATCCGTTACATGACGTATAGTAGAAGGTTCGGCCGGGGCCCCACACTATATGCCACAAACAGACGGTGAGGTCACAGGATAATACCAAACCATACACGCATCCTAACTCAGAGCATGCTAGCGGAAGCTTTAAGTTGTAAATTGAACTCTAACCAGGAATGTCCAATATATAAACCATAGTTATATATACAACCACGGAATGTACAACAAAGGTGAAGGTTTGGCCTTAAGGCCTTACAGTTCCTCTTTCCATACCACATGGATTACCAACATCGGCGCGCAGGCCGGCCATACATGAGGAAAAGCAAAACAAACAAAACCCTTTTCGCAGCCTTCAAGGGCTAGCCGCAGCAGCAGCAACAACAGCAGTAGGGCTCCAGCCCTTCATTTACCACTTGGCTCTCCAGCACCTGCATAGGGACAATCCACCCAAATGGTGGCAAACATGGCAACGGTCAGCATTCAGCTGACCCAATTATAACAATCCTACCCCTTTCTCGGGGCAGTAGCATTCTTTCCCTGCACAGCATGGTATCAACAATAGCAACTATGTGCGCGCAGGCACATTCAAGCCATCACAACCGTCGGCCACACGGCCCGACAGTCCGTGCACTCAGGGCACATTCTTGGTGCGCCGGAAAACCAGGGTCAACACCACCGTTTACACGGTATTGAGCATTCTAGTCTTTTTGGCGCGCGGGCCTAAGACTCTCATTAGGCGCTCCAACAAAACCCATAACCAGGCTTCCAAGTCGGACGAACCTAACGCAGGTACGGATCAGCCACCCCCCGTTGCTCAAGTCGTCGTGCCACCTCGAATACGGAAGTATCCATGGCAATTTATAGGCGCGGGTCGGTTTCACCTTTCCTGTTCGGCAATCTGCCTTTTCACCGAGTTGCAGCCCAACGGCTCAACCGCACATAAAGTGGCAACGCACGGCCACAAGAGTTGCATCCAACCCTCTTCATTTCCTGGACTTCATCCAGTACTTCCTGCTGCACCAAGCCAACAGGTAGGCACAAGGCAAACAAGCCATAACCACGGAGTCTTCTCTAATATGCAAACAAGCATCACCAATCCAGACCAACATGTCCAGATGGGCTTCACACAGCATGCCTAGATCCATACTCCAATTCCGGACTCTAACAAGGGGGACTTCACATATCTTCCCCAAGGGACACCACAACCCACCGCACACTCGCGGGGAAGGGTTTTCCCTATGCAATGCAGAAAAGAAGGACTTCACATCTCCAAGAAGGGAGATCGTTACCCTTGACGATCTCTTGGGAGCCATCGAAATCTAGCCAGTGAGAAAGCACCGTAGCAGCTTTGCCTTCACAGCGCTGGCCTCAGATCTCGAATCGGACCACGGGAGCTCTGTCGGTGGCTTGATCTCCTCCTCCTTCTTCTTCCTCCTCTCTCTTTCTCTCTTCACTTAACCAAATGAAGAATGAACTCTTCATCAGCCTCTGGTGACTTAAGCCAGCAAGGAATCACCTGAGCCTTTGGATCCAAAGAGAGAAAATGAACGGCCACGATTTTCCCAAAATCACACTTTTTTGGCTGACACGGCCTGTGACACGCCCGTGTCACAGGCCGTGTACCCTTAAGCGACACACGCGGTATTCGAACCGACTGAACTTTACCAGAACACGGGCATCGACACGCCCGTGTCGAACCTGACACGCCCGTGTCAGTCATGAGACACGCCCGTGTCACCCCTGCCTCACCGAGCTTGAAAACCAACAAGCAGTACACGGGTAGGCACACGGCATCGGACACGCCCGTGTCCAATCTGACACGGCCGTGTTCAAGGCTTGGTTCCGGGCCGTGTAATCTTCTGACTCAATCCGGCATTTTCTTGAGTGACACGCCCTGGGATACGCCTGTGTCCAAGGCTGTGTCCAAGGCCGTGTCCCAGGCTCGACTATAGTCGACCACCGATCGTCGACTATCCTGAACACGCCCTGAGACACGCCCGTGTCCTAGGCCGTGTACCCCGACACGCCCTGGGACACGCCCGTGTCCCAGGCCGTGTCAAACACCCTGCACCTCAAATCGACCTTTTGAGATTTTTGGGGTGTTACATTGACTCAGTCATCGATTTTTCTCTAATGAACTTTTTAGATGCATTTTCAGGTTATCACCAGATCAATGTGCACCCGCCTTATAGGAAAGATGTCTCCTTCATCATAAGGGAGGGGTGTTATTGTTATAAAATGTTGCCCTTTGGGCTAAAAAAAGCAGGGGCGACATACCATAGGATAATGGATCGGGTCTTCCGTGAGTAGAAAGGAAGGAACCTGGAGGTGTACATAGATGATCTCATAATCAAGAGTCGGGACGTGGACTCCCACCTCCAAGATCTGAAAGAGACCTTCAGTACCCTGCGGAAGTATAAAATGAGGTTGAACCCCTTGAAGTGCATCTTAGGGGCCAGCAGGGCAAAGTTCCTAGGCCATATCCTTACTCTCGCCGGAGTGGAGCCCAACCCTGACAAGATGAGGGCAATCATGGAGCTGGGGTTGCTTCAGAACTCCAAGGAAGTACAGTGCCTGTCAGGGAAGCTGGGATGGCTGAGCAGGTTCCTCTCTCGGGCTGGTTAGAAGTGCTCGCCTTTCTTCAAAGCGCTGTGAGGGGGCCAGAAGTTTGAGTGGTCCGAGGAGTGCGAGAAGGCCTTCCAGGTCTTGAAGAAACATCTAACCCAGGCTCCACTTCTCTAGGGGCCGAAGGAGGGGGAAGATTTATACATGTACCTCGGGGTTGGGGCCGAGGCAAAGAGCTCCGTCCTGGTCCAGGAAGAGGGCAAGAAGCAGTTGTCGATCTACTATATGGTTAAGGTCCTGAGGAAGGCAGAGCTTCGATACCCTATCTTGGAGAAGCTTGCCTTCGCCCTAGTCATCTCGGCCCGAAGGCTCCAACCATACTTCCAAGTGCACTCTATTTAGGTGTTGACTGACCACCCCCTCTACAACATCTTCGAGGGGTTGGAGCACTTGGGAAGACTTACAAAGTGGTCCGTGGAATTAAGCGAGTTTGATATTTATTTTGTTCCCCACCTCTCGATCAAGGCCCAGGCGATGGCCGACTTCCTAGCCGACTATGTGGTCGAGGTGGAAGAGGCTGAGGTCACTCATTCGGCCCCTTGGAGGTTGAAGGTGGAAGGCGCATTGGGGAGGCACTTCTTGGGCATCGGGGTGATTGTAACGCCCCGCCTTTTCAGCGATTATTTTTATTCTCTTTTGGCGTTACGAAGACGCGTTTCCGTGGCTTGTGTCATGTGTGGAGTATGGTTTAGCTCCTTAGAACTGAGTGCCCTGTTTGGTAGCCTGTTGGCAAAATCTCCCTAGCAACCGAGTCGGTTTGGTGACCCGGTGTGGCCTCTCGGGGGGATGTTTGTGTTTGGCTTTGCTTGGGTATAACTCGTGTTCTGTTCGTCGAAAGTTAATTTCGACTTCGCCGTTGTGTTCGTAGCGTGGGTATTTAGCTACGGTGTGAATTTCATCGAATTCCGAGGTGAATCGGTTTTCGCGTTGATTTGGTGCTTTATGTAATTTTATAATTAAATATATAATTATATAATTATATATATATATATTAGGATGAGAGCCATCGTTCCTTCATCTTCTCCGATAGAAAACCCGCCGGCCCCCCTTTTGTACGAGAGAAAGTACCCGCCGAGCCTTGCCTTCGGACGCCGATTCCCGGAGCGTTTGTGGACGGAATTCGATTCCGAGAGTGGATTCGGATTGCTCTCGTCGAGACCTTCATTCCTGCGGTAAGAAATTCGATTTTCGTAGAGTTTTCGAAGGATTGGAATTTTTGGTTTTGGAGTTTTCCGCCATTAATGGCCGAGTCCTTGTTCTAGGTGTTGCGGCCGTTTTGATCCGTGCGAAGAGGAGGAAATCAGTCCAAAGCTTCGCTGTGAATTGAGGCAAGTGGTATTCTTGCCCTTGCCAAGTGTTTTCTTCGAATTTATTTACTGAAATTGAACTCCCGGTTAGCCTAGGTTAGAGGCCTTGTTATTCTCATTTTCTTGCTAACCATAGGGCTTAGTTCGTCCTACTGAAACCCCCCCCTATGTGGTGATGTTTGGAATCCAAATTGTCAGCGTGAAGCCGCTGTTTTTCCTTAATTTTGATTGTTGCTCCGGTTCGGGCGTAGCCGAGTGGGAGAGTTAGGAGGGGGTGTGGTTGCCAATTTCCTTCGTTTTGGTATTATTCGAATGGTTAGGCATAGTTTGAAAGGTAGTAGCGTGCGAAGTTGATAGTCGTCTACTGCTACTGCAGTGGCGTGAGTCGTGTGCGCGTTCCGGTGTCGTTCGGAAAATTCCAAACGGTACAGGTTTGCCGCGCACGGTCATCAACCTTTAGGGCGCACGACCACTGGTCGTGTGCCTCTGTTCGTGCGCGTATAAATTTCATTTTCCAAAGTTCTGTCTCGGGCAATCGCACGAGCGCTGGCAACAGCGCGCACGACCAGTGATCGTGTGACAGTGATCGTGCGCAGTTGCTAGGTTTTCGGTCAGGCTTCCAGGTTCGTTTCGCACGATCATCAGCCAATGAGTGCGCACGACCACTGACCGTGCGTTTTGTATATTTCCTTTTGCTAGGCTAATTTAGCTGATTTCGAGTGCGGGGGTTTAGATACTCAAGTGGCAGGTAACTACTCGAGTTCTGGATCTTCTGCCTTGGTCGTTCGACTATTGTCGAGCCCCGTTTTCCTTAGTGGGTTTTGTGGGTAGTAACTTTATTTTGGCGGCGAGTGAGGCTAGCTCACTCAACGCCAAGGTTTAGGTAGGCACTGAGTGGGTTTCACTCAGCGCCTAGTCGTGTTGGTTCATTTCAACATTTCTTCCTTTACGTTGTATTTCAATTCCGAGTGGATTTCCAGTTGTATATCTGGATTTTTCCTTGTCGGCCGTTTTCTTGATTTTCCTAGAGGCCGAATCGTGGGTCGTGGATAGTAGTGGTGGTTGTAGCTCTTTATGGGGGTGGAGTTTTGTGATATAGCCAAGGCCACCCATGGATTTCTTGCTCCAGGTACGGGCTGGGCATTTCGGGTGGGAAGATCCCTTGTGTTTTCACGTTTTGACCCTCGAGCTTTTGACTTGGACATGGTGGATTGGAGGACTGCGTTTGCCTTCGATCCGGTTCCTCGTTGTTGTTTTGCTACTATCACTTCCCACAGTTTAGGGTGTTAGAAGTTTCTTCCGTGGTAGTTTTGCAGCATTTTAGGCTCTTGGCAGCCTAGTAGGCCCTGCAGGATGTGGTTCCTGGGCTGGGTTGTTGCTGTTTCTTTGCACGTTGTGCATTTCCTGTTGTCCTGTTTTGGGCAGTTGTGACTCTTTCTTCTGCATGTTTTCAGTTACTTTGTCCTTTTGGTTGACTCTTACATGCAGTTGTTTTTACCTTGATTTTGCTTGCTGAGGTATTCTGTTTTCTTTTGGAATGCCTCAGGTTCGGAGCTGTAGCCAGTCTGGTGGCTAGTAGGTGGTGTTGTTGGTGGACTCCCGGACTTTGAAGTTTTGTTTTCCTTGTTAGTGAGGTAGTTTTCAGTACTTTCTTACAGACATATATATGTGCTAGTGGGTTCGTGTCAGGTTGTTGGCGCCCACTAGTAGTTTTTACCTTGTACTAGATATATATACTATTGCTGCTACCATTTTCTGGAGATAGTCTACTTGCTTTGAGAGGATTTATGCTAGGTTGCTAGGTATTTTCAAACTATAAATGCTATTGTAAATAAATCTCATGATCAGCATGTTTTGCAAACTTAAACACTACTTTCCAAATCACGTATGAAAACCGTTTTCTTATACATATTATGTAAACTAAAAGTAGTGTCTTGCATAGCATAAGTGGTTCTCTTGGGACCCTTATGCGCTCTTTAGGGTGTAAAACCTAATTAAAGTATTTTCCGCAGCGTTTAAATATAGTTTTCTTTTGTGGACTAGATGATCCACTGAGCCGAGGGATACGGACTCTAAACATAACTGATTTTCTATTCATTAGGCGCACAATTTTCTTGCATAAAGGTTGTAGTTGGTTTTTGCCTGAGCGTCAGCAGTTATCCCCTGCTTGACGTGGCATCATGACGCGCGTTTTCTCTTACTCTGATAATTCTTAATTCGGAGAAAATGCGGGTTGTGACAGTTGGTATCAGAGGGAGGTTGCTTGACAAGTTAGTTGGGCAACCTTCCTTGGATGCTGTTAGTAGTTCAGCATCATGTCATTCACACACCGATATGTCATCAGCACGTCTTGGCAAAAGCACGAACACTACACTCATAGCATAACATGAAGTATACGGGGCATATTATGTAGTATGGGATGCATAATATGTGTTCATATATGGATCCACCATAGGGGCTACATGTGAGGGTTATGTAGTATGGGATGCATAACCTCACCACATGACTGCGACTAGCACGTTTCTTTTTTCGTTGCATGGAAATGTTATGTAGTATGGGATGCATAACATTTTCATGTGTACGCCGCTCATATCATGCATTAGGGCCTTTGTTTTTAGAATGCATAGCACAATCATGCATATCATAACATTGCATAAGCACAACGCGCCAAGCTAAAGATTTGCAGGATGACATATGTACACACATAAGTTTTCAAACTAACATAAATTCATGCATCCGATCTAGGCACAAGAGTTAGTAAGGTGGTGGTTAACCATCCTAGGTTAGGTCATATCATCTAATTTTTGTGAAAAAGATAAACTCTCAGAGCAAGTTTAGCAGCTTTAAGTCTATATCTACATATGTATTGTCTGTACTGGTATTCGGTTCTAGTTGTGGGGTTTGGATCTGATCTGCGTTGTAATGATTTTTAGGATGGCTAGGCGACCTGCGACTCGATCGACTCCCCTGTCTGAGGGTGAATCTTCTGGAGCTCAGAACGATGCGGTGATCGAGGGTCTGCGTCAGAGTAGCGAAGCTATGGGCAGGCAGTTGGAGGAGGTGCAAGCCCAGATTCAGTCTTTGGTGGCAGTTGTGGCAGGCCAGGCTCAGGGTGCGCAAGTTCCTGCTGGGGGGTTAGCTGTTCCTCCTCCTCCTGCACCCTTGAGACCTCCAGTGGTGGTGCCAGCAGAGATGGCCTTCATCTCGCAGTTTCAGAGGCTGAGCCCTCCCACTTATGATGGGAAGGCAGATTTCATGGTGATAGAAGACTGGCTGATCTCCATGGAGGAGATGTTCTCGTACTCTGGGATTTCAGATGATCAGAGGGTGATGATAGCCGCCTATCAGCTTAAAGGTTTGGCTAAGAGTTGGTGGCTGAGAGAGAAGGAGAGCCTGGTAGCCGGATGCTCTTGGGAAGTGTTCAAGGAGATGCTGTTGAGGAAGTTCTTACCCTCGGTCGAGCGTGACCGCCTCATGAATGATTTCCTCTATCTGAAGCAAAGGCAGCTCACGGTGGGTGAGTATGAGATAGAGTTTAGTAAGTTGAGCCGTTTTGCCCCTGGATTGGTCAGCGTTGAGGCTGATCGAGTTAAGCGATTCCTCGGTGGTTTGAGGAGTGAGGTGCAGCAGTTGGCCAGTGCTTATGGGTCAGTGACTTATGCTGGAGTTGTAGAGGTTGCTCTTAAGGTTGAGGCCATTGAGGCGGCGAAGAGCAGAGGCCAGCAGTTGAAGAAGGATAAGAGGAAGTTGGTAGAGGAGAAGAAACCCCTGGTACCCGATACTGTTCCGGGAAAGAGGAGCAGGGTGGTGTGCAGTTTCTGTGGCCGGTCAGGCCATCCTGTTGAGAGGTGTTTCAAGAAGGCGGCAGCTCAGAAGAAGGAGCAGGTTCATGCGATTCAGGGTGCTCCTAGGAGAGATGTCTCCTGTTCAGTTTGCAAGCGATCCGGGCATGATGCGGCCCAGTGTTGGTCCAGGGATAGAGTCTGCTATCAGTGTGGGCAGAAGGGTCACGTTAAGTCGAAGTGTCCTCAGGTTCAGTCAGCTCTTCCTGCAGTTCCTTTACAGGCTTTACCTCCACCTCAGCATGTGGACAAGGGAAAAGGGAAGCTGAACGTGATTTCTTCCGAGGAGGCTCAGACTTCGACCCTGGTGATCTCAGGTTAGTTGTTTGTTGTTTTTCCTTTCTTTCTAGCCTGGTAGTTTAGTTGCTAGATTGTTTGCGGCACTGTTGTGCTAGTTCCTTAGCTTTGTGCGTTCCTATAGGGAAATTTAAGGTGAAGAACCGTTGGGCGCGTGTTCTGTTTGACTCCGGCGCTACCCACTCGTTCGTGGCTAGAGCCTTTGTGGAGCGTCATCGGTTGTCTCTAGATCGTGTTCGGGATTCCTTCCGTGTCAAGTTTCCCTCTGGTAAATCTGTGTTGTCAGATATGGGTATTTTGGATTGCCCGGTTTTGTTGGGGGATTTTCTTGCGAAGGCGGATCTGAAGATGATTGATCTAGAGGATTTCGATGTCATTTTGGGCATGGACTGGCTCTCTCGGTATGATGCGGTCATTCAGTGCAAAGGAAAGCGCTTGGACTTCATCAGGGACGACGGTCAGCCCGGCAGCGTGTATGCTGATCCGTGTCAGGATTCTCCTGTTCTCTCTGCGGTATGTGTTCAGAGATTGTTTCTTTCTGATAGTTGTGTTTGTTTAGTATCGGCGGTTGGAACCGTTGTTAGCGGGCCACGCTTGGAGGAGATTCCTATTGTTCGTGGTTTCGCCGATGTTTTTCCTGATGATCTTCCTGGTATCCCTCCTGAGCGGGATGTGGAGTTTGTTATTGATTTGGAGCCGGGTACGCGTCCTATTGCTAAGGCGCCGTACCGGATGGCCCCTCGCGAGTTAGAGGAGTTGCGAATTCAGTTAGATGAGTTGTTGGCTAAAGGTTTTATCAGGCAGAGTTCGTCGCCTTGGGGTGCTCCTGTTTTGTTCGTAAAGAAGAAAGATGGGTCGATGAGGCTTTGCATCGACTATAGAGAGTTGAACAAGGTCACTATCAAGAACAGGTACCCTCTGCCGAGGATCGATGATTTGTTTGACCAGTTGCGTGGTAGCACGGTGTTCTCTAAGATCGATCTTCGTTCGGGCTATCATCAGCTCAGGATCCGTGAGGCGGATATTCCACGGACTGCGCTTAGGTCGAGGCATGGACACTTTGAGTTTCTGGTGATGTCGTTTGGTTTAACCAACGCACCATCAGCCTTCATGGATATGATGAACAGGGTGTTCAAGGATTTTCTCGACAAGTTCGTTGTGGTCTTCATTGATGACGTGCTAGTTTATTCTCGCAGTGCTGAGGAGCATGAGCAGCATTTGCGTTTGGTCCTGTCAGAATTGAGGAACCACAAGTTATTCGCCAAGTTGAGCAAGTGCGAATTTTGGTTGCCTCAGGTTTCTTTTCTAGGCCACGTGGTGAACAAGGATGGGATTTCGGTTGATCCAGAAAAGATTGCAGCAGTGACGGATTGGAGTAGGCCGAATACTCCTAAGGGGATCAGAAGTTTCTTAGGGTTGGCTGGCTATTACAGGAGATTCGTGGAGGGTTTCTCTTCTCTAGCCGCACCTTTGACCAAGCTAACTCAGAAGAATGTGGCTTTTGTTTGGAGCGAGAAGTGCGAAGAAGCTTTTCAGGAGTTAAAGAGGAGGTTGTGTACTACTCCCGTTCTGACCCTTCCTATTGAGGGCGTAGATTTTGATGTGTATGTGGATGCGTCGCATATCGGTCTGGGATGCGTATTAATGCAGGACGGAAAAGTAATTGCTTATGGGTCAAGGCAGCTGAAGACTCATGAGAAGAATTATCCTACGCATGACCTTGAGTTTGCAGCGGTTATCTATGCGTTGAAGTTGTGGAGACACTTACTTTATGGGGCTCAGTGCAAGATTTTTACTGACCATAAGAGCCTGAAGTACGTGTTCACGCAGAAGGAGTTGAATCTGCGTCAGCGGCGATGGCTTGAGTATGTGGCGGATTATGATGTAGAAATCCAGTATCATCCGGGCAAGGCCAATGTGGTGGCCGACGCCCTGAGCCGAAAGACGGGAAAGATCTTTAACCTCTCCGCCGATCGATTAGTTGAGGAGTTCCTCCTTATGGATATTTCAGTGGGATGCTGTAGTTTGCAGAGTAGCTTATCTGTGGAAGAGCCGTCCTGGATTTCTTTGACTAGACTGCATCAGAAGGACGATCCAGATCTGTTGCACCTTTTTACCAGGACTGAGAAGGGAGAATTGCCAGATTTTGCTATTGATGATGCGGGTACTTTGAAGTACCGCGGCAGGTTTTGCGTTCCCGCTGTTGGGGACATTAGGAGTATGATTTGCAGTGAGGCTCATGGTTCCAGCGTTGCCTACCATCCAGGATCTACGAAGATGTACCGTGACTTAAGGCAAATCGCTTGGTGGTATGGTATGAAAGGAGATATAGCCCGATATGTTGCTGAGTGTCACACTTGCAAGCGTGTGAAGGCCGATCATGGAAGGCCTGGTGGTAAGTTGACTCCGCTAGAGATCCCGACTTGGAAGTGGGAGAGTATATCTATGGACTTCATTACGGGTTTGCCAAAATCCCCGAGAGGATATGATTCTGTTTGGGTTATAGTGGATAGATTGACGAAGTGTGCTCACTTTGTGCCTTATAAGATTGATTACCCGATGAAGAAGATAGTGGAGTTGTACTTGAATGAAGTCATCCGACTCCACGGTGTGCCGGTTAGTATCATTTCAGATCGAGACTCCCGGTTTACTTCTCGTTTTTGGCAGAGTCTGCAGGAGGGTTTGGGTACGGATTTGAGGTATTCTACTGCGTACCACCCTCAGACCAATGGGCAGACGGAGCGGGTCAATCAGATTGTTGAGGATATGATCCGGTGCTATATTTTAGACCACGGTGGAGCGTGGGATGAGCGTCTGCGACTCATGGAATTTGCTTACAATAACAGTTATCAGGAAAGCTTGCAGATGGCTCCGTTCGAAGCCTTGTATGGGAGGCGCTGTAGGACTCCGTTGTTTTGGGCTGAGGCTGGTGAGAAGCCTTTGTTGGGTCCTGATGCTCTGGAAGAGATGGAAGTTGCCGTGAAGCTTATTCGTGAAAAGCTTCGTTTAGCCCAGGAGAGGTATGAAAAGAACGCCAATCGGCGTAGGTCCGCATTGGAGTTTTTAGTAGGGGATCATGTATACCTCAAGGTTTCTCCAATGGTGGGTGTAAAGAGATTTGGTAAAAATCGGAAATTGGACCCAAGATATGTGGGCCCGTTCGAGATTTTGGAGCGGATTGGTGTGTCGGCATATAGGTTGGATTTGCCAGCGAACTTCCCTGGTGTTCATAATGTTTTTCATGTTAGCCAATTGCGGAAATGTGTGCGCAGCAGTGGGCAACTCTTAGATGTTGTGCCCCAGTTGGAGCCCAACCTCTCTTTTGTTGAGATGCCAGTTCGTATTTTGGATACTCAGGAGCGTGTGCTGCGAAAGAAGTCCATACCGATGGTGAAAGTTCTATGGAAGAATCAGGATTTGGAGAGCGCGACTTGGGAGCTAGAGTCGGCCATGAGGAGGGCGTACCCTCACCTGTTTCGCTGATTGGATCGGTATGTTTCCCTTTGTAACTTCTGTTTGTTACCTTTTCCTTCTTTAGTAGGAGGGCTGTGCGTAAAGTTTCGGGACGAAACTTTCTTTTAGGGGGAGTGACTGTAACGCCCCGCCTTTTCAGCGATTATTTTTATTCTCTTTTGGCGTTACGAAGACGCGTTTCCGTGGCTTGTGTCATGTGTGGAGTATGGTTTAGCTCCTTAGAACTGAGTGCCCTGTTTGGTAGCCTGTTGGCAAAATCTCCCTAGCAACCGAGTCGGTTTGGTGACCCGGTGTGGCCTCTCGGGGGGATGTTTGTGTTTGGCTTTGCTTGGGTATAACTCGTGTTCTGTTCGTCGAAAGTTAATTTCGACTTCGCCGTTGTGTTCGTAGCGTGGGTATTTAGCTACGGTGCGAATTTCGTCGAATTCCGAGGTGAATCGGTTTTCGCGTTGATTTGGTGCTTTATGTAATTTTATAATTAAATATATAATTATATAATTATATATATATATATTAGGATGAGAGCCATCGTTCCTTCATCTTCTCCGATAGAAAAACCGCCGGCCCCCCTTTTGTACGAGAGAAAGTAACCGCCGAGCCTTGCCTTCGGACGCCGATTCCCGGAGCGTTTGTGGACGGAATTCGATTCCGAGAGTGGATTCGGATTGCTCTCGTCGAGACCTTCATTCCTGCGGTAAGAAATTCGATTTTCGTAGAGTTTTCGAAGGATTGGAATTTTTGGTTTTGGAGTTTTCCGCCATTAATGGCCGAGTCCTTGTTCTAGGTGTTGCGGCCGTTTTGATCCGTGCGAAGAGGAGGAAATCAGTCCAAAGCTTCGCTGTGAATTGAGGCAAGTGGTATTCTTGCCCTTGCCAAGTGTTTTCTTCGAATTTATTTACTGAAATTGAACTCCCGGTTAGCCTAGGTTAGAGGCCTTGTTATTCTCATTTTCTTGCTAACCATAGGGCTTAGTTCGTCCTACTGAAACCCCCCCCTATGTGGTGATGTTTGGAATCCAAATTGTCAGCGTGAAGCCGCTGTTTTTCCTTAATTTTGATTGTTGCTCCGGTTCGGGCGTAGCCGAGTGGGAGAGTTAGGAGGGGGTGTGGTTGCCAATTTCCTTCGTTTTGGTATTATTCGAATGGTTAGGCATAGTTTGAAAGGTAGTAGCGTGCGAAGTTGATAGTCGTCTACTGCTACTGCAGTGGCGTGAGTCGTGTGCGCGTTCCGGTGTCGTTCGGAAAATTCCAAACGGTACAGGTTTGCCGCGCACGGTCATCAACCTTTAGGGCGCACGACCACTGGTCGTGTGCCTCTGTTCGTGCGCGTATAAATTTCATTTTCCAAAGTTCTGTCTCGGGCAATCGCACGAGCGCTGGCAACAGCGCGCACGACCAGTGATCGTGCGACAGTGATCGTGCGCAGTTGCTAGGTTTTCGGTCAGGCTTCCAGGTTCGTTTCGCACGATCATCAGCCAATGAGTGCGCACGACCACTGACCGTGCGCCACTGACCGTGCGTTTTGTATATTTCCTTTTGCTAGGCTAATTTAGCTGATTTCGAGTGCGGGGGTTTAGATACTCAAGTGGCAGGTAACTACTCGAGTTCTGGATCTTCTGCCTTGGTCGTTCGACTATTGTCGAGCCCCGTTTTCCTTAGTGGGTTTTGTGGGTAGTAACTTTATTTTGGCGGCGAGTGAGGCTAGCTCACTCAACGCCAAGGTTTAGGTAGGCACTGAGTGGGTTTCACTCAGCGCCTAGTCGTGTTGGTTCATTTCAACATTTCTTCCTTTACGTTGTATTTCAATTCCGAGTGGATTTCCAGTTGTATATCTGGATTTTTCCTTGTCGGCCGTTTTCTTGATTTTCCTAGAGGCCGAATCGTGGGTCGTGGATAGTAGTGGTGGTTGTAGCTCTTTATGGGGGTGGAGTTTTGTGATATAGCCAAGGCCACCCATGGATTTCTTGCTCCAGGTACGGGCTGGGCATTTCGGGTGGGAAGATCCCTTGTGTTTTCACGTTTTGACCCTCGAGCTTTTGACTTGGACATGGTGGATTGGAGGACTGCGTTTGCCTTCGATCCGGTTCCTCGTTGTTGTTTTGCTACTATCACTTCCCACAGTTTAGGGTGTTAGAAGTTTCTTCCGTGGTAGTTTTGCAGCATTTTAGGCTCTTGGCAGCCTAGTAGGCCCTGCAGGATGTGGTTCCTGGGCTGGGTTGTTGCTGTTTCTTTGCACGTTGTGCATTTCCTGTTGTCCTGTTTTGGGCAGTTGTGACTCTTTCTTCTGCATGTTTTCAGTTACTTTGTCCTTTTGGTTGACTCTTACATGCAGTTGTTTTTACCTTGATTTTGCTTGCTGAGGTATTCTGTTTTCTTTTGGAATGCCTCAGGTTCGGAGCTGTAGCCAGTCTGGTGGCTAGTAGGTGGTGTTGTTGGTGGACTCCCGGACTTTGAAGTTTTGTTTTCCTTGTTAGTGAGGTAGTTTTCAGTACTTTCTTACAGACATATATATGTGCTAGTGGGTTCGTGTCAGGTTGTTGGCGCCCACTAGTAGTTTTTACCTTGTACTAGATATATATACTATTGCTGCTACCATTTTCTGGAGATAGTCTACTTGCTTTGAGAGGATTTATGCTAGGTTGCTAGGTATTTTCAAACTATAAATGCTATTGTAAATAAATCTCATGATCAGCATGTTTTGCAAACTTAAACACTACTTTCCAAATCACGTATGAAAACCGTTTTCTTATACATATTATGTAAACTAAAAGTAGTGTCTTGCATAGCATAAGTGGTTCTCTTGGGACCCTTATGCGCTCTTTAGGGTGTAAAACCTAATTAAAGTATTTTCCGCAGCGTTTAAATATAGTTTTCTTTTGTGGACTAGATGATCCACTGAGCCGAGGGATACGGACTCTAAACATAACTGATTTTCTATTCATTAAGCGCACAATTTTCTTGCATAAAGGTTGTAGTTGGTTTTTGCCTGAGCGTCAGCAGTTATCCCCTGCTTGACGTGGCATCATGACGCGCGTTTTCTCTTACTCTGATAATTCTTAATTCGGAGAAAATGCGGGTTGTGACAGTGATCCTAGAGAGCCCTCAAGGAATAAGGATAGAGCAGGCGGTGGTCATACACTTTCCCAGTACCAACAACTAAGCAAGAAAATGAGGCAGTTGTCACAACCCGCATTTTCTCTGAATTTAGAAATTATCAGAGTATGAGAAAACACGCATCATGATGCCACGTCAAGCAGGGGATAACTGCTGACGCTCAGGCAAAACCAACTACTTTACTTTATGAAAGAATTTCATAAGTTTGAAGATTAGAAAATCAGTTATATTTTCGAGGTCGTATCCCTCGACTCGGTGGATCACCTAGTCCACAGTTAAAAACTATACTTATACGCTGCGGAAAATACTTTATTCAGGATTAATATCCTAAGGAGTGCATAAGTGTCCCAAGAGGACCACTTATGCTATGCAAGACTCTACATTTAATTTATATTATATATAAGAAAACGATCTTTATACGTTGTTTGGAAAATAGTGATTAAGTTTTATAAAATATGCTGATCATGAGCTATACTTATAATAATAATTGTAGTTTAAAAAATAACTAGCAACCTAGTATAAATCCTCCTCAGAGCAAGTAGACTATCTCAAGAAAATGGAAGCAGCAAAAGTAATATATCAAGTACAAAGGTAAAAACTACCAGTGGGCGCCAACAACCTGACACGAACCCACTGGAAAATATGTATGTCTGTAAGAAAAGTGAAGAAAACTACCTCACAAAACAAATCCCGGAGGATCTCCAAAGTCCAAGAGACCACCAGCAACACCACAGCAACCTAGCCACCAAACTAGTTACTGCTCAGAACCTGAGGCTTTTAAAAGAAAAAAAAGAATATCTCAGCAAGCAAAATAAGGAAAAACTGCATGAAAGTGTCCACATGATTATAAATGAAAGAGGAAAAACACAGCAGTAAAAGTCACAACTGCCCCAAGACAAGGCAAAAAGAAATGTACTAGGTGCGAGGAAACAGCATTATTGGAACACCCTAGTTTGGATTTGGGTCAGGATCACTATATCTTTAGGACTATTAGATTGACCCATCCATGTATAGCTAAGGTTCATAGGATGTCCTAATTCAGAGGCTCTCAAAGATTGAAGAAATCAGCCAATAGAAATCAGTCAGAGAAGAATTCAGAATTCAACCTAGGCGTCAAGATCAGATCGATGAGATGAGTTCAGTCATCGAGCTAAGATCGACGATCTCTGAGCTCAGGTCCACGAGGCGTCGAAATCCGTTCGACGATCTCCGAGCTAAGATCGACGTTTTCTATTCCAGACCAGCTCCAATATCTCTGAGCTCAGATCGATGATAGTTGAGCTCAGATCGACGATCATCTTGTAGAGATCGACGATTTCTGCCATCTCACTGAACACAAGTTTCCAGGCAGATTTTCAGGATATTCTTGGTCCAATCAAAGTGAGCTATTCATATTCCAACACAGCTTTATTACAGGAAAGTTATAATAATGTATTTATGGAGATTATAGCTGTTGGAGTAACGAAGAGGCAGCAGTAATAAATGCAAGAATTCAAATGACCATTGGTCTCCTATCAGAATATATACACAAAGTTACAGAGAATAACAAAGAGAATAACAAGAAGATAGAGAATAAGAATAAGAGAGAGAATAGTGGAGAGAAGAAAGAGATACAAAAATCAGAGTTCCAGGAAGAACTCAACATCACCTGTATAGCCAGTGCTCTTCTCAGATCTACTGTTCCTGGAAGCCTGAAGAGACAACTACTCTATATCAGTCTGAAGGCTTACTGGAAGATCAACATCATCAAGGCTTCATCATTCACACTCCAAGACAACTCACATTTCAGCCTTTACTGAAATCATCATTTGCTGGAGCTGTCATTCATTGAATACCAATCACCCTTTGCAAAGCTCTTCTTCCTGAACCCTTATAAATCTCAGGGGGAGCTTTGAAAACATCATCAATATCCACTTGTGCTTCTCTTTGATTGTTGAACAGAGAAGACAACATCAACTCTCCCTTCCCTCCTGTAAAAGGGTTCTTGAACTCCCTTAAAAAGTTCTGCTTGGTTTCTGAGACCTTATCAAAAATCAGTGGTGGCAAGACACCTGATCAAAAAATCCAGTTTGGTTTTTGAGCACCTTATCAAAAGCTCATTGGTGCCCAGTACACCTGATCAACTCTTCCTGCAGTGGATTCCTACCTAGGGTGGTAGAAGAGTGGACTACCCAAGTTTAGGGGAACCACTATAAATTTCTTGTGTTGTCTGGTTTGCCTTTATTTCTTGTCTTTATTATTCTTGCTGTGTGTTTGCTCTAATCTCTAGGATAGATCTCACTTTCAATTAGTATCAGAGGGAGTTTCGTTATTCAACAACTAGATCTTCACTAGTTTGGTTATTTATACAGGCTAACATCTGAACCAAAAGATCTCTCTTGATCCATCCTAGTTAGATTAATCATTTTGTTTTTCACATAGCAAGAATATTGAATATTCTAGCACCAGACCTCCTAAGTGCAACATAAACAAATTTGCACTTTGGAAGACAAGAATTAAGTCATTTATGGACAATATTGATGAAGAAATATTTTATGCCAATATGACAGGTCTCCCAACCTCAACAACAACTAAAACGGCCAGACTAGCTGATACCAGAGCCATGAATATCCTAGCACAGTCATTATCTGATGACTAGCTCCAGGAAGTTGTTGAATGCTCAACAGCTAAGGAGATATGGGATTCTCTTCATCAAATGGCTTTTGAACCAGTGGATGGAACAAAATAAAGAAGCTACAACATCTTATTTGAAGAAGGAGAATCAGTATCCCTAGATGTCATTTGGGATGTATAAGATGATGAATCATCATTTGAAGATGAAGAGGAGGAAGCAAGGACCAAATAATTCTACTTAATGGTCATCAATACTTCCTACAGCAGTTTAGAGGCTGAACAAACAGAAGGAAAATTAAAACCTGAAGAGGATCAGGTATTATCTAACTTTGTTTTCAGTTCAGTTAACTTAGAACTTCAATTTTGCTGCCAAGATTTGATAAAATCTGAGGGGGAAACAAAACTTCTCAGAGGAATGTTTTCAGAATATATTCAAAGGAAAAAGAAACATTTTAATCAACGAAATAAGTTCAAATCGTCGAACTCAGATCAACGATCCTATATAAAATCGTCGAACTCAGATCGACGATCCTATGTAAAATCGTCGAACTCAGTCTGCTTTTTCATAAATTTGATTTATAATTATAAGGATAAACTATTTAAAATATTCTCAAATCCTTTTCCTATTTGGAAAAAATTTATTAGGAAACATCTTTTTCTTACGGCTACTTCTATCTTTTTGATATCTTGTTCAAAATTATATTAGGACTTCTGTATGAGAATTCTCTGTCAGATAACTTTATATTTCTTATAGATCTTTTTCTAAATTCATCTAGATTGAGTCCTCTACTCTAGTTGCATTGGTCAGCAGTGATCTTGGCACTGACTTTGAATCTCTTCTGATGAAAAGAAATTCTATAGGAAGAAAGATATCAGACTTTGTTTTTCATATTCAGAATCTTAATAAAATTTGCTTGACAAATATCATTTTTCTGGTAACATATCCTTTTCAAGGAGAGAGCAATCTCTACCATAGCCTTCTGCAGGTACCATCTATAAGAATTAGCTGGATGACTCAATCAAAATCAAATTTTCAAAGTCATCCCAGCCTCCTCCAGTCACAGTTACAGCATCAATATAGGGGGAGTTTTGTAAAGCCAACAGCAGTCAGTTTTAACAGCAACAGAAGACAGTAATGTAAAGCTTTTTCTTTTTATATCTTATGCTTTGTAATATTAATTGTAATATTTTTATTTTCATGTAAATAGTAATCCTAACCCAAATAGGGGGAGATTATTGGAACACCCTAGTTTGGATTTTGGTCAGGATCACTATGTCTTTAGGACTATTAGATTGACCCATCCATGTATAGCTAAGGGTCATAGGATGTGCTAAGTTAGAGACTCTCAGAGATTGAAGAAATCAGCCAAGAGAAATCAGTCAGAGAAGAATTCATAATTCAACCTAGGCGTCGAGCTCAGATCGACGAGATGAGTTCAGTCGTCGAGCTGAGATCGACGATCTCTGAGCTCAGGTCCACGAGGCGTCGAACTCCGTTCGACGATCTCCGAGCTCAGATCAACGTTCTCTGTTCCAGACCAGCTCCAATATCTCTGAGCTCAGATCGACGATAGTTGAGCTCAGATCGACGATCATCTTGTTGAGATCGACGATTTCTGCCATCTCACTGAACACAAGTTTCCAGGCAGATTTTCAGGATATTCTTGGTCCAATCAAAGTGAGTTGTTCATATTCAAACACAGCTTTATTACAGAACAGTTACAAGAATGTATTTATGGAGATTATAGCTGTTGGAGTAACTAAGAGGCAGCAGTAATAAATGCAAGAATTCAAATGACCATTGGTCTCCTATCAGAATATATACACAAAGTTATAGAGAATAACAAAGAGAATAACAAGAAGATAGAGAATAAGAAGAAGAGAGAGAATAGTGGAGAGAAGAAAGAGATACAGGAATCAGAGTTCCAGGAAGAACTCAACATCACCTGTATAGCCAGTGCTCTTCTCAGATCTACTGTTCCAGGAAGCCTGAAGAGAGAACTACTCTACATCAGTCTGAAGGCTTACTGGAAGATCAACATCATCAAGGCTTCATCATTCACACTCCAAGACAACTCACATTTTAGCCTTTGCTGAAATCATCATTTGCTGGAGCAGTCATTCATTGAAGACCTATCACCCTTTGCAAAGCTCTTCTTCGTGAACCCTTATAGATCTCAGGGGGAGCTTTGACAACATCATCAAAATCCACTTGTGCTTCTCTTTGATTGTTGAACAAAGAAGACAACATCAACTCTCCCTTCCCTCCTATAAAAGGGTTCTTGAACTCCCTTCAAAAGTTCTGCTTGATTTCTTAGACCTTATCAAAACTCAGTGGTGGCAAGACACCTGATCAAAAAATCCAGTTTGGTTTTTGAGCACCTTATCAAAAGCTCATTGGTGCCCAGGACACCTGATCAACTCTTCCTACAGTGGATTCCTACCTAGGGTGGTAGAAGAGTGGACTACCCAAGTTTAGGGGAACCACTATAAATTTCTTATGTTGTCTGGTCTGCCTTTATTTCTTATCTTTAATATTCTTGCTGTGTGTTTGCTCTAATCTCTAGGATAGATCTCACTTTCAAGCATCAACCCTGCCCAGAAACTATCTCCTGCAGAGTCTACTAAGCTACCAAGAGCCTAAAGTGTTGCAATCTACCAAGGAAAAACGTCTAACACCCTAAGTTGTGGGAGATGGTAGTAGAAAAATAAATAACATGGATCCGGGTTGAAGGCAAACTCAGTCCCCCAACCACCATTTCCAAGCCAACAAGCTCAAGGGTCTACATGTGAAAGCACTAGGGACCTCCCACCCCCTTGCCCAGCTCGTACCTGGAGCAAGATAGAAGAAAAAGGGTGGCCACGGCTAAATTACACAACACCTCCCCCATGAAGAGCTTCAAACCACCACTACTAACCACGACCCGCGATTCGGCCTTTAGGAAAGAAAAATATGGCCGACAAGGAAACTCAAAACATAAACAAGGAATTCACTCGGGAACGAAAATCAATGTAGGGAAAAAGTGTTGAAATGACTCAACACGGCTTGGCGTTGAGTGGGACCCACTCAATGCCTAACTAGACCTTGGCGTTGAGTGAGTTAGCCTCACATAGCGCCAGAACAAGCATGGCGTTGAGTGAAGTTCACTCATTCAACGCCCTCCAGAAGAACAACTCTGGCATTGAGTGAGCTAGCCTCACTCAACGCCAAAACAGGCATGGCGTTGAGTGAGGTTCACTCACTCAACACCTCCCGCAAGAATACTCTAGCGTTGAGTGAGCTAACCTCACTCAACGTCAAAACATCCATGGAGTTGAGTGAGGCATACTCACTCAACGCCCTGGTACTTAACCACAATCAGAGAAAGTGGCGTTGAGTGAGCTGGCCTCACTCAACGCCAAAATAGCAATGGCGTTGAGTGAAGCTCACTCACTCAACGCCCTTACACTTAGCCGCAAAAGAAAACTGCGGTGTTGAGTGAGTACACCTCACTCAATGCCAAAACAGCAATGGCGTTGAGTGAGGTCGTCTCACTCAACGCCAGAAGTTCTGGCCGCGAAGAAGGGTTATGGCATTGAGTGAGTCTACCTCACTCAACGCCAAAGATAAAATGGCATTGAGTGAGGTTCACTCACTCAATGCCACAGGGAATTGGCCGCAAATTTGCTTACGACGTTGAGTGAAGTCACCTCACTCAATGCCAAACCGGAAATGGCGTTGAGTGAGGTCGACTCACTCAACGCCAAAGTACTTAGCCTCAGAAAATACTGTGGCATTGAGTGAGCACACCTCACTCAATGCCAAAGTACTTGGCTGCACAGAAAGCGACGACGTTGAGTGAGTCCACCTCACTCAATGCCAAAACCAAAATGGCGTTGAGTGAGGTCGACTCACTCAACGCCAACGTACTTAGCCTCAGAATAGGCTTTGGCGTTGAGTGAGCACACCTCACTCAACGCCAAAGTACTTAGCTTCTCATAAAAAATGCGGCGTTGAGTGCGCTTGCCTCACTCAACGCCAAAACAAAAATAGCGTTGAGTGAGGTCGACTCACTCAATGCCAAAGTACTTAGCCGCTAGCAGGGGCTACGGCGTTGAGTGAGTCCACCTCACTCAACGCCCCAGTACTTAGCCAAAATTTCAAACTAGCTACAGCTGTGGCGTTGAGTGTATGCACCACACTCAACGCCAAACCCGCAAAGGCTTTGAGTGTGTGCACCACACTCAATGCCGGCTAGACATAGAGTCCAAATTTGGCTCTTTCCCAGACACACAGCAGGCACCCCCCTCCTACTCTCTCTCTTGGCTTCACCCGCAAGTAGCAACAAGACTGAAATCTGGAGTTTATATTAGCGGCATTACTCCGGCGGGTTGGGCACCAACAGCACAAAGAAGGGGGGCTCATTAGGAGAAACTAAGCCCTAAAATTCAGCAAGATTAAAGAACAGCTTGGCCTCTACCCAAGGGCTAACCGGGAATTTTCAATTCAGCAAGAGAATAAAAATGGCAAGGGCAAGAATACCACTTTCCTCGATTTCCGGCAAAGCTTGGATGACTTTCCCTCCTCTTCACTCGGCACTAGCAGCAGCAGCACCTGAAAGCACCTAACAAGCAACCCTCACTTAAATGGAGGAAATCCACAAGACCCAAAAATCAACGTCTCCTAAAACTCCACGAAAATCGAATCTCTTACCGTCGAAATGCAGGTCTGAGCGAGAGAAAGCCAACGCCGCTTTCGAAAATGAATTCCGTCCACGAAAGCTCCCGAAATCGCCGGCCGAAGGCTAGGGCAGTCCGTCGTTTCCGCCTCTGTTTTCCGCGAACTGGAGCAGCGGTTATAGGTCTCGGGAAGGAGGAAAGAGTGGGCCCGCCACTCCAAGTAAAGCTTTTATATAAGCTTTAAACACGTCGGTTCAGCATAACTGAAGCCTAGCCGCCGATTCTCTTAATAAAATAAGAGAATTTTCTAATATTCTTTACTAATGGCACACTCAAAACGACACGAAAACTGAATTACCTCAAAATTCGACGAAATTCGCACCGTAGCTAAATACCCACGCTACAAACACATCGGCGAAGTCGAAATTAACTTTCGACGAACAAAACTCGAGTTATACCCCCCTAAAGCCAAAACACAAGCATCCCCCAAGAGGCCACACTGGGTCACCCAAAATGACTCGGCTTGCTAGGGAGACATTGCCCTTAGGCTACAAAATAGTCCACTCAGTTCTAAGGAGCTAAATTACACTCCACAAATGGCACAGGCCACGAAAACACGTTACTGTAACGCCAAACGAGAATAAAATAATCGCAGAAAAATCGGGGGCATTACAGTCACTCCTCCTAAAAGAAAGTTTCGTCCCGAAACTTTACGCACAGCACTTCTACTATAGAAGGAAAAAGTAACAAACAGGAGTTACAAGAAGGGAAACATACCGATCAAATCAGGGAAACAGGTGAGGGTAAGCCTTCCTCATGGCCGACTCTAGCTCCCAAGTCGCGCTCTCCAAATCCTGATTCTTCCATAGAACTTTCACCATCGGAATGGACTTCTTTCGCAGCACCCGTTCCTGAGTATCCAAAATACGGACCGGCAGTTCAATAAAAGAGAGCTTGGGCTCCAACTGGGGCACAACGTCCAAGACTTGCCCACTACTGCGCACACACTTCCGCAATTGGCTTACATGGAAAACATTATGAACACCTGGGAAGTTTGCTGGCAAATCCAACCTGTAAGCCTACATGCCAATCCGCTCCATAATCTTAAACGGGCCCACATACCTCGGGTCCAATTTCCGATTCTTACCAAACCTCTTTACACCCACCGTCGGGGAAACCTTAAGAAATACAAGGTCCCCTACAGAAAACTCCAAGGCAGACCTACGCCGATTGGCGTTCTTCTCGTACCTCTCCTGAGCTATACGAAGCTTCTCTCGAAAAAGCTTCACTGCGACTTCCATTTCTTCAAGCGCATCAGGACCCAACAAAGGCCTCTCACCAGCCTTAGCCCAAAACAACGGAGTTCTGCAGTGCCTCCCATACAAGGCTTCGAACTGAGCCATCTGCAAGCTCTTCTGATAACTGTTGTTGTATGCAAATTCCATAAGTCGTAGCCGCTCATCTCACGCTCCACCATGGTCTAAAATATAGCATCGGATCATATCCTCAACTATCTGGTTCACCCGCTCCGTCTGCCCATTGGTCTGTGGGTGGTAAGCAGTAGAATACCTCAGATCCGTACCCAAACCCTCCTGCAGACTCTGCCAAAAACGAGAAGTAAACTGAGAGTCTCGATCAGAAATGATGCTAACCGGCACACCGTGCAGTCGGATGACTTCATTCAAGTACAACTCCGTTATCTTCTTCATCGGGTACTCAATCTTATATGGCACGAAGTGAGCACACTTCGTCAGTCTATCCACTATAACCCAAAAAGAATCAAATCCCCTCGGGGATTTCGGTAAGCCCGTGATGAAATCCATAGATATACTTTCTCACTTCCAAGACGGGATCTCTAACGAAGTCAACTTGCCACCAGGCCTTCCATGATCGGCCTTCACACGCTTGCAAGTGTGGCACTCAGCAACAAATCGGGCTATATCACCTTTCATGCCATACCACCAGGCAATTTGCTTTAAGTCACGATATATCTTCGTAGATCCTGGATTGTAGGAAATGCTGGATCCATGAGCCTCTCTGCAAATCATACCTCTTATGTCCCCAACAGCGGGGATGCAAAATCTACCGCGATACTTCAAAGTACCTGTATCATCGATAGCAAAGTCTGGCAACTCCCCCTTCTCGGTCCTGGTGAATAAGTGTAGAAGATCCAGATCGTCCTTCTGGTGCATTCTGGTCAAAGAAATCCAAGATGGCTCTGCCACTGATAAACTACTCTGCAAGCCACAGCATCCCACTGATATATCCATAAGGAGGAACTCCTCCACTAAATAATCAGAGGAGAGGTTGAAGATCTTTCCCGTCTTTCGGCTCAGGGCGTCGGCCACCATATTGGCCTTGCCTGGATGATACTAAATCTCTACATCATAATCGGCCACATACTCTAGCCACCGCCACTGGCGCAGATTCAACTCCTTCTGCGTGAACACGTACTTCAGGCTCTTATGGTCAGTGAAGATCTTGCACTGAGCCCCACAAAGTAGATGTCTCCACAACTTCAATGCATAGATTACCGCTGCAAACTCAAGGTCATGCGTAGGATAATTCTTCTCATGAGTCTTCAGTTTCCTTGACCCATAGGCAATCACCTTTCCAATCTGCATTAATACGCATCCCGGACCTACATGCGAAGCATCCACGTATACATCATAATCCACACCCTCAGTAGGCAGGGTCAGAACAGGAGTAGTGAACAATCTCTTCTTTAACTCTAGAAAGGCTTCTTCGCACTTCTCGCTCCAAACAAAAGCCACGTTCTTCTGAGTCAGCTTGGTCAAAGGTGCGGCTAGGGAAGAGAAACCCTCCACGAACCCCCTGTAGTAGCCAGCAAACCCAAGGAAGCTTATGATCTCCTTAGGCGTATTCGGCCTACTCCAATCCATCACTGTTGCGATCTTTTCTGGGTCGACCGAGATCCCGTCCTTGTTCACCACGTGGCCTAGAAATGAAACCTGAGGCAACCAAAATTCACACTTGCTCAGCTTAGCGAATAACTTGTGATTCCTCAACTCCGATAGAACCAAGCGCAGATGTTGCTCATGCTCCTCAGCACTGCGAGAATAAACCAACACGTCATCGATGAAGACCACCACGAACTTGTTTAAGAAATCCTTGAACACCTGGTTCATCATATCCATGAAGGCTGATGGTGCGTTGGTCAAACCAAACGACATCACCAAGAACTCAAAGTGTTCATGCCTCGATCTAAACGCAGTCCGTGGAATATATGCCTCACGGATCCTGAGCTGATGATAGCCAGAACGAAGATCGATCTTGGAGAACACCGTGCTACCGCGCACATGGTCAAATAAATCATCGATCCTCGGACGAGGGTACCTATTCTTAATGTTGACTTTGTTCAACTCCCTATAGTCGATGCAAAGCCGCATTGACCCATCTTTCTTCTTCACAAAGAGCACAGGAGCACCCCAAGGCGACGAACTCTGCCTGATAAATCCCTTTGCCAACAGCTCATCCAACTTAACTCGCAACTCCTCTAACTCACGAGGGGCCATCCGGTATGGCGCCTTAGAAATAGGACGCGTACCCGGCTCCAAATCAATCACAAACTCCACATCCCGCTCGGGAGGAAGACCAGGAAGATCATCCGGAAAAACAACGGCAAAATCACGAAAACCTGGAATCTCCTCCAAGCGCGGTACACTAACAGCGGTCCCAACCACCGAGACCAAAGAAGCAAAACAATCCGAAAGAAACAGTTTTTGAGCACATACCGCAGAGATGACAGGAGAATCCTGGCATAGATCAGCATACACGCTTCCGTGCTGACCGTCGTCCCTGATGAAGTCCAAGCGCTTCCCTTTGCACTGAATGACTGTATCATACCTAGACAGCCAGTCCATGCCCAGAATAACATCGAAGTCCTCCAGATCAATCATCTTCAGGTCTGCCTTCACAAGGAAGTCCCCGAACAAAACAGGGCAATCTAACATGCCCAAATCTGACAACACAGATTCACCAGAGGGGAACTTGACACGGAAGGTATCCCGAACTCGGTCTAAAGTCAACCGATGTCGCTCTACAAAGGCTCTAGCCACGAACGAGTGGGTAGCGCCGGAGACAAACAGAACACGCGCCCAGCGATTCTTCACCTTAAATTTCCCTATATGAGCATATATAACTAAGGAACTACCACAATAATACTGCAAACATTCTAGTAAAACAAGAACAAAACCTTCAGGCTGGAAAGACAACTAACCTGAGATGACCTGAGTCGAAGCTTGAGCCTCCTCGAAAGAGATCACGTTCATCTTTCCCTTTCCCTTGTCCACACGCTGAGGTGGAGGTAATGCCTGTAGTGGAATTGTATGAAGAGCAGGCTGGACCTGAGGACACCTAGACTTGATGTGTCCTTTCTGCCCACACTGAAATCAGACTTTATCCTTGGACCAGTACTGGGCCGCATCATGCCTGGGTCGCTTGCAAATAGAACAGGAGACATCTCTCCTAGGAGCACCCTGAATCGTATGAACCTGCTCCTTCCTCTGAGCTGCTGCCTTCTTGAAACATCTCTCGACAGGTGGCCTGACCGGCCAATGAAGCTGCACACCACTTTGCTCTTCTTTCTCGGAGCCGCACCGGGTACCTGGGGTTTCTTCTCCTCCACAGACTTCCTCTTATCCTTCCTCATTTGCTGGCCTCTGCTCTTTGCGGTCTCAATAGCCTCCACCTTCAGAGCAGCCTCCACTACTCCTGCATAAGTCTCTGACCCATAAGCACTGGTCAACTACTGCACCTCGCTCCTCAAGCCATCGAGAAATCGCTTAACTCGATCAGCCTCAATGCTAACCAATCCAGGGGCAAAACGGCTCAACTTGCTTAACTCTATCTCATACTCACCCACCGTGAGTTGCCTTTGCTTCAGATGGAGGAAGTCGTTCATGAGGTGGTCACGCTCGACCGAGGGTAAGAACTTCCTCAACAGCATCTCCTTGAACACTTCCCAAGAGCATCCAGCTACCAAGCTCTACTTTTCTCTCAGCCACCAACTCTTAGCCAAACCTTTAAGCTGATAGGCGGCTATCATCACCCTCTGGTCATCTGCAATCCCGGAGTATGAGAACATCTCCTCCATGGAGATCAGCCAATCGTCTATGACCATAAAGTCTGCCTTCCCATCATAAGTGGGAGGGCTCAGCCTCTGAAACTGCGAGATGAAGGCCATCTCTGTTGGCACCACCACTGGAGGTCTTAAGGGTGCAGGAGGAGGAGGGACAGCTAACCCCCCTGCAGGACCTTGCACTCCTTGAGTCTGACCTGCCACAACCGTCACCAGGGACTGAATCTGGGCCTGCATCTCTACCATCTGCCTGCTCATTGCATCGCTACTCTGCCGCAGGCTCTCGATCACCGCATCATTCTGAGCTCCAGATGACTCACCCTCAGACAGGGGAGTCGATCGAGTCGCAGGATGCCTCGCCATCCTAAAATCATAACAACACTAGTTAGATCCTAATACAACGGCTAAAACCAACTACAAGTACAGACAATACATATATAGATATAAACTTAAAGCTGCTAAACTTGCTCTGGGAGTTTATCTTTTTACAAAAATTGATGTTATGCCCTAACCAAGGATGGTTAACCACCACCATACTAATTCATGTGCCTAGATCGGGAATGCATGACTTTATATTACTTTTGACTTGAAAGCTTATTTGTGTACATATGTCATCCTGCCAGTCTTTAGCTTGGCACGTTGTGCTTATGAAATGTTATGCTATGCATGTTTGTGCTATGCATTCTAAAAAAAGGCCCTAATGTATGTTATGAGCGGCGTACACATGAAAATGTTATGCATCTCATACTACATAACATTCTCATGCAATGAAAAAGAAAACGAGCTAGCCGCAGCCATGTGGTGAGGTTATGCATCCCATACTACATAACCCTCACATGTTGCCCCTATGGTGGATCCATATACGAACACATATTATGCATCCCATACTACATAATATGCCATGTATACTTCATGTTATGGTATGAGTGTAGTGTTCGTGCTTTTGCCAAGATGTGTTGATGACATATCGGTGTGTGATTGACATGATGCTGAACTACTAATGCAATCAAAGGAAGGTTGCCTGACTGACTTGTCAAGCAACCTCCCTCTGATACCAACTGTCACAACCCGCATTTTCTCCGAATTTAGGAATTATCAGAGTATGAGAAAACACGCGTCATGATGCCACGTCGAGCAGGGGATAACTGCTGACGCTCAGGCAAAACCAACTACTTTACTTTATGAAAGAATTTCATAAGTTTGATGATTAGAAAATCAGTTATATTTTAGAGGTCGTATCCCTTGGCTCGGTGGATCACCTAGTCCACAGTTAAAAACTATACTTATACGCTGCGGAAAATACTTTATTCAGGATTAACATCATAAGGAGTGCATAAGTGTCCCAAGAGGACCACTTATGCTATGCAAGACTCTACATTTAATTTATATTATATATAAGAAAATGATCTTTATATGTTGTTTGGAAAATAGTGATTGATTTTTATAAAACATGTTGAACATAAGCTATACTTATAATAATAATTGTAGTTTTAAAAATAACTAGCAACCTAGCATAAATCCTCTCAGAGCAAGTAGACTATCTCCAGAAAATGGTAGCAGCAAAAGTAATATATCTAGTACAAAGGTAAAAACTACCAGTGGGTGCCAACAACCTGACACGAACCCACTGGCAAATATGTATGTCTATAAGAAGAGTGCAGAAAACTACCTCACTAAACAAATCCCGAAGGATCTCCAAAGTCCAAGAGACCACCAGCAACACCACAGCAACCTAGCAACCAAACTGATTATTGCTCAGAACCTGAGGCATTCAAAAGAAAAAAAAGTATACCTCAGCAAGCAAAAAAAGGAAAAACTTCACGAAAGTGTCTACCATATGATAAATGAAAGAGGAAAAAAAATAGTAGTAAAAGTCATAACTGCCCCAAGGCAAGACAAAAAGAAATGCACTAGGTGCGAGGAAACAGCATCAACCCTGCCCAGAAACTACCTCCTGCAGAGTCTACTAAGCTACCAAGAGCCTAAAATGCTACAATCTACCAAGTAAGAAACGTCTAACACCCTAAGCTGTGGGAGATGGTAGTAGCAAAATAAACAACATGGATCCGGGTTGAAGGCAAACTCAGTCCCCCAACCACCATTTCCAAGCCAACAAGCTCAAGGGTCTACATGTGAAAGCACTAGGGACCTCCCACCCCCTTGCCCAGCCCGTACCTGGAGCAAGATAGAAGAAAAAGGGTGGCCACGGCTAAATTACACAACACCTCCCCCATGAAGAGCTTCAAACCACCACTACTAACCACGACCCACGATTCGGCCTTTAGGAAAGAAAAATATGGCCGACAAGGAAACTCAAAACATAAACAAGGAATTCACTCGGGAACGAAAATCGATGTAGGGAAAAAGTGTTGAAATGACTCAACACGGCTTGGCATTGAGTGGGACCCACTCAACGCCTAACTAGACCTTGGCGTTGAGTGAGTTAGCCTCACTTAGCGCCAGAACAAGCATGGCGTTGAGTGAAGTTCACTCATTCAACGCCCTCCAGAAGAACAACTCTGGCGTTGAGTGAGCTAGCCTCACTCAACGCCAAAACAGGCATGGCGTTGAGTGAGGTTCACTCACTCAACACCTCCCTTAAGAATACTCTGGCGTTGAGTGAGCTAACCTCACTCAATGCCAAAACAGCCATGGAGTTGAGTGAAGCACACTCACTCAACGCCCTGGTACTTAACCACAATCAGAGAAAGTGGCGTTGAGTGAGCTGGCCTCACTCAATGTCAAAACAGCAATGGTGTTGAGTGAAGCTCACTCACTCAACGCCCTTACACTTAGCCGCAAAAGAAAACTGCGATGTTGAGTGAGTACACCTCACTCAACGCCAAAACAGCAATGGCGTTGAGTGAGTTCGTCTCACTCAACGCCAGAAGTTCTGGCCGCGAAGAAGGGTTGTGGCGTTGAGTGAGTCTACCTCACTAACGCCAAAGATAAAATGGCATTGAGTGAGTTTCACACACTCAATGCCACAGGACTTGGCCGCAAATTTGCTTACGATGTTGAGTGAAGTCACCTCACTTAACGCCAAACCGAAAATGGCGTTGAGTGAGGTCCACTCACTCAACGCCAAAGTACTTAGCCTCAGAAAATGTTGTGGCGTTGAGTGAGCACACCTCACTCAACGCCAAAGTACTTGGCTGCACAGAAAGCGACGACGTTGAGTGAGTCAACCTCACTCAATGCCAAAACCGAAATGGCGTTGAGTGAGGTCGACTCACTCAACGCCAACGTACTTAGCCTCAGAAAAGGCTATGGCGTTGAGTGAGCACACCTCACTCAACGCCAAAGTACTTAGCTTCTCATAAAAATTGCGGTGTTGACTGCGCTTGCCTCACTCAATGCCAAAACAAAAATGGTGTTGGGTGAGGTCGACTCACTCAACGCCAAAGTACTTAGCCGCTAGCAGGGGCTACGGCGTTGAGTGAGTCCACCTCACTCAACGCCCCAGTACTTAGCCAAAATTTCAAACTAGCTATAGCTGTGGCTTTGAGTGTATGCACCACACTCAACGCCAAACCCGCAAAGGCTTTGAGTGTGTGTACCACACTCAATGCCGGCTAGACATAGAGTCCAAATTTGGCTCTTTCCCAGACACACAGTAGGCCCCCCCCCCTCCTACTCTCTCTCTCTCTTGGCTTCACCCGCAAGCAGCAACAAGACTGAAATCTGGAGTTTATATTAGCGGCATTATGCCAGCAGGTTGGGAACCAACAGCACAAAGAATGGGGGCTCATTAGGAGAAACTAAGCCCTAAAATTCAGCAAGATTAAAGAACAGCTTGGCCTCTACCCTAGGGCTAACCGGGATTTTTCAATTCAGCAAGAGAATAAAATGGCAAGGGCAAGAATACCACTTTCCTCGATTTCCGGCAAAGCTGGGACGACTTTCCCTCCTCTTCACTCGGCACTAGCAGCAGCAGCACCTAAAAGCACCTAACAAGCAACCCTCACTTAAATGGAGGAAATCCACAAGACCCAAAAATCAAGGTCTCCTAAAACTCCACGAAAATCGAATCTCTTACCGTCAAAATGTAGGTCTGAGCGAGAGAAAGCCAACGCCGCTTTCGGAAACGAATTCCGTCCACGAAAGCTCCCGAAATCGCCGGCCGAAGGTTAGGGCAGTCCGCCGTTTCCGCCTCTGCTTTCCGCGAACTGGAGCAGCGGTTATAGGTCTTGGGAAGGAGGAAAGAGTGGGCCCGCCACTCGAAGTAAAGCTTTTATATAAGCTTTAAACACGTCAGTTCAGCATAACTGAAGCCTAGCCGCCGGTTCTCTTAATAAAATAAGAGAATTTTCTAATATTCTTTACTAATGGCACACCCAAAACGACACGAATACCGAATTAACTCAGAATTCGACGAAATTCGCACCGTAGCTAAATACCCACGCTACAAACACATCGGCGAAGTCGAAATTAACTTTCGACGAACAGAACTCAAGTTATACCCACCTAAAGCCAAAACACAAGCATCCCCCAAGAGGCCACGCTGGGTCACCCAAAATGACTCGGCTTGCTAGGGAGACATTGCCCTTAGGATACAAAATAGTCCACTCAGTTCTAAGGAGCTAAACCACACTTCACAAATGGCACAAGCCACGAAAATGCGTCACCGTAACGCAAATGAGAATAAAATAATCGCAGAAAAATTGGGGCGTTACAGTCACTCCTCCTAAAAGAAAGTTTCTTCTCGAAACTTTACGCACAGCACTTCTACTATAGAAGGAAAAAAGTAACAAACAGGAGTTACAAGAAGGGAAACATACCGATCAAATCAGGGAAACAGGTGAGGGTAAGCCTTCCTCATGGCCGACTCTAGCTCCCAAGTCGCGCTCTCCAAATCTTGATTCTTCCATAGAACATTCACCATCGGAATGGACTTCTTTCGCAGCACCCATTCCTGAGTATCTAAAATACGGACTGGCACTTCAACAAAAGAGAGCTTGGGCTCCAACTGGGGCACAACATCCAAGACTTGCCCACTACTGCGCACACACTTCCGCAATTGGCTTACATGGAAAACATTATGAACACCTGGGAAGTTTGCTGGCAAATCCAACCTGTAAGCCTACACGCTAATCCGCTCCATAATCTTAAACGGGTCCACATACCTCGGGTCCAATTTCCGATTCTTACCAAACCTCTTTACACCCACCATCGGGGAAACCTTAAGAAATACAAGGTCCCCTACAGAAAACTCCAAGGCAGACCTACGCTGATTGGCGTTCTTCTCGTACCTCTCCTGAGCTATACGAAGCTTCTCTCGAATAAGCTTCACTGCGACTTCCATTTCTTCAAGCGCATCAGGACCCAACAAAGGCCTCTCACCAGCCTCAGCCCAAAACAATGGAGTTCTGCAGCGCCTCCCATACAAGGCTTCGAACGGAGCCATCTGCAAGCACTCCTGATAACTGTTGTTGTATGCAAATTCCATAAGTAGTAGCCGCTCATCTCACACGCTCCACCGTGGTCTAAAATATAGCATCGGATCATATCCTCAACTATCTGGTTCACCCGCTCCGTCTGCCCATTGGTCTGTGGGTGGTAAGCAGTAGAATACCTCAGATCTATACCCAAACCCTCCTGCAGACTCTGCCAAAAACGAGAAGTAAACCGGGAGTCTCGATCAGAAATGATGCTAACCGGCACACCGTGCAGTCGGATGACTTCATTCTTGTACAACTCCGCTATCTTCTTCATCGGGTAATCAATCTTATATGGCACGAAGTGAGCACACTTCGTCAGTCTATCCACTATAACCCAAACAGAATCAAATCCCCTCAGGGATTTCGGTAAGCCCGTGATGAAATCCATAGATATACTTTCCCACTTCCAAGACGGGATCTCTAACGAAGTCAACTTGCCACCAGGCCTTCCATGATCGGCCTTCACACGCTTGCAAGTGTGGCACTCAGCAACAAATCGGGCTATATAACCTTTCATGCAATACCACCAGGCAATTTGCTTTAAGTCACGATACATCTTCGTAGATCCTGATGGTAGGAAATGCTGGATCCATGAGCCTCTCTGCAAATCATACCTCTTATGTCCCCAACAGCAGGGATGCAAAATCTAACGCGGTACTTCAAAGTACCCGTATCATCGATAGCAAAGTCTGGCAACTCCCCCTTCTCGATCCTGGTGAATAAGTGCAGAAGATCCAGATCGTCCTTCTGGTGCAGTCTGGTCAAAGAAATCCAAGACGGCTCTGCCACTGATAAACTACTACACTCTGCAAGCCACAGCATCCCA
Organism: Platanthera zijinensis; assembly: GCA_039513925.1. Taxonomy (NCBI): domain Eukaryota; kingdom Viridiplantae; phylum Streptophyta; class Magnoliopsida; order Asparagales; family Orchidaceae; genus Platanthera; species Platanthera zijinensis. The sequence continues at coordinate 122,693,121 of CM077080.1, forward strand.
CTGATATATCCATAAGGAGGAACTCCTCCACTAAATAATCGGAGGAGAGGTTGAAGATCTTTCCCGTCTTTCGGCTCAGGGCATCGGCCACCACATTGGCCTTGCCTGGATGATACTGGATCTCTACATCATAATCGGCCACATACTCTAGCCACCGCCGCTGGCGCAGATTCAACTCCTTCTGCGTGAACACGTACTTCAGGCTCTTATGGTCAGTGAAGATCTTGCACTGAGCCCCATAAAGTAGATGTCTCCACAACTTCAATGCATAGATTACCGCTGCAAACTCAAGGTCATACGTAGGATAATTCTTCTCATGAGTCATCAGTTGCCTTGACCCATAGGCAATCACCTTTCCAACCTGCATTAATACGCATCCCAGACCTACATGCGAAGCATCCACGAATACATCATAATCCACACCCTCAGTAGGCAGGGTCAGAACAGAAGCAGTGCACAATCTCTTCTTTAACTCCAGAAAGGCTTCTTCGCACTTCTCTACTCCAAACAAAAGCCACGTTCTTCTGAGTCATCTTGGTCAAAGGTGCAGCTAGGGAAGAGAAACCCTCCACGAACCCCTGTAGTAGCCAGCAAACCTAAGTAAGCTCCTGATCTCCTTAGGCGTATTCGGCCTACTCCAATCCATCACTGTTGCGATCTTTTCTGGGTCGACCGAGATCCCCTCCTTGTTCACCACGTGGCCTAGAAATGAAACCTGAGGCAACCAAAATTCACACACTTGCTCAGCTTGGAGAATAACTTGTGATTCCTCAACTCCGATAGAACCAAGCGCAGATGTTGCTCATGCTCCTCAGTGCTGCGAGAATAAACCAACACGTCATCGATGAAGACCACCACGAACTTGTTTAAGAAATCCTTGAACACTCGGTTCATCATATCCATGAAGGCTGATGGTGCGTTGGTCAAACCAAACGACATCACCAAGAACTCAAAGTGTCCATGCCTCCATCTAAACGCAGTCCGTGGAATATATCTGCCTCACGGATCCTGAGCTGATGATAGCCAGAACGAAGATTGATCTTGGAGAACACCGTGCTACTGCGCAACTGGTCAAATAAATCATCGATCCTCGGACGAGGGTACTTGTTCTTAATGGTGACTTTGTTCAACTCCCTATAGTCGATGCAAAGCCGTATTGACCCATCTTTCTTCTTCACAAAGAGCACAGGAGCACCCCAAGGCGACGAACTCTGCCTGATAAATCCCTTTGCCAACAGCTCATCCAACTTAACTCGCAACTCCTCTAACTCACGAGGGGCCATCCGGTACGGCACCTTAGAAATAGGACGCGTACTCGGCTCCAAATCAATCACAAACTCCACATCCCGCTCGGGAGGAAGACCAGGAAGATCATCCGGAAAAACATCGGCAAAATCACGAACAACTAGAATCTCCTCCAAGCGTGGTACACTAACAGCGGTCCCAACCACCGAGACCAAACAAGCAAAACAATCCAAAAGAAACAGTTTCTGAGCACATACCGCAGAGATGACAGGAGAATCCTGGCACAGATCAGCATACACGCTTCCGGGCTGACCGTCGTCCCTGATGAAGTCCAAGCGCTTCCCTTTGCACTGAATGACTGTATCATACCTAGACAGCCAGTCCATGCCTAGAATAACATCGAAGTCCTCCAGATCAATCATCTTCAGGTCTGCCTTCTAAGGAAGTCCCCGAACAAAACAGGGCAATCTAACATGCCCAAATCTAATAACACAGATTCACCAGAGGGGAACTTAACACGGAAGGTATCCCGAACTCGATCTAAAGTCAACTGATGTCGCTCTACAAAGGCTCTAGCCACGAACGAGTGGTAGCGCCGGAGTCAAATAAAACACGCGCTCAGCGATTCTTCACCTTAAATTTCCCTATATGAGCATATATAACTAAGGAACTACCACAACAATACTGCAAACATTCTAGTAAAACAAGAACAAAACCTTCAGGTTGGAAAGACAACTAACCTGAGATGACCTGAGTCGAAGCTTGAGCCTCCTCGAAGAGATCACGTTCATCTTTCCCCTTCCCTTGTCCACACGCTGAGGTGGAGGTAATGCTTGTAGTGGAACTGTATGAAGATCAGGCTGGACCTGAGGACACCTAGACTTGATGTGTCCTTTCTGCCCACACTGAAAGCAGACTTTATCCTTGGACCAGCACTGGGCCGCATCATGCCTGAGTCGCTTGCAAACAGAAACAGGAGACATCTCTCCTAGGAGCACCCTGAATCGTATGAACCTGCTCCTTCCTCTGAGCTGCTGCCTTCTTGAAACATCTCTCGATAGGGTGGCCTGACCGGCCAATGAAGCTGCACACCACTTTGCTCTTCTTTCCCGGAGCCGCACCGGGTACCTGGGGTTTCTTCTCCTCCACAGACTTCCTCTTGTCCTTCCTCATTTGCTGGCCTCTGCTCTTTGCGGTCTCAATAACCTCCACCTTCAGAGTAGCCTCCACTACTCCTACATAAGTATCTGACCCATAAGCACTGGTCAACTGCTGCACCCTCGCTCCTCAAGCCATTGAGAAATCGCTTAACTCGATCAGCCTCAATGCTAACCAATCCAGGGGCAAAACGGCTCAACTTGCTGAACTCTATCTCATACTCACCCACCGTGAGTTGCCTTTGCTTCAGATGGAGGAAGTCGTTCATGAGGTGGTCACGCTCGACCGAGGGTAAGAACTTCCTTAACAACAGCATCTCCTTGAACACTTCCCAAGAGCATCCAGCTACCAAGCTCTACTTTTCTCTCAGCCACCAACACTTAGCCAAACCTTTAAGCTGATAGGCGGCTATCATCACCCTCTGGTCATCTGCAATCCCGGAGTATGAGAACATCTCCTCCATGGAGATCATCCAATCATCTAGACCATAAAGTCTGCCTTCCCATCATAAGTGGGAGGGCTCAGCCTCTAAAACTGCGAGATGAAGGCCATCTCTGCTGGCACCAACACTGAGTTCTTAAGGGTCAGGAGGAGGAGGGACAGCTAACCCCCATGCAGGACCTTGCACTCCTTGAGTCTGACCTGCCACAACCGCCACCATGGACTGAATCTGGGCCTGCATCTCTACCATCTGCCTGCCCATGGCATCGCTACTCTGCCGCAGGCTCTCGATCACCGCATCATTCTGAGCTACAGATGACTCACCCTCAGACAGGGGAGTCGATCGAGTCGAGGACGCCTCGCCATCCAAAAATCATAACAACACTAGTTAGATCCTAATACAACGGCTAAAACCAACTACAAGTACAGACAATACATATATAGATATAAACTTAAAGCTGCTAAACTTGCTCAGGGAGTTTATCTTTTTACAAAAATTGATGTTAGCCCTAACCTAGGATGGTTAACCACCACCATACTAATTCATGTACCTAGATCGGGAATGCATGACTTTATATTACTTTTGACTTGAAAGCTTATTTGTGTACATATGTCATCCTGCCAGTCTTTAGCTTGGCACGTTGTGCTTATAAATGTTATGCTATGCATGTTTGTGCTATGCATTCTAAAAAAAGGCCCTAATGCATGTTATGAGCAGCGTATACATGAAAATGTTATGCATCCTCATACTACATAACATTCTCATGCAACAAAAAAGAAAACGAGCTAGCCGCAGCCATGTGGTGAGGTTATGCATCCCATACTACATAACCCTCACATGTTGTCCCCTATGGTGGATCCATATACGAACACATATTATGCATCCCATACTACATAATATGCCATAATACTTCATGTTATGCTATGAGTTTAGTGTTCGTGCTTTTGCTAAGACGTGCTGATGAAATATTCGGTGTGTGATTGACATGATGCTGAACTACTATGCAAATCAAAGGAAGGTTGCCTGACTGAACTTGTCAAGCAACCT